>JAMXBD010000136.1:1200000-1766026 GCA_024138025.1 Combretum micranthum
TTGACTCACTTTTTGTAACGTTGCTACCTCTTTTTAATCACTTCAAACATTGATACCTCAAATGAACTTACTCCCAGACGTTGATACTTTCCAGCATAATTTACCTATTGTTTCAAATGTATATTTACTAAAATGAGTTGTACATATAAGTTAATAATTTATTTAAATACTTATAAGAATGATAAAGAATAGTGATGTTTTTATACTAAAAGATTATAAACAAAGGAAAAGAAGTAATTTGGCAGACAATGGAGAATTGTCCATATCTTGGTAGGGTGAGTTTCGCAGCCATGGCTTCTTAATTAGTGTCTAATCAAATAAGTTTTAATATAAGTCTATGTTTCAATCAAATGTAAAATAATGAATTAAAAGCAAGTTTGAATACTAAAATGTGATAAAGTATATATTAATAAAAGTAATGAGAAATTATTATTCTTTTTCATAAGGGGAACAAGATAAATCAACCTTTGAAAGCATGGAAGATTTTTATAGCTTAGCTACAATGTCAGGTGGGTAACAATAAACTTAGCACGCTGTTTGTGCTTGTAATTTAGTTGCACCAGTACTACTATAAACATAATTAGTTATGCACGGGAAATCGGGTACTCGTGTGTTGGTTGGTGATTCTTTTGGTTGATATCTCACTAATTTTAAAAAAAGAGATCATACATCGCTTGCAATCATTGAGTTGTGATTGTTGATGATTGTTTATTAGTTGATTTGGTCTCTTTAATAAATGGAGTTAATACCATCTGACTAGTTAATTAAACAATCATGCATTGCATGATAACATACTTATATTAGCATGATATTCACGTCACGTATTAATATTCTGATTTTATGGTAATGCTTTGGTGAGTCCAATAAATCTGGTTAAGATTATCATTGGGTTGTCAATTCCATAGGAACTAAGTAGACGAGAAAGACTTCGCTTGTATTAGGGTTGGCTTTAGAGTATTGATACTTACACAGTTTCTAAGGTTCTAAGGTGAAGTTGAGTTTACGTTTGTAATATATATATAAACAACAAATGAATTTCAAATGTAATCCTTTTCCTTAGTTCTTTCTAAGGCGAAGTTGAGGCTATGTTAATAATATGTATATATAAATATCAATGAGTTGAGAAGAATTCCTCTTTCCTTAATTCTCAGTCTCTTCTAGGCATGAATGACTTGAGCTAGTCCTTTAACTCCCAACAAAGGGCATAAATCTCTATTGGTTTAGATTTCGGTCATCCAAACTGTGCATATATGGTTAAGCATTGCATTGCATATGGTTGCTAATAAAATTTGCTTGTCATTTGTTTGATGTGTAGTCTAGTCTTGTTATTCACTGAGCTATGGTTTAGCTCAAGCCAAGAATGGGCTAAGACTATTTGAAGAGAGAGTTCACATTCAGTGAAGTCTTTAAAGATAAGAACATGAACTTAGAATGTAATTTATATGTTTGGTATTTGAGTTGGAGATTTTGTAATGTATAGATAAGCCTAGAATTAGATTAATTGTATAATGATTTGAAACTTTGTAATACGTAGATTATCTATCTTATTTTACTATTTGGTGGGGGATACTGATTTTCTGCCGCTCTGATAGACTAGGAAAATTTGTATTTCCTTAGTTAACAAATGTTTTTATACAATTAAAACTTGTCTAGAAAATATTAAGTAGAGTTTTGCAATTCTTTGACTTGCAAAATGGTTCTCATTTTACAGATGTAGAACGTGATATGATTACTTTAGGTTAATCCTACTGGACCCCTTTTATGGTCGTGACACCTTTGCTTAATGGTAAAAAACCCATGGGTTGTAAATGAATGTACAACATCAAGTACAATAGTGACGGAACTATAGAAAGGTATGAGACTAAACTTATAACAAAGGGATTCACCTAAACTTATAGTATAGACTATCAGGAAATTTTTGTTCCCGTTGCTAAGATGAATACCATTAGAATCCTATTATCTATTGTTGTTAACCTGGGATGGAGTTTGTCCCAAATGGATGTTAAGAATGCTTTCCTCTAAGGTACTTTAGATGAAGAGGTTTACATGACTCTATCCCTTAGTCATCAAAAAGAATCAAATAACAATTTAGTTTGCAAATTAAATAAATCAATTTATGGTCTTAAGCAATCTCCTCATGCATGGTATGCCAAACTAAGTCACTCTCTTTTACTTCATGATTTTGTTAAAAGTACGGTTGATTCTTCTATGTTTGTCAAGATTTCAAAAAATTCAATCATCATTGTTTTTGTCTATGTGGATGACATCATCATCACTGGGAATAATCGTGAAGAAATTAGTAATGTCAAATATGATCAAAAGGAAAAGTTTGATGTCATAGATTTAGGAAAACTTAAATATTTTCTAGGCATTGAGATTGCCTACTCAAATACAAATTGTTTCTTTCTTAGAAAGTATGTCCTTGACCTTCTAAAGAAGACAAGTAAACATGGAGTAAAGCCAGCTAATACTCCAATGAAGACCAATAATAAACTTGGTCTTGAAAGTGGTAAACCCCTAAAAGATACAGGTCAATTCCAAAAATTGGTTAGAAAATTAATCTATCTCACCATCATTAGACCAGATATAGCTTATGCAGTTAGTATAATAAGTCAATTCATACACGCTTCCAGAACCAATCATCTTGATGCAATAAACATAATGCTTAGGTACCTCACGGGGCCTCTTAGTCAAGGAATATGGATGAAGGAAAATGACGCTAACTCCACTGTTAGTTTTTCAGATGCAGATTGGGCTGGTAGTTGTGATAAGAAGTCAACTACAAGATACTGCACTTTTGTAGGTAGGAATCTTATAACATGGAAAAGCAAGAAGCAAAATGTTGTGGCAAAATCAAGCGCAAGTAGAATATAGAGACATGGCATCAAGTGCAAGTGAACTTGTATGGATCAAGCAGTTCTTATGGGACATGAAGATTGAATGCAAGGGACCAATACAAATGTATTGTGACAATTAAGCAACCTGACATATTGCATTGAATCCAATATTCCATGATAGAACTAAACACATCGAGGTGGATTATCACTATATACGAGAAATGGTGCTAATAAGAGAAATTGAGACACCATTCGTAACGAGTCAAAATCAACTAGCTAACATATTCACCATGGCACTAGACAAAGGAAGCTTTCAAATGATCCTTTGTAAGTTAGGCTCAATCAACTTATTTAAACCTAACTTGAGGAGGAGTGTTGAGAATATAGATGCAGATCTTAGAGAAAATTCATCATTGATTAAATTAAAGAAAGATCTAGCATAATTCAAAGCCATTGATGTCAATCTCAATGTTTAGCCATTATGGTCTAAACTAGGCAATTAGTCATTGTTTATATTGTAATTAGAGAGATTTAATATCTTGTAAATTTGGCAATAGTGCAATGATAACAAAGAGGATGTATGAAACACTTAGAAATATAGTCCACTTAGTTTTGGTATTGTTAAATCGATAGTCATGTCTCGCAATAATTTTAGAAAATATTTGAAAAACCATCCCCCTTTTTTTAGAATTTTAATATCGATAATTATCAATATAGTTAATAAAAGATGTAATAAAAAATAATATATATATATATACAAGATCTATATCAAAGAAACCTTTTCGACAAGATAAAAATTTTCTAGTTAGTAAAAGCTACCAAAGACAAAATTACTTATCATGAGTTAATAACTCAATAAATATAAACATATTCCCCTAGAAATCAAGCTTGTAATGACACCATTAATCTTTAAAGTCTAATAGATATTCAATGATAATTTAGAGGTGGATCATAGAGATGAAATATACATGAAAATCTACAAATATAGAGCTCAAATAAACATTATGAACACATACTCAAGAAATTTAGAATTTTCTAAACCTATTGAGTATAGTATCCTAATTTGACTTCTTAGTCCTAAATCCTTAATCATGTTAGATTAAAATCATATATAATAATTTAAAATAATAAATAAAGTAACATAAACAACTTAAAAGCTTAATCCTCAAAATACTTATTTTCAATTTATGTGAATCCCCCAAAAAAATTCCAATCGTCGACTCGATGAATCGACTTGATTGAAAATTTTAAAATGTCGATTTGATCATAATTTTAAAATTTGATTATACTCCTGAATTATAGTATCTAAAAATTTAATTATAAACTAATAGACCTTCAATTATATTTGATAAATTGATTGCGTATGATAAAAATATATTGTGTGTAAGAATTATAATTATTTCTACTTCAATAAACATAGGATAAAATAACTAATAAAAAAAGGCAAGAAATGTCAACACCTAAGCCTACCTATGCTTGAGGATAATCTTATCCTCTTTATTTGTTAGGAAAAGAATTTTTTTACGACATTATCTCGTCGACTTTGCTGTTACAAATTGACTTTAAACTATAAAAAACAATTTCTTCTTCTTCTTTCTCCTCTTTTCTTTTTCTTGTTCTGTTTTTCCTTTCTTCTTCTTCATCCCTTTCTTCTCCCTTTATTCTCTCCCTTCATCTCTCTTTTATCAAAATAAATAGCCACAGTAAACATCAATCAGCCACTATTTTTTCCCTCATTCTCCTTTGTCCTTTTCGTCCTCAACCAAGACAACAACAACAACATCAGCAACTCATGTGTACTCCACTGCTATTACTTCTTTTCTTGCTTGCCACATTCTTGCCATACTCCTTCACTAAATAACTCAAATACAAACACATGCACCTTTTTTGTCAATGATTTCAACTATTACTATTGTTCATTTTTGTATTCCATCGACAATAAATAACACCAGCAACAAGCCGAGTAAATGAATTAGCTGCTACTTCCTTTTCCTCACTTGATAACAACAATAAGATGGTAGCTACTGACCACCTTGCTACTACTTGCCACTATTGATGAGCACTGCTGTAGCTATTACTGATAGCCACTATTATTGTTGTTCTTCTTCTTCTTAGGTTGCTTAGCCTTCACAAGTACACATAACTATTTTGGATCAAGGTAAACATCTTTCTCCTTCTCTTATTTTCCTCTGTATTAATTAAAATAAAGGAATGGTAGCAAGAAATGAATCAAAGACATATAAATCTTTCAATTGAAGAACCACACGTTAATGCTAAAGGAGAAGCATACATGGTGAGGATCTAAGAAAACCTGAACTTACCCAAAGCGACACATGAATTCACATATGATATATCACTGTATTGCCATCATAGAGTTTTCCTTTGGTAAAAACAAACCTACCAATGAAAAGTACATGAAAAATCCTATGAAATCGACTACTCATTTGTTAAAAATGGATAAGAAACGAATTAAATATTTCAAAAGCAAAATTTCATGATAAGTAATAGATTTTCATGAGTTGCAAACTTTTTCTTTTTTTTTTTGGATTTTTCACCAACTTAGAAACTTGATTTAGTGAAAGCAACACCATCAATGGATTGTACTCAAAAACTCCTACGAAAATGACTATTTATTCATTAAAAAAAAAGGATTAGAAACAAGTTAGAATTTTAAAAACAATTTTAAGCTTGAGTTGTCCTTTGTGATCCGAAAATTATAGATGTTTTTTTATAAATTAAAACATCTTGCACATTTCTTTTCTCAAAGAGAAAAAAAAAAACCATCACTACTAGTAATTACATGAAGTGTACTATCAAATTGACTATTTATACATCGAAATCAAATTAAAAACGACCGAGATATTGTAAAAATAAAAACTCACTAGGTGCTATCAAATTTTATCATGAACATGCCAACACTATTAAAAATATAATTTGCAATTTTAAATTATATAAAGGCGATGAAATTTGCCTCATTATGAAGCAATATATGATAGATATTTGTTGAAACTAATTCTAGAAAATGAGCTAGAGTTCTACTGGGGATGCATATGGAAATTGTAACGCCCTAACCTAAAAGCGTTATCAGCCCACCACGTGTCCTTAACAAGATAGACATGCTAAGGCTATATATTTCTAAATCCATAAAAATATATATAAATCATCAATTTTTCACAATAGGATACTTTAAAACTTCAGTATTAATAGGAAACAATTTGTCTTCATAATATCAAAACTAAAAGTTTAACATAACCTAAATCCTTAAAACATTAATAATCTCGAAAGAAATTTATTTCAAAGTAAATTGTTTCTCCTCTCAGATCACTAATCTCATATTACTAATCTTAATTGTCAGTAAGATGGTCCATTCCACTATCGCTTTTCTCATAATCCACGAAAACATCGTAGCCTATCAAGTCATGCATAATAGATTCTTCACCTATACTTGTAAAAATAAGGATTGGGCGAGAGCGCCCAGTACATCATACCAAAAGTACATGCACATGATCACATAATAAATAGTATCACATACAACGTAAGTTCTAATGCAACCAGCACAATTTTAATTATCTTTTCATTAGCCTACAACCAACACGGTTTAGGGATATTCATGACTAATCCGAAACGCGGAGTATCTCATGACCTCAACAAAACAAATATATAGATAGTACATATATATATATAGTTGTGTTCCACAATTAAGCTGGTAAGGACTCCTAATCTATTGGAATCATCTCCGAGTGCAACTCCACTTGGGACAATGCCACACAAGGATCATTAGGTTGCCAGCATTAGTATCACTATCCTACGGTTCTGTCACGCCCCAATGGGTATCCTAAACGTGACAGTCCGCCACACTCAATATTAAAGCTTAAGTATGACAACCTTAGCCATTCCCAAAAGCTTTTATATTAAGTGTAAGGCGTACTTTCACAACTTTAGAGGACCATATATGGAATTATGAAGCTTAAGGAGATATAGAAACATATTAAGAAAAGATGATTCACAATAATTATTCATTCATGGCAAAGACTTTGCAAACTTAGGGACAACTCCCTAAATTACTCATCTATTATATAAATATTTGCATGCTAATACTATGCTACATTTTACCCAAATTTCTAATGCTCAAGAGAGATTATCTGCCCGCATGGTCCACGTGGCCTTAACCATAAGTACGGGAACTGCAAAAGATATCTATTGGGGTATAAGCTAATAGGCTTAGTGAGAACTATTTCCATAAATGACTTCTTGTAACAAGATTCAAACAAGTTGATTTAGTCAAACAAATGTAATGCACAAGCACGTGGGCAAACAAGCATATAGTTTTTCGGGAATTATATGTTGAATGGATTTACGCCCTCCATTCGGGGTTTGGTGATACGTAACCTCAATTCAAGTAGTTTTAATTAAAAAAGTTTTCTTGCTCACGAGCACACATCGTCGAGCATTCCGAATCTACTTGATTGACCTTGCTTTTGGATCTACCGCCAAGCAATCGCTTTCGGATCTCCCGCCAAGTGTTGCTTTCGACATGAGCTTACTATCCTTCTCACCCAAGGATAATAACCCAACAATGCAATGTGACTCACTTCGTGGTATGCATGAGTTCATTAATTTATAAAGTCATAACATAATTATTTTCAACTTTATGGTGATCAAGAAATTTCACACAAATCAATATTTAAACTAAAACAATCACTTAGAACAATTCTGGCTTCGATATTCTTAGAATTCTTTCAATGAATTATTTTACATGCATATCGGTTTATCTTTTCCTAACTCTAGTGCAACTAATTTACAAGCACAACAAGTATAGCATTTAATGGAAATAAACTCACGATGCCATTGTCGTCTATTCCTCTAAGCGGATGAGTTGTTCACACACTCCACTTAATCGTAATAGTTCTCGGGGGTAAAGGAATCCTTCCTCGGGGTCACCTAGCCAAAGAAAATACCCACAATGAGTTTTTCTTGATGATTTTCTTGAATTTTGACAAAACAATGTTAAAGAACGTTAAAGTTCGTATGAAGGAATGTTCCAATTTAAATTGGCCATAACTTGGTCATTTTAACTTGGAATCGCGCATATAATATACCGATTTCTATCTACTCGAAAAGATCTACCCATTTCCAAAATTATATTCAACAAACAAGGACATATAGGCTCTGAAAAAGTAGCGACAATATTCACCACGGATTTCCAAGTAAAAACAACTTTGGTTCAAGAAATCAAAATTTGTTTGATAAATACTTAGTTATCTATATAGTTAAAAAATTCTCTTTTTATAACTATATAACTCATATTTAAGCATGCTCAAGTGTCTTGTTGTCCAATTATTTTTCTTAGGTAGAACAATGTCGGGTTGAAGCTTTCGGAAATTGTTTTTGTAAATTTCTTTGAAATGAATACCTTGCTTTCTTTGTTTTCTAAAAACGTTTTATGTTGGTTTTATTTATCTCTTTCCAAGTAACTTTGAAAATAAAATTTTCTACTTTCTAAGTTACTCTAATACTATTTTGAAGTCTTTTAGGAAATATGCTCTTCTTCATATTTATTCTTCTTGCGCAAATTCCTTTGTTTATTTGTTTTGCAAAAATCTTTACTTGATATTTCTCATTCTTTTCTCATATCCTAATAAAATCATCTATGCATGAAAATTTGTTTTCTTCATAAAAACAATGTGGAATAATTAAGAACTTTTTGTAGAAAAACTAGTTTCTCAAATCTTATTATTTGTAACTTGAAAAGGAATAACTTCATTTTTGTTTTCAAATCAAAGATTTCCTTTGCCTTTTTGTAAAGGTCTTTTCTTGAAAATTCCTTAGCCATTCATCTTATTTATCTTTTTAAAAGAACCATTTTCAATAAATATTTTCTTTTGAAAGACAAAGTGGAATAAAAAGGTTTAAGTAGCTTTTTAAGAAAATAGTTTCTAAAATTATAGTGAGCTCTTTTGTAAAAAGGGAAATGAGTTATTTTTGTTATCTTATAGATTTTATTCTTTACATAAGCTTTCTTTATTTCTATGTGACAAAAATTCCTTTTCCTTTAGAAATTAAAAGTTTGGACAACAATCTAAATGTGCATGAACATGAGAATAATAGTGAACAAACTAATATAGAACATAATTAATAACAAGTATTGGAGTCTTAGCTTTTTCAAGGCTCCCGGGACTAAGAAGTAGACTAGTCCCATAATAAAATAAAATGAAAGGAAGAAAAACTTGTTTTGACTTGATAGGACAAGTCTAAGACTAGAGACTAGTCTTAAAAACAACTTGAAATAAATAAAAACGCATTGAAGTAAATAAATTGCATGAAAGGTAAATAAATTGCAAGATCATGAGCTTATATGCTCTAAATAGTATATATAGCTATATAGATATAGTAGATAGTATGAACATAAAAGAGACATAAATGATCATAAGAGAAACATAAATGAATAAAAAGAAACATAAACATAAAGGAATTATGATTATGGACAAAAACAAAGTATGAACCTATTGTTGCTTTCTTAACCTTCATGGTTTTAGAAAACACACATTAAGTTCATACTAAGTAGATGAACATGGAAACTTCTTGAAGAATTTTTACCTAAAGGAATGAGCTAAAGAGGACTTCTTGAAAGAACTTCTTGGAGAGAAATTCTTGAGAGATTTTGAGAGAGTAATTTAGTGTAGAAATGGTGTGAAAGAAGTGAAAGAGGAGGGGGGTATTTATAGGATTTTGAGGATGATTTTTGTGTGATTAAAATAAAGCAAAATTAAAATAAATTGAGGCATTGAGAGAGGGGGGCGCGGGCCATGCATGGGAGGGGTGTTTTGTTTTATTTTTTTGACTTTTTGAAGAAATAAAAGATGTAATATATAAGTAGATGTGTATAAAGTTATTGGAAAGGTAAAAGTTAATATTAGGTTATTATAGAGTGTAAGAATACGTATAATAAAAAAGTAAGATAAAAGAATAGTAGAATAGTAATGAATAGTGTATTGTAAAGTAGATATGACAATTAAAGTACCGGTAGTAAGAAAATACGCTTATAATAGCTATATCTGTTATTTTTACTTACCGAAAAATTACGAAACTGATATTTTTGGAAAACTTATATTTTTACGAGTCTAACGGTGTATTCGGAATATTTTTACTATTCCGGGCTTCCGGGCACGTTTTTCGATAGCTGTGTCCGATCGGGTTCGAAGGACACCCGAATTTCGCGAAACTAAAACTTTTATAAAACCTATGGTTATTACGAACTATTCTAGCTAATTATCCCAACTTCGTTTCTCAGGGCTAAAGAAAACGGCAATGCCGGATTTAGTTGGATACGGTAGACTAGGGTTTTGTTGACCTTTAGGGTTCTGTTTGACTTCCGGTTTAGGGTTTTATGCTAAACCGATTCCGAAAATTTAGGGTTTACAGGTTCTTTACTAAATACAGTCACTCACAACCAACACTCAATTCAATGAATGTCTAATATTATTAAGTCAAATTTGTAAGCCTAATCCTGCAAGCACAAACAATCAAACATGATAAGGTCATACCTGGTTTCGCTTCAACTCCAATCTCACCAACAAAACGTCTATCATAAAAGAATTCCTAATCTCACAAGAATTCCAGATCCACAACATTTCTCAATCAATTTTGATTTCATGCACATAATAAAATCCTAACCCTAAATTCTACAAATTATACTCCAAATCACAGATCTAATAAAGATCAACACACCTGTTCCTTTTGTTCGCAATTCAATAAAACCTTCAAACACAGCTTTCACTAAAATTCCTAATTATCTCCACAATTCCTTCAATATATAGATTCATCAATTAATAAAATAATTACTAGAAAAGATTATAATTTAGAGCCACAAAGATTTGATTAGATCTACACTTACCTAGAACGTGCAGATCTCACTTGAACAAAACTCTAATTCAAAGAAATAATAAACTATGATCATAATCCTATTATCCACTAATCTTAAGAAATTACAAGTTCTAAGATAGATCTTATCTTGCCTTTGAATCAAAACCACACAAATCTCCAAATCTCTTTTACGGTTTCTCCACAAGATCTTGATTCTTTTCACAACTGATGAAATAAGCTTATAAGAAATTCACCCTTAAAGAATCGATTGGAAAAAGTCTAGAGAGAGATCTGCTTACTTAGGTTTTACCGAGGGAAAGTCGTGACAATTTTGAAGCCAAGGGGCTATTTATAAAAGAGAAATAGGGTAAAGAAACTTTTGTGACCCTTCAATTTCCGTAACAGCACGTTGGAAATGAAAAGACACAAAACCCTTCAATTCTTGTAACAGCACTGAAAACGAAAAGACACAAAATCTTTCAATTCTTATAACAGCACTAGAAACGAAAAGACACAAAACTCTTCAATTCTTTTCAACATATGACAACTTTTGCCCTTCAAAATAATTTTTTTTTTTTATATTACAAAAATACTTCATACACAACACACGATGTTTGACTTTTCAAACATGCATTGCTTTTCTATTTTACTTCTTCACTGCCTAAGCTTTCTTTTGTCTTTTTAACTAACTATGTAGTCCTATAAAAGGACATTTGTAACATTTGTAACATAGGTTAAAATAGATATAAGATATGCTCCTTTCCATTATCATATTTATTTGTTCATGTGATTGACCTCTAATATCAAGTATAATATTACACCCAACATATTTTTGGTATTAGAGTCCGACTTACTATACACATTCCTAAACACTTGAACACTATATACACAAACCATTGCCATGGCATCAACACGTAATAATGCCGCATTCAATTTTTCCTAACAAGATATTCCCTTGCTTATTGGTGAAAAATATGATATATATGGAGTACTATAATGAAGACATTATTTATCTCACAAGATTTGTGGGAAGTTGTTGAGGAAGGTTAGTCAGTCAATTTTACCACGAATTATGGGTGCAACCACATCACATGATACTTGAAAAATATTAAGGAAGCAATATGGAGGACATGATAAAGTTATAGCAATCAAACTCCAAAATCTATGGAGAGAGTTTGATAATTTATTCATAAAAGATAATGAGGAGGTACAAGAATTCTTCTCAAGAGTTACAATTATTATTAATCAAATCAGAGGTTATGGTAATACAATTCTTGATAAGAGAATTGTTGAAAAAGTCTTCAGAAGTTTGCCAGTAAAATTTGAATGTATTGTTGCCATCACTAAAGAATCTAAAGATTTATCACAATTGTCTTTGGATGAGCTTGTGGGCCCATGAAAAGCATATGAGTAGTTTCTACTCAAGATTTAGAGCAAGCCTTCCATTCAAAGGTTAATATCAATAGGCAACGAAATATCTGGCAAGATAGATATGAAAATAGCAATAAAAGTTCCTTTAACACTACTCATGGTTATGGTAGATATTAGAATTCCTGAGGTCATGGTAGAAGAAGAGAATCCAATATAAGGAGTAATTTATCTCAATGTATAATATGCAAGAAATTTGGGCACGAATTCAAGGATTGTCATTTTAAATGCAAAAGATGTAGAAATCCCAATCATTCTGTTGTTATTACAAAGATCAAGAGGACGAAAAAAACATAAATTTTTCTTAGGAGAATCAAGATAAACAAATATATTATTCTTGTATGAATTTTGACCAATCATTTAAGAATATCTGGTATGTTGGTAGTGGATACAATAACCACATGACTAGAATAAGGAGCTATTTTTTGAGTTTGATGATGAATTCAAATCGAAAGTAAAACTTGGAGATGGTAAGACTCATGAAATCATGGGAAAGAAGCATTTGCTGTTGATATTAAGAAAGGTAATTTCAAATTGATTTATGATGTTTTTTATGTTCCTAAATTAACTCAGAATTTATTGAGTATTGGCAATTATTACAAGAGGTTATATGGTGAATTTTGCCAATGGTGAGTGCATTTAATAAACCAAATTTATTCCAATTTTATGAATGCTAACATGGACTTCTATTGGTCATTTTATTAATAAATATTTGGATTCAGCATTTAAAGTCATTAGATTGTGCTTTCAAGTCCTTAAAGGAGATATTTTACAAACAGAAAGCAAAACGGGACAAAAATACAAAGTTTGGAAACAAAAAGTGATCAACACAATAAGGACATAACGTGTCTTTCAAGCATGTTGAGTTAAAACACGATCAAGGGTGAAATTTTTAGTTTTAGCAAGACACGGCCACAATATGACTTGTCACAAACCATGTCAATCTAGGAATTCAATATTATAAGGGACATGACTTAGACATAACCTATCACTAGTTGTGTCATTCCAAAAAAAAGTTCGTAGCTTGTTACACGAGTTTAGGCAAAGCCATGTCTTAGTCGTATCATTTCTCACATCATGAAAAAGCCAGACACGCTTCAAGGACACGACCTGTCGCCGACCATGTCAATCCAACATAACATTATTTTTGAGAAACGATTTTTTAAAGGAAAAGTAACCCCCTATTTACTTAAAGAAAAGTATATTGGACATTGAAGGGCTTTTACTTTGGAAAGCTAAGAGACCAGTAACTTCTCATTCCAAATAATGGACATTCGCTCCTCTAAGCTTGAAAATCATCTATAAGAAGGATTATGGAGAGAAGGAGCAACAGAAGAGACAGAAGATAAGAAGGTCTGAAAGTACTAAAAATTCGTAGGTGTTTTGCAAGTCATTTTGAGGGTAAATTCTAATTGTAATTATGGGTTGTATTTTATTTGAAGATGGAGACTTCTCCTATGGAGGAATAAACTCTTTTTTTTTTAGTTTTTGATGAACCCTAGTTTGATTATGATATGTTCTTATTAATTTTGGCGTTATTGCTTGAATTCCTAAACTCAATTATGTTATGCTTTCTTGTCTTGAGTTAATAGTTTGGAATATTATTTCTTGTTTTGATTTTCACGTAAATTAATAGAGATATTGTTTCTATGATTAGATCGCATAATTGAAAGGAGTTAAATGAGTTCTAGAGATAGATCGGCATGATTTCTCGAGATTAGAGTGAAACCTAGTAAGGGGATTCTAGAACAATTAAACTATCTAAGGGTTTTTAATTAGGAATAGATTTCAATTAAATTAACCAAGGATAAGGTTCTCATAATCTCAACAAAGATATTGGAACACTTTAGGAATTTTCGCCGTTCAAGAAAATCAATAATAATATTGAAATTATCTTTCGTATCTAAACAATTTTAATAGTTATAATTAATTCTATTTTACTTGCATTTTTGTTTTTATATTAAATCACTATCATTTGCAGGTTAAACAATAGAAGAATAGTAAGTATTAGTACTCATTAGTCTCTGTGGGATTAGACTGGTGCTCTAAATCTATACTACTATCATCGATAGGTATACTTGCCTTAAATACGACCATAGCAATTTTTGAGTGTAAGTTTTAATTCATGGCCATCAAATCGATACCAAGTTTTTGGTGTCATTGCGGGGGACTAGTAATACTAAGAAAGCAGCTATTTTATTGATTCAAGCATTCTCTTCTTCCTTCTTATTTCTTCTAACCATTTTTTTTCACTCCTCTTATTGGTTGATATTGCTTCTAAATTGGGATTTAAAGACTTTGTTGATTTATTTTGATAGTGGCTATTGATAGACGGAGTATGAATGGTGGAATCGTAATGTTTACTATTAGATTGCACCCGATAATACAGAAGAACCCATCTCCATGACCTCTGTAAACTTGGTATGTTGGTATTGTGGAAAACCACCCTCATCTTATTACTTTGATTCCCCCCAATGTATTACCTCCGTTGTGTGTAGATGAGCCACCATGTAAAAAAATATGCATGTATTGGTCCAAGAACATTGGGATAAATATGAAAGTTTTAATGTAAATACTTATCTTCTTATCCCTACATCATTTCGTGTATCATACCACTCTTGCACTTTTGATGAAAAGATAGATTTTAATAGCCACTCAATTGAAGCAAAATTGAATGAAAGTGAAGAGGTAATTAGTTCTCAAGATATACAATTGTTCATGAAGAAAAACGCAAAATTCCTTTAATCCCAAGTAAGGAGAATGAAGAGGTTGACAATCAATCAGACATCTATCATTTAGAGCCCTCTTTGAATTTTGTTAAGGAGTGTGAGATAAAGGGAACACATTTTGTGTTAGAGTGCTTAGAATTTCCGGGATATATACTTGAGTTTGAGGCACACATAATTTACATACTTATTTTTGTGTTATATTTGCCTTTGGGAGCTTTACAAGAATCATCACACAATCAAATTGATATTCGCCACTAATGAAGCAACTCTCATGTGTTCTAGAGATCTAGGAGTAGGATACATTCCCATGGAGTCTAGGCAGAAAAGTAACATTACCATCGAGCTAACGACGATAGCCAAAGCACTTCACGGGAGGCAACCCATGTCTAATTTTCTCTTTTTTTTCTTTTTCTTTTTCTTTTCTGGACCCGTGATCACATTATTTTTTCTATTACTTGCTAATGGCTAAGTGTGATTTTTAATTGTAGACTAGAAATTTTAGGAAGATACAAAGCAGAAAAGCTTGGTAAGTTGTTGAAAATTTGACACAATTGAGATATGACTTGTTAAAAGTCGTGTCTTTCATTGATTCAATGTTATTCTAAGGTTTTAGAATGACACAATTGGGACGCGACTATCCCTTAGCTATGTAACTTACGAGGAAAAAGTTTTAGATTGACATGATTGGGACATAGCTTGTCCTTAGTCGTGTCGCTTGTTTTAAACATGGACAGAATTACACAACCAGGACACGACCTATCCTTGAATTGTGTAACTAACTGTGTCAATGATCTTTTTGAAGATATGACTAAGACATGCCTTAATCCTAAGGCATGTGACCTACTGCACGTAATTTTCTCAAAATGACATGAGTGAGACAAGTCATGTCCCTTTCTTGTGTCGATGGCACTATAAAAACCATTTTAATTTTTTCGAACCTGCGGCTTTTACATTTTCAAATCCTTCCAAACTACGCACTTATCCATCCATTTCCTCCGCACATTTCGACAAGAAAGTCCACTCACAATCAAGAAATTTAAGTAAGTTCTTCTCTCTTTTCTCTCTCTCATTTTTCTTTCTCGAGTTATGCTTCCATGAACCATTGATGATTTAAACTGGGGCTTTAGGGTTTCGATGAATGTTGCATGCAAATTCTAATTATTGTTTGTTGTTTTTATTTATTATTGTTTGAAAATTAATTGGCGAAAGCCCTACAATATTTTTGTTGCATGTATGCTTGAATGAGTTGAATTTTGGGGCTATTGAAGATGAATGCAATGTGATTTGATTAAGTTGATGCTTGGAGCTATTGAGGATGAACAAAAGTGTGATTGTAGAAAGGAGTTTAAGGGTTGGGTGATTGAATTGATGTGTGATTTGATTAAGTTGACATTTTGGGCTGAATAGAATGCTATCAAAAAGACAAAGTCTTGGCACGACCTGTTGATTAGCCATGTCACGCTGAAAACTTGATTCCCACACAAACCCACCCCTCCCCCCCCCTTCCCCTCACCCTTTCCACTATTGCTTAAAACACGATCTTAAATATGATATGTTGATCTCAATAGCATATTCCTTCGCATTTTCTTGCAAGTTTGGATTTGACATAACAAGTTTCAAAACTTATTTAAATTTTCATATGCCAATGGTTGCCTAAGCCACTAATTTCTTATTTAGGATAAGGCAAAAGCAAACGACAGGAAGGCACTCAACTGCTCAATGCCAAATTCTCATAAATCACCTGATCCCCAAAGGCCTAGTCAACCTATGTCAAGCGTAGAGCAAGAGAGATATAATGTGTTTCTAGGAAAATAACTGGTAGGGAATATGTTATTCAACTGGAAAGGATTGGAAAAACACAATAAAGATGATGAGATCCGTGTTTAATTAGCCATAATGATTGGGATAAATGGTTTTGAGTAAATGAGAAAGTCTATTGTCATATCATACTTGAATCCTTTCAACATTCAAAATTGTTGTTCAAGCCAAACACTCTAGAATCAATAACAACATCACTTTCCAGTAAATCGAAAAGAAAGGACAGTAACTATTCGAGAAATTTGTAAGATGATGAGATTTGTACGAATGAATTTTTGCCATAGAAGACTTGTACGTCTTCTAGTAGATTGGCCACTAGGGGAATTTAGTTATTTGTATTAGGGGAAGCTTAGCCCTATTACTCCTTACAAGGCTAAAGAGGAAAAGGCATCCACACTCAAGGATATCAATCATAGAGTAATTCACTGGATCATTACTCACTCTGTGAATGGTAAAGGAAAAAGCACTGGTATAGTAGGGATGTATGAGTTGTTGTACTTGTACAGCATTATTAAGGAGTTCCCTCTGAACCTGGGAGCGATGCTAGCTTTGTTTTTCCACTGGCAATCAAAGACCATCAAAGTCAAAGGTACCATATCTGTAGAGCCTACATTACCCGCCTACTAAAGGGTTTACAGATTTTTCCAGCTAAAGAACCTAAGGGTTGCTTGTTCTCACATTATAGAAACATCTACTATCAAAACATGGTTTGGAAAACCAGGAACTTCCACTCTACAATCATCCCAATCCACCTAATCTCCTTATCAAGTGCTTGCAAAGAAGGTTGAGAAGAATAGACATATTTTACAAAAGATGAAATCATTGTTTTAGGCTCTCATTTGAACAACAAAATGTCAGACTCATCATCAAGAGGTCATCTACTCTTGCCTAAAAGGTATCGCGGACCATAACAATGTGGAGTTTTCTCCACCACAGGGTGGCCCTTCAGAGAGCTTTCCATCATCACCTAATGAAATACAAGTTGAATCTTTACATACTTTTCCAGAGGATAGTGATCATGAGGAGGTAGATGCTCAGATTCGTGCTTCTAAGGAAAACATTGATGAAGAAGCATCTGAAGAAGAGGAGAATGATGATGAGATGAGGATGGAGAGGGAGGAGGATGAGATGGAAGGAGAAGAAACACGAGCTCCCACACCTTTCATAGGAAAAAGAAAGAGGTAGAGCTCTAGTACAGATGACCACGATTATAAGGGCGACTAATTTCTAATTTGTTGATTATCTTTTATGACTTATTGGATGATTGTATTATTGAGCAACCCATCATTGGGATAGACTCTTTAAGGATTATTGGTAAGATCATGGGTCCTAACTTTTCTTTGACTTGTGCTTTTTTTTTTTTTGGTCTTTTGTTTATGTTTTGTTTTGCAGCCCAAATACAATTTCATTTGACTTGACTTGCTGCATCTTCAGCTGCATATCAATTTTTGCTAAATCTTATCAATCTTTTGATCTAACTTTTATACTCAAATAGGGAAGTCCAATTTTTATTCTTCTCTTTGATTTTTCTCACTTTTTGCATATATTTTATGACACTGGGGACAATGTCCCAATTAAGTGTGGGGAAGGGGTAGTCTTCAAAGGAATAATTGGTTATTATATGTTCTTCATGATCATATTATTCCGAGTTTGACTTTGAATTTGATCAAAAAAATCCCCCATTTCCAGTTTGCAAATGTGCTTTAACATAGAAAAAATCTTGAAAACATGCTCTTTTGTTTATTAGCATTCATAGTAAAGTAAAAGTGACTTACATAGTATCTTACTCATCTATATTATGATTAGTCTACTCAATTGAAATTGTAGGATGAAATCTAGATGGGACAAACTTACTTGCTATTTAGTAATGGAATCTAGAGTCTAAAAGTGGAGTGAAGTCTTCAGTTGAAATTTAAAACGGTTATATTTCTAAGTCTATTAGCTTGTATATTCTTCTGTCAAAAATTTTGACAGCGTATTTAATCTCTAATGAAAGGGCATATGATGTTTTTCACTTGGCGATTCTTTTAGAACAAACTCTTTAAAAATTATGTGTTAAATTGTTATTAAGAAGTTAAGTTGATATGGGTGGCCTTTGGTCCCTCAAAAGAGCAAAGTCTGACCCTACTATTGACTATACCAACCTCTTATTCAATCATGCTAATGATAAAAAAAAAAAAAAAAAAATTGAGCCAAAAAGAAGCAGGTAAAAACCCATCTAGAGGAAAAAGGAAAAAATGGAGGCTAAAAATTTTGAAGGGATTCAATAAAAAGGAGAAAATCTAGGGGAAAGATAGATACAATATACTTTGGCTTTAGATTATTAACTTAGAAAAGTGATTGAAGGGTTTATATACTCGTTAATAGGCAGTGAAGTGTAACTGGGTCTATTTTACAATTGTTTAACTTTGGTTTCATTTTATGACTTTGGAATCTGTTGCTAAATAATGATGGTAAGGTTTGACTTACCTGGATTAATCTTAGAAGTTTGACAATAGTATACTAACCGCATTTACATGATAGGTTTGAGCAATAGGTACAAAGTGATTCGCTATGATCTAAAATGATTAATGAATGCAATATGAGTTTTAAATTGTGGAAAATTTTAGGTATATTTAATGATAGATTTCCATTAGTTGTTTGCTTGAGGAGAAGCAAGTGCTTAAGAGTGGGATAATTTGATAAATCAAATTTATTCCTATTTTATGAATGTTAAAATGGACTTTATTGGTCATTTTATTGATAAATATTACGAATTCAACACTTAAAATCATTAAATTGTGCTTTCAGGTCCTTAAAGAAGATATTTTATAAAAAGAAAGCAAAACGGGTAAAAAATGCATAGTTTAGAAACAAAAAGTAGTCAACACAATAAGGACATGCCGTGTCTTTCAACCATGTTGAGTGAAAACACGATCGAGGGTGAAATTTTTAGTTTTAGCAAGACACGACCACGACATGACTTGTCATAAACCTTGTCAATCCGGGAATTTAATATTACAAGGGACAAAACTTAGACATGACTTGTCACTAGTTGTGTCATTCCAAAGAAAAGTTCGCAACTTGTTACACGACTCTGAGTCAAGCTATGTCTCAGTCGTATCATTTCTCACATCACAAAAAACCTAGACACGCTTCAAGGACACGACTTGTCACCAACCATGTCAATCTGACAAAATATTATTTTTAAGAAATGGCTATCTAAAGGAAAAGTAACCTCCTATTTACTTAAAGAAAAGTATATTGGACATTTAAGGGCTTTTACTTTAGAAAGCTAACTTCCCATTCCAAATAATGGACATTCACTCCTTTAAGCTGAAGATCATCTATAAAAAGGAGTATAGAGGGAAGGAACAAGAGAAGAGACAGAACATAAGAAGATCTGAGAGTACTAAAAATTCGTAGATGTTTTGCAAGTCATTTTGAGGGTAAATTCTTATTATAATTACAGGTTGTATTTGATTTGAAGATGAAGACTTCTCCTATGAAGGAGTAAACTCTTTTATTTAGATTTTGATGAACCCTGGTTTGATTATGTGATATGTTTTTATCTGTTTTAATATTATTGCTTGAATTCTTGAATTCAATTATG
Organism: Combretum micranthum; assembly: GCA_024138025.1. Taxonomy (NCBI): domain Eukaryota; kingdom Viridiplantae; phylum Streptophyta; class Magnoliopsida; order Myrtales; family Combretaceae; genus Combretum; species Combretum micranthum. The sequence goes on from JAMXBD010000136.1 coordinate 1,220,268, forward strand.
TTATGCTTTCTTATCTTGATTTAGTAGTCTAAATATTAGTTCTTGTTTTGATTTTCATGCAAATTAATAGAGATATTGTTTTTATGATTAGATCTGCATAATTGAAAAGAGCTGGATAAGATTCTAGAGATAGACCGGCATGATTTCTTAGGATTAAGGTGAAACCTAGTAAGGAGATTCTAGAACAATTAAGCTATCTAAGGGTTGTTAATTAGGAATAGATTCCAATTAAATTGACCAAGGATAAGGTTCTAATAATCTCGAGAGAGATATTGGAACACTTTAGGAATTTTCATTGTTCAAGAAAATCAATAATAATGTTGAAATTATCTTTTGTAAAATCACATATCATGTAGTGGAGATTCAAAGTCTAAACAATTTTTACAGTCCGAGTTAATTCTATTTTACTTGCATTGTTGTTTTTATATTAAATCACTACCATTTGCAAGTGAAATAATAGAAGAATGGTAAGTATTAGTACTCATTAGTCCTTATGGGATCGACACTTGTGCTTTAAATCTATAATACTATCATCGATAGCTATACTTGCCTTGAATACGATCATAGCAAGTTTTAAGTGTAAGTTTTAGTTTGTGGCTATCAAATCGGTACCAGCATTATTACTAACAAGAAGAAAAATTGCATTGTTACAAAAGCAAAGTTGAGCATGAATAAAATTTTCCATTATCTATACCTCTTAATGAAGAATATGCTTTGCAAAGTGTGAAAAATGATGAATCGCACTTATGGAATTTAAGATATGGACTTCTAAATTTTAAGGGACTTCATTTGTTAAAGAAGAAAAATATGGTGATTGGGTTGCCAAATATTTCATCTCTTGCGAAAGTATGTGAAGGATGCATTTATAGCAAAATGCATCGGTTGCCATTCTTGAAAACATCATGTTGAGCTAAAGCTCCTCTTGATTGGTTCATTCTGATATATTTGGACCAACAAGAACACCTTCCTTTAGCGGCAATAGGTACTTTATTTTATTTGTTAATGATTATACAAGGATTATGAGGATATATTTCTTAAAGCAAAAGTCAAAAGCATTTGCCACTTTCCTTAAATTTAAAGTTATGGTAGAAAGGCAAAGTGGACACAAGTGGAAAATTCTAAGAACTAAAAGTGGAGGTGCATATACATCCAATGAATTCCAAAATTATTATAAAGATGCTAGAGTTAAGAGGCAAATGGTCATATGACATACTCCACAACAAAGTGATGTTGTTAAAAGGAAGAATTGTACTATAGTAGAAATAGCTAGAAGCATGTTGACTTAGAAAGGTCTTCCAAATAGTTATTGGGCTGAAGCAGTTAATATTACAATCTATATATTGAATAGATTGCCTACAAAAGCAATGCTCAATAAAACTCCTTATGAGGCTTGGCATAAGAGAAGACCTCAAGTTAATCATATGAAGATTTTTCTATGTATTGCATATTCTTTCATACCATCATAGAAGAGAGAAAATTTTGATGAGAAAGGAGAAAAGTATATTTTCACTAGTTATAGTGACAAATCAAAAGGATGCAGCTTTTCAATATAAAGAAAAATGAGTTGATTATATCAAGAGATGTCATACTTGTTGAAGATGGTGTATGGGATTGGAAAGAGAAATCTCCAATTATGGAAAGAATTTGGCCTCTAGGATCTAATGTTATGCAGCAAGATCCTCAATCAATTTCAGGACCAAGTACTCCCGACATTGCTAGTACATCAGCACCATAAGACACAAGAATTTTATGTAGAATCAAAGAGTCCTAAGGTACGTTCTTTACATGATATTTATGAATCATGTGAATTTGCATTCCCCTCTTGTGAACCACAAAAATATAAAGAATCAACAAAGGAAAAAATATAGACAAAGGAAATGGATGAAGACATGACAACTATTGCTATGAGAAAGAATCTAAAATTCATGGAAGAACAAAGCACATCAACATGCAACATCAACATATATGGAACATGGTACAATAAGATGAAATTCACACCAAAGGAGCAATTTAGAGACATATTTATCAAAGCTATGATCATGAAAAAATTTAAGCAATTTAAAAGAAGTTTTAAAATTACAAATTAAGAGGGAGTGTTAAAAATATAATTTGCAATTTAAATTAATAAAGGTGGTGAAATTTGCTTCATTGTGAAGCAATATATGATGGTTATTTGTTGAAGCTGATTCTAGGAAATGAGCTGAGTTCTACTGGGGATGCACATGGAAATGGTTCATACACAGCACACCATGTTTGACTTTTCAAACATGTATTGCTTTTCTATTTTACTTCTTCATTGCCAAAACTTTGTTTATTTTTTTAACCACCTATGTAGTCTTATAAAAGGACATTTCTACCGTTTGTAATGTAGGTTAAAATAGATATAAGATATGCTCATTTTCATTATCATGTTTATTTGTTCATGTGATTGACCTCCAATATCAAATATAATATTGCACCCAACACATAATCACTTACTGAGCGCTGAAAGAGGCACTCCATGAGCGCTCCATAGCAGCTCCAATGGTGCTCTAGAGGCATGCCTTAGGTGCCCCCATCCTAGCTCCATGGGCAATTAGTTTGCACTCTTGATTTTTTTTTTTTAACATACTCGATGTTATGTGCATATATCTTTGTACATATGTATATTATCCCTATGTACAATATATATATATATATAAGTAGTTTTTGTCTATTTCTTTATCTTATTTTATTTATTCTTCATGACACCAATTCAAACACATATAATACACATCAATAACTTAACTTAGATTAAATATTACTTATATATGTAAATCCTTATTATTTATGTGTGTGTGTGTGTGTGTGTGTATTTACTTATCACTTGTTTATTTTCGTTATCACTATTACTTCATTTTCTTATTCGCATGTCTGAGTTTCTATATGACCTCCTACACAAGCTGTATAGAAAGTCATGTAGACTTTCTGATTATGAATTCCTTTCTACACAACCTCCTACATAAGCCGTGTAGAAAGTCATGCAGACTTTTTGACCTTAAATGAAAATCATATTTAAATTTAATAAATAATATAGATTTACAATTACCTTGATTAGAGATAGTTAATTATGTAATTGAATTGATTAATGTTTAAATTTTGATAATATATATAAGTACGTGAATAAGGAATTCTAGAGAAAATTGTGTTATCTTTACCCCTAATTTTATGCTAATTATTATAATTTAACTAACTATGTTTAAATAGATTAAGCTACTAAAAGAAGTGATTAAGATATATGTGTATAAATATATGTAAGGAAAGTTATGTTGAATTAGATAGACAATATAGCTTTATGATTATTCAAGTTTTAAGTAACTATTTATATGCTTAAATTGAAGAAATGAAATCAAATTAGAAATATACAAATACACATATACCTTTCTGCCTAAGGAACTAAGGAAAAATAAAATTTCTAAAACTAAATTGGCATAGTTTAAGAACACATTAACTGATATGTAATATAAGTTATAATTAAAAGATTAAACTTAAGAATTACTCATAAAACAATAAACACGAGTTTCGGCATATATAAGACAATAATGGTGCAAAATCTAAATTAAGGAAAATCATAGAAATCATGGTTAATATGATGATGTTGATTAAAGATATATACTTAAAATAAGATTAAAAAAAACACAATGAAAATAAATATAGATTTCAACTAAGTGTGGAATAATGAACAAAAAAATAAGTCTAATCACAAAAACTTGATAAATATACATAAAACAATGAAATGAACTCAAAATGAGAATTGAAGACATAAAGACACAATAGGTTTCTTTGTCTACATAAGAACATAGTAATGAGTATCCATTATCTTAATTCTCAGGAATACAGATCAGTCTTTAGGTTTTTTTATAGATTACTAAGATAACTAAGCAATGATAGACAGATGAGTATATTTCAATGACCTTCATATCCTAATGCTTATAGGTTTAGAATATGATATTTTGTTACTATAAATTAAATAATACATGTATGTGGATGGGAAGTTTATGCTTGTGGTTGCTCGTGTTTGTTATGTGTATTGAAATTATTATAAATTATTCGGAACATTAAATATTGGGTGTTCCTTAATTATTTTGATCCTTGTGAGTGTCTTATATTTGTCTAATCACTAAATAAATGGACTTAATATATATCGGCTTCATAATCACAAAACTGAGCACGCATTTGCATTCTAGAAGGCCATCACCACTACACTTTGACATGAATAAACCACACAATCTCGAGTGGACAATGAACATGGAGGACCAAATTGGCATAATCTAGTGTGTGTGCCATGGGTCCTATCTCAGCAAAATGGGAACTAAGTCATTCTAGGGAGATGGCCACCTCCTAGGATCGTACCGGTATCATTTTTATGGATATCTTGCTTTAAGGATGTTGTTATTTGTATATTTTTTCTATATATGAAAAGAAAAACTTGCTTAAGTAAATTTTATTCCCAAAATACTAGCAGTCCGAATGTTGATGAGTGGATGTACCCCAACCTTCGATTGGAGGGTGAAAATTCAATCTATATATGGTTATCGATTGGCCATATATATTTGTTCATTTGCTTGTCTGCATTACGTATGCTTGTTTAATAACTTGTTTGTTATTGCTTAAACAATATGGAATAAGGATATTATTGACTCGGCCAGATGTAGCTGACTCCCTAACAGTTTGCTTTTGCAGGTGAATTGAATACTGGGAAGGGATAGGATCTAAGTGCAAAGCATACCAAAGATGAAGTTTCACAAGATAAGTAGATGATTGAGAATTGTATAGACTAAACTTAGTTGAGAGTAAAACTTGAACATTATTCTTCTTTCTTAATCAAACCTAGTTAATATTTTTCTTAAACATAAGTTTATCTTATCTTGTTGTTTGGTATGATATTTGATTCTTTGCGGTCCTTATGATTTGTAGAAGTCACAAAATAAGATATACGATAAAAAATATATATCGCTTCCTTCAAACACAATATAGGTACAGTTAGGGGTGGACTCAGGATTGTATGATTGGGGGTAGCAGACCTTGATTAAGTTAATTTTAAAATTACTTTTTAATATCCACACACTATTACAATTATACTACATCTTATATATTTATGGGAATTTTATAATGATTTTAATATGATATTTTTTAAACTTCATAAAAAAAATTATTCAAACAATAATGAAGAGCGTTTGGTACATTTTATAAGAGATGATATGTATATAACTTGAAAATTAATTATAATAATTCATATAAAAAAGTACTCACATGGGATTTGAACCCATGACTTCATGGATATAAAGTAAATGATCAACCACTACACCACACATAATTTTATATCATAATTCTCTCTTTATAATATACATATAATATATATATATTATAAATATAACATATATATTTTATTCTTTTTAAAAACCTTTAAAATTATTTTTTGTCGGATCTAGGGGGGTCGGGGCCTCTGTCGCCCTCTCCCAAATCTGCCCTACGTACGACATTCAAACATGATATTGTGATTTATATGTAAATTTTTTTATCCCATTTTTTAGACGCAATTTAACAATAGAATTTTGGTTACTAATTTCATCTAGTTTATATAGTAGTAATTTTTTTCAGCAATGGTAGACCCGTATTAGAACCGGTTGTTGCATTTCAATTCTTTTTTAGCGAAGTAATATCAGAAACTGATGATCGGAGATTCCATTATTATCCTCATTATGCAACAAGAGTTATTTATATATGATATGCATACATGTAAGTGCTTATCCATATACAGATAAATGCCATGAAAATTTGCCAAGATAAACATTCGGAGTCGGAATCATTTATGATCATTTTTTAATGCGGTGCATAAATATGCCTTGACACGTGAATTGAATCCAAGAGAAAGATATGTTGCCAATAGAGTACAGATCTTATCCATGATGATATGGATTTGTGAACAGGTTTATTTGAGCTGCTATCTCAGAGTAAATTTATATATGAAGGACATGGAATATTTGGATGAGTGAAAATAATTCCATATAAACTTTCAATATATACATATTTGTTGAAGGGATGCTTTGGAGTTTAAAAGGGTAAAAAAAGGAAAAAAAATGAAGCTGCTTTCGGGTACGGAATCGAGTCACAGATATTTGTACAAGAATCATTTGATGATGGCAAGGGAAATATTACTTTAGAAATTCACGCGACACACAATTAAATGGTGCTACGAAGCTACACTCCAAATGAAATATAAAATTATTTTGCAGTACTGGCACTGGGGACATAATGTGTCAACTATTAAAAGCTTGTAAGTGCGCTTGGCAGTTGTGCAACTAATATGCAAGACACGAGCGCTAAGTGGCACCCTAGCTATTCTGAAACATTCCATTAATGTCCAAATCCTTTGACTTCATCAAAAGACTTTGCTTAAGGTATAATATGCAGAAAGATAAAATTAATTATATAAAGTATTTGAATTGACTCTTGGTTATGTGACCATGATCTAAAGAGTCTAGACTGTGTTTTAAAATGATTTATGTGAGATTTGACATTGTGGACTTGGAGTAAGGATCATTGACCCAATCTGTCCACTCTTAACCTTTTTTAGAGAAGTTCATGCACATAAAAAAGCTCTCTATTGGGTTAAACTCAAAATGAGCACATAAAAGGATCCACTAGCAAAAGGACCCATCTCAACTGTTGACACTCAATGCAATCCAATAGTCAATGGCCAAACTATATAAATACCTCCAAGGTCCTCCTCATTTGGCGAATTTAAAAAATTTAGAGAAACATCATCGTGCTGTCGAATTATAATTTTAGAACGAAGAACACAATAACTATCTCCAAGAATTATGAATTTGATGCTATATAGCTCCTCCACATATCACGTGTGTGTTCAAGCTGTCTAAAATTGCTTACTCCTCCTCGATGTCATCTCTTCCTAAGTCATCCTTACATGTTATTGGTAAGTCATCCCTTTGAAGCTACGTGTAGCATGAGCCAAATGTTGCACACACATGATCATTGCAACCGGATCCGTCCATCTACAATAACTTTTTTATTATTATTCTTTTTTTACGACCTTTAATAAATGAGTTAATCCTTCTTCATTGAAATGTGAGCTAAGTGGAATATGGATTGTAATTACTCTAGCCATTATCATTGCTACATCTAATTCCAAATTAAATATTAAATAAATAAAACTTAATATAAAATCGCTTTTTATTGAAATTTTTCTTTCTAAAGAAATTTTTTACGTTTATGTGATAGAGTGAAGGTAAAGTTCTTTTTTTTTTTCCTACTAAAACTTTGTAACTAACTTTCATCATTATTGAATTCTTTATATATTTATTAAGAAAATACACTAACCTTTTATTAATACAGTTACACTTAGAAAAATATAACTGATAACCGAAGAAAGTTATGAGCATTAGAAAGGGATTGCTAAAGTAAGGGGCAAGTAAAGGGCTACAAGGATGTATTTTTTTCGAAACGGGTGTTACAGACAAGTGTTTAAAAGAAAGGGCCATAAATGGCAGTAAGGAAAATCCATAAGGAGAAGACAACAATGTTCTGAAGAATTTAGAAGACTAACTTGATAAGAGAGAAAATGTGTTTCACTCAGCCTTTACACTTCTACTACAAAGTAGTCCAACATTAGTCATTCATCCAGAATTTTTGCACCTTCCTATTTAACAAAAAGGTTCAATAAGTATAGGAAATCTTGAATCTCTGTAGGTACCTTTTTCACATTTTTACGTTTTTCATTGTATCCTTTTGTTTTTTATTTTCTCTTTGTGGAATGAAGAATAGAAACAAAATGTACTCGTATTTAATGACAAGCACCTTATAATCTTGTTAACTCCTCTCAATATTGTTTTGATAATAACAAAAAGGAATTAAAGTTTCTAATGAGTTTGTTCATGAAGTTCAGGTTGTTAAATAAGATAAAAAGTTGTAAAATGGTTTTAGATTCAGTCAAAAGGTGTTTTAAACTTTATTAAAGAGAATTTTGAATAAGTATGACATGATAGAACTTAGTTCAAAATCTTAAACGTAAAAAATAATAGAGATTGGAAGGTTATAAGCTTTTTCAGAAGTTTTGAGTAAAGGTCGAAGTATAAGTATCAAAAGTTATTTCAGAACCTTCAATGAGAGAAACATAAGCTTGACAGAAGCTGTTTCAGAACCTTCAAGGTTTATGCACAGTATATTCTCAGAAGCTATTTCAGATCCTTTAAGTGTTACACGAAATTTTCCAAATTTGAATAAAGTTTCTCAAAATTGGATTTTTATTATCTTTCAAGACCTACCTCCACTTGTCAAGTATATTTGAGTAATAGACTTGATGTGTTTCACTAAAGATGGATTTAATATCATGGGAATTGCATCACATCAAGTTTTTCTTGAGGATTTAGTTAAAATAAAAATTGTTTTTACAATTCTTATTGCTGCTGTATATGAGATTTTTTTTCTAACAAATTTTCCAAATCTTTTCAATACTTTCTCTTGGAGATATAGTTGAGGAAGATAAGGATAAGTTGTTACAAGTGTACATATTATTCAAGATAAAGATACGGTTGTTACAAAAAGATAAGTCTTCACAAATTAAGGGATATCACAACAAACCTTATCCAACAAATTTTCAAATGAAGATGATGGCATTTACAAGGCTATCTTATCAAGTTTATCCAAATTTTTTTAAATTAAATCTCAACAAATATCAAGGAGAAGATCTCGACAACAATAAGATAATATCAAGAGAAGATCACGGATGATTATCCAAGATATCAAGTTTGAATTTCAAATTCAAATCAAGAAGGAATCCCGACTTTCTTGCTATCTAGACATCGAAGAACAAGCTATAAGTAAAAACGGCTCAATATAATTTCAAGGGATCTCTTTTTAAAAATGAGGAACAACAACCCACAAGCTTTATCCTTATTGCTTTCGAAGAAAAATTTGCAGATCTCATCTTCTCTATAATATTCTTTCTAACTTAATTGTAAATGAATCATTATTTTCTCCTCATTGGTTTCTACTCTTTTTGTGAGAAATTGTTAAGAGTTGTAAATCACTGTAGTCAAGTGATTAGCTTAGTGTAGAGGCTAAAGAGATTTAGCAGTGAGACTTTGCCTTAAAGAGGCTTGATTGTGCTCTCAATTTGTTTTGATGTAGTGAAACACAACCGGTAAAGACAACTGGTCTTCAGTGTAGAGCTAGAAGAGTGGACTGATGCACGAAGCAGAACCACTATACATCATTACCTGATTCTCTTTCCCTACTCTCTTTAGTTCCTGCATTTTTAATTTTATTTTAATTGCTAATCTTGTTCTCAATTATTTAATTAAAAAAGGGATTTTGATTTGGAAGATTTAAAATTTCAGTTTTTAATTATAATCAATTAAACCCCCTCCCCCCTTCTTGATTATAAAAGTGGGCCAACAAATTTGCTTATCATTTTAGAATGGGTAAGGTTTGAAAGGGTTCTATTATGTCCATATTTTGTGCTACCCAAAAATGTATTTGATATGTGAATATTGGTACATTTACTTATTAATAAAAGCTTGAAATTCTTGCAAATCATTGGCTTTTGTTTTACTTTATGTAGTAAATTACTTATGAGTAATTGAGTATCCTATTAAAGATTAAGTATTGAGTATCAATTAATGTATGCATATTGATCATCAAATATGCTGAAGCATATATCAAGATGGTTTCATAAGCTTCTTGTACAAGCACATTAAAATTATTGTTAACTATAATGTTTATGATTTTAGTAATACAAAACAAAACACTCTTTGGTATGATATATCCACTTCTTATTGTTTTAGTCTCATATATGTATATGTATTAAAGTAGTAATAAGACTTATTATTTGTTTTTTCTAATTAAATAATTGCTTCTATATCTAACCTTCAAGGATATTTTACTATAAACTTTTTTTTCTCTTTTATAAGACAATTCTCATGATAGAGAAATTAGTGAAAATGCATGAGGATCTGAAAATGAGTGGCCATTGGCATGCACGAAAAGTTCTTTAAGGTACTTAATTATATCAATTTCAAAATTCAATTCCTGATTGTATATTTTGTCAAATTTCAAGCATCATGCATGACATTAACCCTTTACCAAATACAAAAAGAATCATAATAGATTGATGACTAGAGCATTCATTATAGAAACTATACATAGAACGCAATAATAAATAAATATAGAAATAAAATGTGAAATAACATATATCTAAGGGATATCAAGAAATAAAAAGAGAATAGAAAAATAAATATAGGCAATATAGGCAAATTATATCAAAAGGTATTAATGTTTAAGGATAAACTCATTTAAAGTATCAATATTTTAAGTGATTAAAAAGAGAAACCAATATTTCAAGTTAAATTTATTTAAGGTATCAATATTTTACAATGTGAGTCAAATAAGTTATGAATAATAGATGGATGAGGAAAAATAAGGAAAATTAATTGAAATTAGTCCGAACATCAATGCCTTAAATGAACTTTGTGAAACAGTAATACCTCATTTGATTCACTTTAGAAAATGTTATTGCTCTTATTAACTATTTGAAACTTTGATAACTTAAATGAATTTACCATCAAAAGTTTATAATTTACCTATGGAAATATGTGTAGAAAGATAAGTATGTGTGTGTGAGTTAAAATAATGTATCAATACTTTAAGTGATTAAAAAATGATACCAACATTTTACAAAGTAAATCAAATAATATATCAACATTTCAAATTATTAAGAAAAAATGAGATCAACATTATACAAAGCATATTCATTTGTCATCCACTCAAATGCTATTAACACTTTTCAGGGCAACGAGACTCATCACTTTGTTCGTGTAAACAACGAAACTTTCATAAGTGATAAGACTCACTACTCATCTAGAATTATCTTTAAAAAGTTAATCTCATGGGCTTAATCAGTGAAACTCGCTACTAGATTGGCCCATTTTCGTAGTAGTGTGTTTTACATAGACAAATGTGCAAAATTTGCATATTTAAGGGCATTTTTTTACTTGGGTTGAAGAAGGGTTAATATCAAAAACGGCACTTGAACTTTAAGAAAATATGTAGTTAGATTTTTACACTATAAAATTAATGAATTTAGTACTTCAACTTTGAAATTGATTAATGCAATACCTAAAAGAACTTTTCATGTATGCCAACAGTACGTCAATCAAGTTCTTTTCGGTATTGAATTGATTGGTTCTAAAGTTTTTTAGGTACTAAATTTATCATTTTCAAAGTTTAGATGTCTAATTACATATTTTGCTAGAGTTAGATATCATTCATGAAATATTTCAAATTGATTAACACAGTACTCAAAAGAACTTTTCATTCATGCTAATAGTACCTCTGTCAAGTTCTTTTAGGCATTAAATTAATCGGTTTTAAAGCTTTTTAGGTACTAAATCATTCATTTTCAAAGTTCAAGTGCCTAATTGCATATTTTGCTAAATTTTATTTACCATTCATGACATAATCACCTTTATTATTATAATATTACATGTAAATTTTGGTTGTTATATTTTTTAGGTGTGTTGACACTTAATAATATTAGTTACAAATAACATATAGTATATCTCTAATATTACATTATAGGATGAATGTCAAATTTAATATCTAAATTTTGAATTAGTCAATACCCAATCATTTTTGTAACTATTTTTATCACCTTACATACTGTCATTTTCTTTGTTTGCTAACATGGGAAAAATGGTGTATCATTAAATGTTCACTGCCTCCTCTCACAACATCCTAACACAGATAGGCTATCTCGTCTACTTCAGCAAACTGAAGAAACAATATCGCAAGATAGTAAAAAAAGTTATAAAAAGTTTAAGTAGATATTAACTTGACCACCTTAAAATTCAAGTATCAAATTAAATTTTATGAAACACTGAGGTACTAAACTTGATGTTTTCTCAACATTATATCTCAAAACTTGAATTTTAAGTTTTGACGAATAATGTATTATATTATATACACTGCCACAATGAGGTTTTAATGTATCGATTTTCAAATTAGAGTGGCTTCTTCTAACTTTTGTAACATCATACTAAATTTTGAGCGTTAAAAAAAACAATTAGTTTTTTAAATCCTAAATTTTAGAGTAAATGTGTAAGCGCTGATTTTTTTTGTGCTTTTTTGTACAACTGGGGCCTTGTGGTTTTTTCTTTCGTGGTTAAGCCATTCTTGTTTTTCCTTTTATTGAGAAGCTAAATTGCAAACATGCTAAAGTGGACTAAACACAATAGTAATTTGAACCTATTTTTATCGGTGAGAAGCTCTAAATAATTAGACTTTATTTGGAATGACTTTAGAACTCTTGCTTTAATAGGTTGGGAATATGATATGGTTAAAATTGGATTATAAAGATAAAAGAAGATTCCCTTGTAAACCTTAAAATAATAATGGAATTATAACAGACAGTGGCATAGACGATATATATGACTAAAGAGCATCATAAACTATTATTTTTATAACTATATGATATGTGGCAAATTATTTAGTGTGAAAAGAATATTTTTGTCTTTTTGTCCCACTTTAATATGAAAATGAAATATATTTATCATATAAAGTGTGCCTTAAACCATTAGTCATGTTTGCGCATCATGAGTCATGATGATAATATATGATATCTTTGGACATATAATTTTAACGAGATAAAGATTATAGAGTATAAGATATGTACATGTCTACGATATATGTCAATATCACAAATCACATTGCAGCCAATAGCATAAAAAAAAATTAAAATTATACAACCTACCACAATGGCATTTCAACTTGATTTTCTCTTCTTCTTTTTTTTTTTTTCCTTATGATGTTTGAAGGTTTTTGTAGTAAAAACCTAGAAATCTGTTTAATAAATTCCGTTTCATTTTTCCCGGATTAAAATTAGAATAAATGGTAAATCCATCATTTATATTTGTTTTATATGCTCTTAGAATCCATACTTTAAGAATTGTTCATTTAAAGGCCAAAGCATTAAAAAAAATGTGTATTTAGAATCTATTTTATTATTTTACCCTTGGATATAAAATTAGTAAAAAAATTACTAGGATTTAAAATAGCATAAAAATCAAAGAATGAAGAGTAGATGCAATTTTCATTTTTCTTTTTTTTTTGGGAAAAATTTATAGGTGTCAATAAATAATTTCAAAGATAAAATGGTTAATGTGAAGTAAACTTAACAAAGTGAAGCAACAACTTACCATCACCCAACCAAATGAGATGATAACAGGCTTGGACCAGTTAATAGGCCCATGTTAATCTTAAATGAATATTGAAAAAGAAGAAGCCCAATAGAGTATCCAACAAATCCCTCCAATAAAATGTTTTTTTGACTGAATTTTGTCGTTGTTATGGCCTCCTTATGGGTTTTCATCAATAATTTTGGATGCATTACGTATGCCGCATGGATATAACTTTAAACGTAAAGAGCAAACAAATTACAAAGGAGATAATAATAAAATAATAAGAAAGAATGTTACTTGTGAACTCTTTTTCTTTTTCTTTTTCTTTTCCCTTTTTCCTACTACTGTTACGACTCACAAGAGTGCTATTGATAATAATGGACCAGCCTCTCCAGCATTGCAAAAGTCCAAACATTTTTCTTCTAGAGGTAAAACGAAATTGACTTTAACAAGCAAACTTACTTTCTTAAATGCAGTTGAATATTAAATTTGTTATTTAATCTTTCTTTCTTTCTTTTTTCCTTTTTCCTTTGTTACAACATAAAATGAGGGATTCAAACCTGGCTCATTCACTTGAAAAATCAGTAATATAAAAACATAAATTAACTCTTACGTTACCTTCTTATTTTTTTTTTTCCCTTCATTTTTAATTAATATGGGAAATAGACGTAGACCCCCGGGAAAATATTTTGGATCTAATTCACAAATACCTTAGACCTGCTGGTAAATTTTTCATCAATTTATCAATCAATTCATTATTCACTGGGAAGGTCATCATCATCTCAACTCCTCTCTTCTAAGCTAATAACACAATTACTACTCCGGTTCTTCTAAATACATATATAGATATTATATATATATATATATCCAATTTATCCATGAATCATCAGCATTATTAAATATAATTAGTTAATTCTCCTTTGTAATCAACTTTGACATGAATTTTGTCGCCGCTTACGCTTTGATGAATGCCAATTTTTCTCCTTTATTACATCTTGATCTCGCAATATAGTTTGTCAAATGTACGGCATGATGAAAGAAATAGTTATTGTAGAGCTTGAATGTGGTTGAATAGATCCCTAATGGACAAGGTATAAAAACCAACCTATAATATAAGTACTAAAATTTAGAATTCAAACCTACTTGAATCATATAAAATTTATAGGTTAAAAGATATCTTATATAAAGCCAGTAAGTTCTTCTTTTACAACCATAAACCCACCTACATGGATTGATGCCCCCACCTGAGACCTAATTTTAACCACACATGCTATGATAGATTCTAGAAGTTCCACATTTTGCAACGCTCACCCTCACAACCTGAACTCAATTAAATCTGGTCAGCTCAGACTGTCGTTAAACGTCCACAATATGTTGCAAAACATGTTTTTTTTTTTTTTTCGGAAAAACCAATATTCTCAAACTCCGCTCGAAACTTGATCCGAATATACTAGGATCCAGCATAAATGAGTAAAACCAATTTAAACAAAAATCAAACCATAATTAAATTAGCACATTACCCAGATAAAAATCAGGTTCAACCGTGGGTCAAACGAGTCAAACAACACCGGACAATCCTCGCTCAGGTTGATTACATATTGCCATATACACATAAAAATTTACCATAAGTTTACCATTTTCATTTCTTCCATTAAACTATACATAACAGCATATAAGATCAGTACATACCAAAGGAAAACATCAACCTCATCCTTCTCATAAGATATCATACCCATCTTCCCTTTCTCTTCTTCATCCTCACTCAAAAGCCATACACTATATAATCCCTTTTCCATAATTTTCACATCCAACCATTCACACCATACATATGTCATACATGTATAAGACGTTTTACTTTGGTAAATCTGAAAATAAAAAAAAAAAGGGAAGAAAACAGAGCACTTTATGGTATATATAGCTTTTTTCTTTTTTTTTTTTTAGTATTTAAGGTTAATTAAGCAGCAGCAATAGTGCTTGTACGTAAAGGGTGTTCCTCGGATTTGGTTGGTGAAGTAGACTCTCTCCGTTCCTTTTTTCTCAATGCTTTCATGGAAGAAGAAATCTTCTCTTTATTTTCATCTCTTTCTATTTGCTCGTCTCTGCATTCCTCACTGCAGAACGGTGTGTCCCCTCTAAAGCAATAAATCAACATATATATATTTATCAGTACATAATTCCAATAAATAAAACTCTACAATTGGAAAAAATAATGTACCGAAAATTTAATAAAATTTCAAAAGCTGTCATATATACATAAATATATGTATGTATGCATATATATAAAGCGATGCTTGTTATTATTGAATATTTAATAATAATACATACTCAACAAAAGTATCTGATGGAAATTGATGAAATTGCATATTGAAACCAGGAAATTTTTATTAATGAAATTCATTTTGATTTAAACAAATTTTTCATCTCTTTTTAAAATTCTTCCGTTTCACCATTAATCGGGGTTCCTAGACATCGATATTAATTTTTAAAAAATTTCTGGATGCATAGTCCATTAAATTTTTTCTAATATTTTCTCTTGTTGACTGGTAAATAAGATTGCAATTCATAGATCAATTTTAAAAAAAAAATAGTATAAGATAAACAGAAATTTAGCAAAAACTGGACCGGTTATTTCTGAACACATAGTCTGACCAATGAAATTATGGCTTCCTCCCAGAAACAATATCAAAATAACTTGTCTAAACAGGGAAAAAAAATAGAAAAAGGATAGGTTTTCCGGATTTAGGCCTTCTTGGACTTCTAAAACCGGACATTTAATCAAAAGATACAAATCAACGTAACACAAAGAGAAAAAAACAGACGAAATAAAGGGGCCGATGTTATCATATTATAGAAAGTGAACTAACCTGTACATGAAGATGTCTCTGTTATTCCCAAGAGGTTTTTGGCAAAGAAAGCAAGATTCCAGAAAATGGGGATTGTTATCCTCATATCTAGCATCATAAAACCTAGCAGATCTTGACGAAGAAAAACGAGAGTTACGTATGTTCCTGAAACTGTTAGTCCTTATCGGAATAATCGAATGGTGGGGAGGGTTTTGATTATTTCCAGAAATCCCAGCCTCCACATCACCAGGAGCGTCCAAACACTCCTCTTCAGCTATAAAACACGGCGTTGTCCTTGATGTCTCAGGCTCCATTTTTTGGGATATAGGAGTATTTCTTTTTCTTGTTTCTATGAAAGGACAAGAGCAAGAGAGATTTTAAAGGAAAGGTTTTGGAGGAGGAGTGGGAGAGTGGAAATTAAGAGGAGAGAGATAAAGGGGGAGGAGTGTGTGTGTACTAAGTACCAACCAACGGCAGGTTTGAAGAGGAAGAGGTTTTGAGTTGTGTGTGGGTGAGTGTGGTTTTTTTTTTTTTTTTTTTTGTGTTTGTGTGAAAATCTATTGGCTAATAATATAATGAATTAGAGACATATGAACTTGTGTTCATAGATCTTTCAGATTCATGCGTAGATGGACAATATTGCCACTTGTTTTGTCGTTATATTACGTTGGTACCAATGAAAACGTTGCTTGAGATATAGACATTGGGTTAAATGGTCACATCTCACAATATTTTTTGGCAAAAAGGAAAATGGAAAAGTTAACATTATGATTACAGTGTATTACGATGGTTTTTTATTTTCTCTTTAAATGAGTATTTCACTTTGCTTCTTTTTTTTTCCCCTTTTAGTCAAATACGATCTGTTGTTACACTATAGAAAGCTAAATAGTTTATAGGCACTACTTCTAATTTCAAGTGAGAGTATGAGATTTAAAACTCTTATGTCGATGGTAATCTTTGAAAGAAAATCAAAATAGAAAAAACAATGAAAAAAAAAAGAGTTAATTCTATTAAAAAACCAATGTAATATAAAATCGTTAGATATGTCACTTGATATGAAAGTTAAATTTAAAAAAAAATGATTTAATATATATGTTTCAAATATGATAACTTTTTGTATGTTATCTTTTATCTCTTTATTAATAATTACATCATGTATGGTAGCCATTTCCTACAACTCTTCATAGAGAGGACTTTCTCTTTGGAATCTAATCGATCGGTGAGTTGCACTAAAAATCCCAAATAATTTTTTCTTTCTAAGTTTTGATATGTTGAAATTGTTAAGAATTAAGATGCACAAAAACTTTAAAAATATGTATATTAAAACTATTTTGAATGATCTTAGGAATAAAATTGGGTGGTTTTGAGGAAAATAAATTCTTAAGAGTTAGATCAAGCATTTAGGAATTTCAAATTAGGTCAACGTATTATAGGATTATAAACTTATAATCTCATGATGCAGCGGAATTTGATCCAGAGTGAATCAAGGGCAATCTCCTACTTATTCTTATAGTATTTTATCTATTACTATTAAACCAATGCTTGATCATTAGTGTCAAAAAATATTAGCCTTATTTTTTTTATTCTTGTCTTATAGTAGTTATAGGTGATGTTACTCATTGTTTCTTCTCGCTCTCTTTTTTTTCCCTCTCCTCCTTCTTAGATTAAAAATCGTTCCCGCTTTCTATTTTTTTACAACTGTTTCCATCTTTTTTCTTCACATATGTATTTTTTAATTATTTTTCCACACACGCAATGTGGGTGCATTATACATTAGTAAAAATAAGAGTTAAAAAGTAAAATTTCACTTGTTGTCAAGATAAAGGTTTTAATAAACGAGTTTTTGTTGTATTGAACTTGTCTATTTAAGAGATAAGTTCGTTTTCGACCAAAAAAAAAGATAGATGAAATAGATGGGTTGATTAAAGTTGTTTTGAACTCATCCCTGTAATCCCCCTAATTTCACATAACCTGATATAACAATTACTAAAAATATAATATAAGATTGTAAAGAATTATAATAAAAAGTAACAAAAATCATCCAATTTTTAAGTGAATAAATTTGATTATAGTTAGCAAAATTAAAATCTTTGCCAAGTAAAATTTATAAACACAAAACGTAACTTTTATAAGTCATAGATAATCAATGATTGACAATAAATCGATCTTCTAGACCATTCTATCTTAAGTTCAATAGTTAGAAAATAAACCATATATTTGTTAAAGTAATGAAACAATAATTTTGAATTATCCCTAACATTTTAAAACTCTAAAGTAGCCTTAACAAATTTAAGATCATTAATTAATAAAATAAATAATTCTTAGAACAGTATTGTATAACATGAGCCAATAACTTAACAAATAATCATAGATGACCTTAAATATCAATTACAATAAAAAATGAATATTTTTTATAATCTATTAGTTATAAAAAGATAATTTAAAGATAAATCATTAGAATTACAAAATATGCAAAAAAATAAAAAACTGATCAATATCTAAGAATCTAAACCTTAATTAAATATTTGAATTATACCAATACTTTAGTTAGATAATTCTGAATCTATAAAGAATAAAATCTTAATTTAACCTTGTAACTCGAAGAATTTTTGTAACTAATAAAATGAACAGAATAGCAAATATAAAATAGATATTAAACTTAGAATCAAATAAAAACTCTAGAATAAACCTATGAGTAGTAATAAACTTATTTATAAATTTAAAAACTCAAATAGAAATTTTTTGACCCAATAGATACCAAAGATAGATTTCGTATCTTGAGCAAATAACTTGAGATATATTTAAAAGTAGCTCTATATTTCAAAAACTATAAAAGACAATCCCTTTATAGAATGTATCGGCTATAAATGATAATTAAAGTATGAACCGTTGGTATTATAAATATACGCGATAAGAACGAAAATAGATCTGTAACATATAATCTAGGCTTCAGAAAAATATTTGGATTACATCATTGTTCTAATTAGAAACTCTGAGCCTATAGGAACTAAAATCCTAATTTAGCTTACTGAGCCTAAAAACCTTAATCGCGTAAACTTTAAACTCAAACGTTAAACTCAATGATAAATTGGAAATTTTGTGGAAGCTTTAAATAAATTTTTGGAGACAAAACTCCTAATTAACTACATATTTATATTCATTTAGTTTGATAAACTACCCTAAAACCAATAAAATTAATTAATTAATTAAGATTATACAAATTGTTGCACAAAATTGGTGCAAATTAGGTAACATACATGGCTAGGATTTTCTCAAATTGCAGTAGCCGAAATCATCTAACAACATGCTCAAATTTGCATCTAAAAAGGTCAAATTAATTAAAGAAAAACCAATCAAAATAACCTAAACCAACACTTCAATTAATGCAACATAAATTAAGCCTAACAAATGGAAATTCGATGGAGCAACTTGCTTCTTCTTGGCCAAAATTTTCTTAAAGAAATTGCTGCTCCTTTTGCTTATATATACAACCCATAATGAGCTACAAAACAAAGCTCATAATGCACCAAAAACAACCCAAAAGAAGCAACACAAACTAGCTCAAAACAACAACAAAACACACCCAAACTTAGCTCTATTAACAAGCTGCAAACAACTCCATAAAAAAAGCTTAGGAAGGGATCAAGTAAGGTAAGCATATTCGTTTTTATCTAGTAAACACATAAAACACCACACTTGCTCAAATAAGGTAATATTCCACTCCATAACCCTATTTATGAAATATGATATATATATATATATATATAGGAATCATATAGTACGATGATTATAAGATATTATATGAAGTGATATATCACGAAAAATAGTTGTGGAACATGGAAAAACACTTAGAAGTAGCCTAAACACTAGTATAATACATATATAGTATAAGAAAAATAAGATACGAACAAAAGCAAAATGAAGAAGAAGATGATGAACAGTGCCTACATCGACACTACACCGGCGACGTAAACCACCAAGGCCAGCGACGTACAAAGATAAGCCGGCAACCTTTGCACCAGCTTTCACTAGAACAAAAGCTACATAATTATTTTATTACGTAAAATGAACGAACGCAAGAGGTGTAGACTTCCTACACCGGCTGCATACGTGGTAACACCGGCGACCTTCTGAAATGACCCAAAGTTAATTTATAATTAATACATGTAGATTGATTGTTGCATGTGTGTATGTGTTTGAGTGAATTAGTGTATTTGTATTGTGAATGTGATATAATGTGTATGAATAGATAATAAGCTAGAGTAATATATTTAGCATGATAGTTTAGTTATGTTATTGCAAATGATTGTTGTAGTAATCAATGTTTGATAAATTAAGTGTTTTTTAGCTAAGTTTATAGTTTTTAAGCTTAGCAGATTTTTGGTCCAATACAAGCCCAAACTTAAGCTCAAATCTAAGCCCAAATAAGGCCCAAGCCTTCCAAATCTGCCCTCCCCAAAAGTCAACATTATTAGGATAAACATCAAAGTCTAATTGCATTATTAGACAATCCAAAACATAACAAAAGGAGAGGAAATTCGTAATTCCTTCAAAGCCCAAAATTTCAAGACTCAAATCAAGTTTTCTTGGACTCGACACATAAAAAATCCTTCCCCAAGTCTTTATATATACATTGAGGTAAGTTTATTTGATGTTTGAGATGTCTTATTTTCTTCTTAATCCATGAAATATGCATGTGTAGTATAATACAAGTAGTTGATATGCTAAATTCTTGTTGAGATGTTGTAGAGTGGTTAAAAAAGCTTTAGAATGCTTGACATGTTATAGATAGGTTGTAATAGGCTCTCATGTGGTTTGGAATGAGTTGGAAAAGGTAAAATGTAAAAATTTTTGTGTTTGGAAAACAGAGAAATCTGCAATGGGAATTGCAGTGTACGCCGCCTCATACGCCACTGGTGTACATGCCGGCATTAGAGTTTTTACGTCTGATCTTTCGAAATTTTTCTTAAATGCCGCAGGCGTTGACGTTAACATTGCCGGCGTAAAGACTCCAAGTTTCTGTGCATAACGCATGCTTTTTAATGCGCCTATACATTGCCGGCGTATGATCATACACCGCCGGCGTTAAGATTTACATTGTCGGCGTTAATGGCCGACATAGACTTGTAAATTTCAAGTTTTTCTAACTTCTTCCAATACATGATATAAGACTTTCTAATCAAAGATTTGCCTTGTATAATGTTGTATATATGTTATGTGATGACTTTAGATTGTTTTTACTTAAAGTTCAATAATTTTCCTAAGTTCTAATCAGTAAATATAAGATTGACTTAGGATAGTAATGTGATATAGTTGATTTATGTGGAACGGAGATAGATACTCAGTTGGAGATTCCATCAATTCCCAATTCAAATCAGGTACACAATACTTTGATTGATTGTTGCTTAGGATAGGCATATACCAAATTGACTTTAATCAAAGATTAATAAGAGATATTAAAATTGGTTGTGTTTTGCGTCATTGAATCCGGAACCGGGAAGCGAATCTTGTCATGATGCAATGCACGTAGTTTAGGCACTTAGCTCAATCCTTTGTCATGATGCAATGACTCAAATCCATGATGCAATGGTAGTTTCTTTTATTGGCTAAGTGGGTAGCTAATAGGGTTAACTGTATCGATATATTCTCTACTTAAGCTCGAAAGGAAATAATATGTTTTAGTTCACGGGTATGGGCCCGTTAAACTAATTGATGTTATAGACCGGGATAAGTGGAGTGTATAAAAGAGTGTGAACCCTAAATGATGCTATTATATTCTTTATTGGTTAGATATAGGAGATATAGATATCCAATCTATCTATATCAACCCCCTGAGTAGCTGTTGTTACTCAGGACCCCAGAATTCCCAAGCTTGAATCAGAGTTTGAATACTCCATTGTTGTTCTATTCACTTAACTATAAGATAATGAAGTTGTGGTGATTTATTGCATTGCATTTAGTTAAGTGAGCATTGCAAATGTATTTGTTCGCATCATTGTTTACTGGGCATTTGGCTCATGTTGCTATCTTGTAGGTGACTTTGATGACGAGCCCTATGACGATATGGGTTATGGGACTGACTGGGAGGATTCTATGGATGACTAGGAGAGAGAGGCCTAGTATATGCTTAGGATTCTTTTTATGTAAATTTTGTGAAGTGTTTAGGCTTAATTGTTAAGCCTTAATGTATTTTGAGTTGAATTGTATTTGTAATATAGTTGGGTTGTAAGTAGGATTTCTATTTTTATATGATCTTTGGAAGTTTTAATGTATATATGATGTATGACTTGCATATAGATAATGACCCACTACCTATGTAGTAGTAGGGTTTCTTAGTTCAAATCATGTAAATGTTATATATTTTAAATAGGTAGTCATTACAAACATCTCTTTTTAAGACGACCTTACGTATAATGCTTGAATATGTTCCTAATATTTAGGTATTATGCGTGATCGAGAGATTTGACACACTTAATATTTGGGTTAAGTGGGTCGGGTCTTTACACCTTCAAAGTCAACGCATTCTAGAATCAAGAACGTGTAAAAATAATATGCACACCAGCATTGTGGAAATCAACGCCAACAATGTTTGATGTCGGCATACGTGCAAAATTTTCTTAAAGTGAAATCTGATCGTGTATAACAGATTATATTATATAAATAATAATAATAATAACAGAAGATAAAATTTTATAAATAAATAATTTTAAGAATTAATAAGCTTAAATATTTGTTAATGATATATTTTAATAACTATTTACAATTAAGAGACATTTTAGTTAAATTAAACAAAATAATTAGATTACGATAATTGTCTAATAATTATTTTATATAGGTAAATATATAATAATGGAAATTTGAATAAGTTAAAATTATGAATAATGTAATTTCTAAAAATAACCGTAATAACTTGAAATGAAATAAAGAGAAACACAATGGAAATAAACAATAGAAAATAAATATTAGTTACCATAGGATAGTCAAATTAAAGAACGATATAAAAATAATAAATGATAATAATAATAAAATCCTGATTTATTAAATACAAACTTTATAATTAACTGATAAAAATAAACTTTAGTTTTGTTTGATATATATTTAAGCTCCAGGAAACTATGAATATGTTATAAAAATAATTAAGAAACTAAATACTAAAAGTAACTATATAAATAATAAAAATTTCAAAATAGATAAGGTTGTCAAATGAAAAAATAAAAAAAAAATTCACTATTAATACAGCACTAACAAAAGAGAAACTTAAATTAATAAAATATAGATGTCAATTAAGATCAAGACAAGCAAAATGAAAATAAATAATAGATAGCAAATATCAACTACCTTAAAATAGACATATTAAAAAGACTCCATAAACAATAAAAGCTTAATAATATAATTATTAAATAAGATTCAAAATATTCTATAAATTAAGAAGACTTCTCTTATAAAAATTCTATGACTTTACCAAAAGAATATAACTTATATAAAGATAAGGCTCCTAACTAAGTAGATAAAAATATATTAAAATTGATAACTAAGACCTGAAAGAATACCTTCAATATCATTATAACAGTATAGTGATAGATATATGTTATCTTATTTCATAGGAAAACTATATCAATTCTTAGACTTTCAGTAGCATAATACAACAATTTAATAAAGATAACAGGTGAGTAACTTTAACTTTATCATATTGTTTGTACTTGTAGTATAGCTGCATTTGAAATAATATATTCAACTGATATGCATGTGGATTAGGTATATTGCAAGATGCTTGGTGTATGCTTGGACTAAATTATCATAATATAAGCGATAACCCTATCATATGATAATTATTGTATGAAGCATGGTGATCTTTGTCTATAAATTATATGATCACCTTATATATGACTAAAAACTATTAGTATCATAAAAAAAAAATGGACATGCATTGCATCATATGCATGTACTACATTTTAAAGGAGTGGTGACCTTGCTACGTATTAGCATTTCGATTCTCTAGTGACGTGTTTGGTTTTTCTAAATGACATTTTCCTAGTCTTACATAAGAGCACCTTTGTTTTATTCAGTTCCACGAGAGCTAACTGGCATCGAAGGAGCGCTACTTGTGGTATCGATATGAAAGGGCTAATACTTAATGGAGTTTTTTTGTTCCAAGGATAAAAGTGAAATGTTTAAAAATTAATTTATGGTACCCATTCTTCCTTGGTTCTCTTATTCTTCTGGGCACGTTATATCATTCGTAATGGCTTCCTTCCAAACACAATGAGAGGATGTAAATCCACATCCTGTTTGGATTCGGTCATTTGAGCTTGTACTTATACATATGGTTGATTTTTGCATCACATACGTTTACTAATTAAACTTGTTTATTATTGCTTAATGTGTGGTCTGGTTAGGTTACCTCACTGAGCCGTAGTTTTGCTCACCGCCTAATAGTTTTAGTGTAAGAACAACACTAGCTGAGAATGGGCTAAGAATGTGTAAAGAGAGCTTCTCTATCAAACCTACTTGAAGCTAGATTGTTGTAAACTTATAGGATAATTTTGAACAAATTTTACAAATAGCTAAAACTTTATATATTGTAAGATTGAAACCCCATTTTTACTATTTGGTAGGGGATACCGATTCTTTACGATCTTGTAGAAAATAAAAAATTAGATTCCATAGTTGAACTTCAAAAATACCATTAAATGTATATGTATACTTAAGTAAGAGATATTAACAATTAAGTAGAGTCTTGTAAATTCTGACTTGCAAGACGGTTCCCATATTACAGGTGCACACGTGGTATGATAACTTTAGATTAATCCTACTAGGCCCCTTTTTGAAGCGTGACATATCCTAAAAAGATGAACTAACACATGAAATTATTTCTTTAATAAACAAATTTATTATAGTTACACTAACAAGTTTATTACAATTCAAATTTGTCATTTCAAAAGCACAATAAACTTGCTTTTTTTATTATTAGTTTTTTCGTGGCATTTTTTTGTATTTTTTTCAAAATATTATTATTATTATTTTCTTATCCATACGTATTGGGTTGATAAATAAATACTTTTATAAGAATTCATTAAATAAATTATTTTATAGGATGACTATATATAGACTTATGGCTTTGCTATATAGAATAAAGGAGAAATTGAATTCTGATTCAACAAGACAACTGGCAAGAACGAAGACCACTCTAATAGAGTTGTAATGACTATTATAATGTTTTATAAAAAAAAAATAAGTAATTATTGAAGTAAAATGTAAAATAACTATGATGTCCCTTGTGTTTATCACAGAGAAAGATAATTACCATGAATGGCAATTTAAGAGTGTGAGAATATAAATTACTATTCATTATTTTATATTGTAGTAATTTATTATAAATTATAATTCTCTTTAAGTGAATATCGTAATACAGTTTTACATCGAATAAGAAATAAATAAATAACTATTCATGTTAAGTGAATGTACTATTTTTAGATTATTGTTTGAAAAAAAAAAAACATGATTTGGAATATGTTAAAATATTAGCAAAAAGATTAAAATAAACCAATACAATAGGCCATATGCGAATAGCATCGGAGACATTTGAACGATGAAAACGATCCTAACTATGGATTCGTGAATTAAAGAAAATTAAAGATAAATAAATGGAAATGACCCATCTTCGAAAAGGTTGTTGTTTAAGTGTAGCTGCAGTGATCTGACCTGTTTGATCAATTTTCTTTTGCGCGAATGTTCTATTTCTACATGGATAAAAGGGTTTCGATTTATGTTTGTATATTGGATGAATTATCCTTATTTTTATAAATAAGCTCTCTCCGTATGCATACTTTTTATTAAAATTAAATTATTTAAACCCATTAAGATATGGTATCTATTTATTTAGGCCACATAGTTTTGGTATAATGAAAATATTAAATAAAACATAAAATCGATTATCTTTTAACCCCCTCAAGTCGGAAATAGGTTAAAGATTATATAATTTTTTTTACATTTCAATGTTAATGTCATAATTCAGTTATACATGAGTAGGTATGGATTTTAAGGCAATTAACTATAGTGTCATGTCAATATGTCACTTGAAAAAAGAATTTCAATTTAAAAATACCGGCCAAAAAAATTAAGGAAAAAAAAAAAAAAAGAAAGAAGTAAACTTACCTTGTAAAAAAGTCTACATACCGGTCTCTCCTGTAAAATGCTTTCAACAATCAACATCACTAGTGTCTAACAACTTAGGAACAAAGGGTAAAATCGTAATTGACTTAACCGGATCGGACGGGTCAATGCCCCAATGATGTTACGTCATTGGATACGAATCCCATTTAAGACGTCCAGGGAAACCGGAAACTTTCGGAACTCGTCTTTGTGACACAAGCAAAGAATATGAAAGAATAAATAAAATAAATGCATGAATCACGAATTTGACGATTTTCATTTTTTAAATTAATGTGCTCCTTCTAAAATCAATTCAATGGATCAGGAACTTGTCAACTGATCTGCCAAATGAATTTGGAAAAAGAAGAATATGATACAAGTCATTCCACGAAGAGAAAATCAGAAAGTTCGACGGTCAATTTTAAGTTGATTAAAGCTATATTTGGATACAATGTCACAAAGAAATAAAAGTGATTTTGAATTGGTTTGTGCTTTGAATTATTTTGTGTTTACTTTTATTAAAATTCCATAATTTTAAAATTACAATTTCATTTTTTATGAGCATGTTCCTAATAATAATAGAACAACAAATTCTTATAAAAAGTGAGATTGGATCGATTAACTTTATAAGAGTAAATTAAGTCAATAATTAAAAATTACATTGACCTCCCCTTTAATTTTATTATTTAGACTTCTAATAACTTCTTAAAATATCAACCTATTCAATTGGCTGAATAAATAAAATTGTAATGAAATTCTCATTATCGAGGAATGGAATAAAATTATAATAGTTTTTTTTTATTAATTTTTTTTATATTAGGGTATTTTGAAAAAAAGAAATTCTATCATTGAATTGTCATTCATAGGTCTGAAAAATCAATGGCTATTTAATGTTTTTTGTAATAAGGATTCTTTATGGAATCGTTATTACAGTTAAGTGAATATCATAACAACCATTCATAAATAATAAGGCTGTAATAAAATTGCAATTAAGTGAATTAGGAGGATGAAATGTGAAAAGTTCACATGCTGATTATAATTTACCTTTTTTTTAGTGGAAGTTCATTGATTAATGTTTAAACTCCTACATTTTATCCTTTCACTTTCTTTCGATGAAGTTTTCATCCATCGATTCAAACAATAGCTTAGTGCTTGAGCTAAGATTTTAACGTTTCTTTAGTGGAAGTTTCATAGAACCAAAATGGGAAAGCTCATAATGTCTTTTTACTTTGTTATTAATGAAACAACCTAGTAACTTTGTTGATAAAAGCTGTGGGTGATGTCTTTTTTATTTTTAATTAATGAAACAACCTAGTAACATTGTTGATAAAAGCTGTAAACAGGTACATTTAACATAATATATTCATTGAAGCATTACAATGAATGCATGTAGACCTTAAATCACATAGTGTGTATAATAGCTATCTGATAACGGGTATCGCATAAACCCTTCTTAACATATTTCTTAATATGTAGTTTAAATCTTTAAAATCCATCTAAATAAATGATTTTTTTCAATCTTTTTTTACTTTTTGTTGTTGATGAGTGTAGGAACATGGCTTTTGTATTAATTAGGTAACGAAAATCTTACTGATTTTTACTGGAATAAAACAAGTTCGATAACTAATATAAAAAATAAAGAAATAAAGAGAGAGATATATTAGAATAAAACTTTGTACGTTTAATCATCCGCTCTAACGTGCACTTTCTAATATGAAGTCTATTTAAATAGCTATGAAGAAACCGAGACAAAGGGTGCGAATTGGAAGGCTTGCTATAGAACCATCCATGCTGTGGGCAGAGAAGAAGATTTTAATGAAATGGTACATATAACACGGGCTCAAGGGATTGTACAGCAATTAATATTATAACTAAATTGATTAAAAATTTAAGAGCTTTGATCATTGTTAGAATAGATTTGAACCACTCAATGATACAACGGGATTAGTCTTGTTGTAACTTCCACAAAAGCATAGAACTTTTCATATATAAGGATATTGATCACCAAAACAATTGTTCAAGTAACTATGTTATATCACATTGCATTCTCAACTATTGTTTTCACTCTTAAGAAAATTTCATATAAATATTAATCTCCTCAATCTCTCACTCAAAGCCATCCATCGAGATGAACAATAAGCTTTTTATAACGGATTGATTGAAAACGTGTATTTTTATCTTGCCCAATCTAAAGTTCAAAAGAGTTGGTTTTTTTTTTTTTTATTAGCAATCCCTTAGACTTGGCTCAATAGATCCTCTAATGTTGCTAGTGAAGTTTGGCTTGCATAAGTAACAAAGGTAAGTTAAGAGGTGCTAGGAGTAACACAAGCATTACGCCACCTAAACCAATAGAAGATTATGAAAAATAGAAAATAAAATACCAACCAGTGGTAGATAGTATGAGAAGGAAAAGATGTATTAATTGCATGTGATCGAAGGTTTGATAAATATCTTATTGAAGAAGAGGATAGTGTGTAAGACTAACTTGGTTAGGGTGGTATGGAAGGAGAGGCTCAAAGTTACGATCATAGAGAGCCAAATACTAGAGAGCTAGAGACCCTTTTCTCCTTACGTGCTAAAGGTTATATTTAGTAAACTATGGTAGAAGTAGAACTGCCTAGTCTAAAGAGGACATGTGATGGGAATCAAGCTATGAAAACTTGAGAAGATGTAATGAGCAACCGCAAGTGGCGAAGGAAGTTGGCTATGCCGTCGGCCTTGAAAGCCACTAACCTTGAAGGATTACGATGGAGACGCGGGTTGTTTTATTTTATTTCAAACTATTCATTTTTATTTTAAAATGTTTTTGTTTTATTAGTTTTTTTTTTTTAGTTTTTTTTTTTCTTCTTAGGGTTACGACGTTATAAATACCTTATCGTGTTATGAACTCATGAGTCTTTTGGATATTGAAATTTCTTCTTTAAGAGTTCTCTCAA
Source organism: Combretum micranthum (assembly GCA_024138025.1). Lineage (NCBI taxonomy): Eukaryota > Viridiplantae > Streptophyta > Magnoliopsida > Myrtales > Combretaceae > Combretum > Combretum micranthum. The sequence goes on from JAMXBD010000136.1 coordinate 1,249,413, forward strand.
AATTACTCTTATTAGTTAAATTGTGATTGTGGTCAATTCTTAACTAGATTGTGGAGAACAAATCGCTATCTCTATTTTGTGGGTCATATGATATAAGGTTAGCATAGTTTGGGTTGATTTTGGTGCTTAATATCCATTGTCAATGCCATTCATATCCTTTTCTTTCATTATAAATCAATATAATAAAAAAACCCAAAATACAAGTATGTTCTAATTTGCGATTCAGGCATCTAGTGAATTTAGGCTCATCATCTTTTTGGTATCAGAGAGTTATAGGCACATCAACATGTTCCTCTACACTTTAGACCTTTGTTAGGTGATGAGTGAGATCTATCGGGGGTGCAAGAGGAAATCTCTCTTGGAATATCTTATCAAAGAAGAGGATAGTGTGTCAGGCTAACTTTGGGTGGGGTGGTAAGGAGGGAGAGGCTCAAGTTCTAGTCATAGAGAGCCAAAGTGATGAGCCTAAATTCACTAGATGTCGTGAATCACAAATTAGAACAGTCTTGTATTTTGAGTGCTTTTTTGTTATATTAACTTATGATGAAAGAAAAGGATATGAACGGTGTTGAGAATGGATATCACGCACCGAATCAACCCGAACTATGCTAACCTTATATCGATATGACCCATGAAATAGAAATAACAATTTGTTCACCACAATCTAGTTAGGAATTGATAAGAACGGTAACTCGCCACCATCACAATATGACCAATAAGAGTAATTTTGGAGAACTCTCAAAGAAGAAATTTCAATATCCAAAAGACTCATGAGTTCATAACACGATAGGGTATTTATAACGTCATAACCTTAAGAGGAAAAGAAAAAACTGAAAAACATAACTAGTAAAATAAAAACATTTTGAAATAAAAATGAATAATTTGAAATAAAATAAAATAGCCCGCATCTCCATCATAATCCTTCAAGGCTGGCGGCATAGCCAACTTCCTTCGCCACTTGCGCTTGCTTATTACATCTTATCGAGTTTTCATAGCTTGATTCCCATCATTTGCCCTGACTTGAAGAAGATTTGTCCTCAAATCTGGAAGCATAAAGAGGAAAAACTTCAAACTAATAACATACCCCATCACCTTTTGTAAACCCCGGGAATTTTTTACATCAGTACCCGACTTTATAATAGATTGTATAAACTAGATAATAGATTTAGATTCTGATTGAAGTCTAATAATAGAATAATATTTAGATTTTGGATAAATGAAAGATTTAGGAACCGAATAAAGAAATTCTTTAACCCTAGTTAATACCGAAAATGAAATTTTGTATCTTGAATAACTAATTCAAGATATGATCTAAAATCTAGACCCGAAATCTAGTATACAAATAGATTTAAATAGAAAACATGAATATAGAGATCAAATGATTGTTTTTTATCTCGATAATGATTCGAGATTAGAATAACGAGTAGTAATGAGTTTATATTTAGACCTAAACTCTAAATTCAAATTTCTAGTTAAAATTAAAAGCTACTAATAATAATTTATGTTCAGTATCAAAACTAGAAATATATATATAGTTTAATTTTTGTATTAAGTCCAATATTACATAAACGACTATTTACGCTTATAAACAGAAAACGATGATAAAAAAATAAACCGTTAGGATTTTTAAATATACAACAAAAATATAAAACTGATGAATAACTCCAAATCTAAACTCCAAATAAGTAATCAGATCACGCTATTGTTCTAAACCGAGTTTTCTTAAGCTATCGGAGCCTGAAACAAAAATTGACCTACGAGCTTAGGAAATCCAAATCGCGGGAGATAAAAATATACGAATAATTAACTACGTATATATATAACCTAAATTTGTATTATTTGAAATTCTAAGTGTTTTGTATAACTTTATACACATATTTTTGTACAAAAACTTCCAGATATTAGCCGATTTATACCCGTATAACTCGTATAATTAACTTAAAACTAAATTAGAATAATAAACTTATATATATATATATATATATATTTTGGGCTGCTGCATTCAGTGCAAGTTGTGGAGGAAGAAGAGGAGCTGAAACTTGATTCAATAATGCAATTTTAAGTCAACAAACTCAATTCCAATAACCTATCAATTGATGACAACTCACCCCAGCATTAATTGCATGAAAACAACAGACAAAGTGAGAAGAAATTGAAGCAAATTTGGTGGAGAAGACGCAGCCCAAGGTCTTCTTCTTTTCCCTCTATATATATGAATGTTTAATAACCATAATGGAGAAGCAAACAAACTCCATTAACTCTCAACTCTTCCAGTCTGAAAATACTCCCAAATAACAATCAAAACCAACCAAAAACAGAAAACAAATCGAACAAAACAATCGAATTCGAATCAAAGGAAATACAAAGCTGAAAACCCTCAAAAACGAGTTGAAAGGTAAGCTGACATGATTCAAAGGATTTTCGTTCAAATATATGGATTATAACTGACTTATAATCATCTTAGGAACTAAATAAACACAAACACGAGCTTTTGGATTACATCAAATGAGCTCCAACAAGGTAAAACTTCAAAACCCTAGTTTTACTTTCACAAAATCGAGATCTATATATTTATGTTTTTAAACGTGTTGAAAGTTGTTATATATCCTTATATATGATATATAAACACTTAGAAGTAGTTTAAGTATGTTTTTAACGTGTGAAAATCAAAGAAAAAGAATTGAACCGAAGAGGAAGATGATGAACAGTAAAACACTGCCTCAAGGCCGGCAGTGTAAACGCTGAACGCCGGCGGCTTACATGGATAGGCCGGCGGCTCATAGGCGGCTCACATTGATCAGAGCCTACGTAAAATAATTTTCACGTAAAACATGAACGTAAGCCAGCTTCCTGGAGATCTACGCCGACGGCGTAGAGCCAGCGTACGTTGAAAGCCGGCAGCTTTCAACACCGGTGCACTCGATATGAAATTTTCTTCAAAAACAATTTTACACCTGCACCTGGGAATAAAGGCCGGCAGCCTTGAGCCGACGTACAGCCAAAATTTCTCCAACGAAAGTTTTTCTGACCTAAACCGAAATTATATGTATATATAATATCTACTAAGTATATATATATAATGTATGTTATACAAATATGTATTAGATAATGACTATAATACAAGTATTTAAGTCTATTTAGAATTAACATCTAATAACTTTTAAAATCCTAGAACTAAGAAAAATATTTAGTGTTAATGAAAATTATAAATAGTTAAAATATCCGTTCTAAATAGATAAAATAGATAAGAATGGAAATTGAAATAAGTTAATTTCTTGAGTAATGTGACTTCTAAAAATAACAAAACAATTATGCGAGATAAAATAAGAGAAACACGATGACACTAAGTACTAATAATTACCAAAATATCGAGTATAGGACACAAAGCACCTATAGAAATTTAGCTAGATTGTATTGATAAATACTTTATTTTAAATAGGTGACTTCGACTCATTAGAGGATCTACCAGTGGATTACTACGATTGAGGCAGTATGAGCAGGTGAGTAATTCAGTCATATTGTACTGGTTGTGATTGTAAATAGTCAAATATGTAATGCAAGAAAATCAAATGAATGTTTGTTGAAAGTATGATATGATATGATTGTTAAAATATCTTTATACAAGCGATAATGCAATGATTGGTGTTGTGCAGTAGTATAATGATGATTGTGTGTAATGTATGGTCACCTCGAAATTGATTAAGACTTTTTGACTTAACAAAATAATATGAACATGCATTGCACAAATTGCATTATTGCATATATGGTTGTGACAGCCTGCTGCGTATTAATATTTCGGATCTCTGTTTTTGCTTGGTTGATCTAATGTGTGAGTCTTCCAAGGTTCTCTTTGGTCTGGCGGTCCTATGAGGAACTAAAAGGCACCGAAGAATGTCGCCCGTAGAATCGCTTTGAAATGATTAATACTTAGGGAGTTTCTAAGGAAATTGCAGGAGATGGTCAGTTTAATCAACCATATTAAGAGTGATAACTTAAAATGAGAAATTGCTGATGCTCCTGTGTACTTAGTCTCTCCTGGGCAGGTGGGTCATTAAGATTTGGTTCTTCAACCCATTAAAAATAGGGCGTAAATCTTTTTCTTGTTTGGATTCTAGATAATCCAAACTTGTATCTGTGCATATGGTTGAGTGCTTGCATTGCTATGATTTGTTAATGACTTGTGTGATATATGGTATGTCTGGTTATTCACTGAGTTGTGGTTTCGCTCATACTCCTACAGTCTTTTCAGGTTCACTTTACGACCCTGGTTAGTTACATCCAGGAATATGGCTCCAGTAAGAGCTTTGAAGCTAGAAATCTACAGATCTATTTTAGTTAATGGTTATATATTATTAGATTAGATTATTTAGTTGTGCACTACAAAAGAACTATATGGTTTGTAATAGTTTTGTAATGTTTATTCACTAAGTTATTTCTTTCATATATTTGTTATTTCTTATCAAGCAACTAAAAAGATCCTGTTGTTTTGAAAACCTGTCATTCTCTGAAGGTAATCTAGTAATGGTGTGCAAGTAAACTTGTTTACTACTACTAGGGTACCCTCGGGGCGTGACACCTTTAGTAGTAAATAATGAGGAAGCACCTATAATGAAGAGTTAGGTAAACATAACACATGACCTTTCTCACCAGTGCTTACCCCTGTCAAGTGTTTAAACTCTCCTCTCTCACTAACTCTGCACAGTGACAAAGAGAGTATCACCAACCCATAATGCTCCACTATTTTCCCACACCAAATGAATACACTCTTCCAATAAATAAAACCATCCCTAGTAGTCCAATGAATATATGTAAAGAGTTTATACAGATATATAACAAAAAGAACCTAATACCCATCACCATATCCTCGCACTATATTTAACCTATTCATAAACGTAGTCCTTTTCTCTAATATGGTATGCATCTGACTCTGAGCGATTTGCATCTCTCCAGGCTTCATAGGATATAAAACAATACTCTTACCATTTCTTTGAAATGCATAGCCGTTAAAGTATTCATCATGGATAACTCGATTATCAAATAGCCAAGGCCTCCCAAAGATTATATGAGAAGCATTCATAGATAAACACATCACAAATTACCTCATCTTGATACCTATCCCTAATAGAAATTGGTACCTTAACCTAGGAATCAACGAATAGGCAACCCTGATCGTTTGGCCACTGAAGCTTATATGGCCTAAGATATGGGATTGTAGGAAATTGCAACCTTTCTACCATGTAAGCCACTGCCACATTAATTCAACTCCCATTATCGATAAGGAGGACACAAAGATTACCTACAATACTGCAACCAATATAGAATTGATTTTTCCTCTGACTCATCACAACTTAGATATAGAAGATGAATTCTATCTCAACACTAACTCACGAACTGTTCCTTCCCTGGTTTTTCAAAGGGCTTAGCCTCTTTATCCTCATAATAAGCATTGAAAGCAGCAAGCAACTCTTTAGGACCCAGATCAGTTTCATCCTCTTCCTCTCCAACCAATCCTCTATCAGTGATAGTCATCACTCGTTTATTAAGGCACTGAGAAGCAATATGCCCATAACCTTTATATTTGAAACACTTCACCTCTCTACTTTTCTTCCGAGAACTACCAGCAACATCTCTGTTAAACTCAGCAGTCACTACAGTCTTGCCAAAATCATTAGTAAATTTCTGTACTCACTTATCAGTGTTCACTTCCTTCCCAAAGTTAGGATCAACATCAATACTCTTACTTGCTTCCCTACTATCAGATACTGGAAATTTGGAATAACCTCTAAATATGGTAGAAGAAGACTTGTTAGACGTTGTTCTATAAAGATAGAACGTCTCTGTCTCTCAATTATCAGAGCCGACTATATGGCTTCTTCAAGTGTTATATTGCTGCAATTCGATTATACAAGCTATCTCATATTTCAAACCTAAAATAAATCGTGCTATCATCTACTCAAGAGGTTCAATGGCTCCACACCGTATCATCAATGTTTCAAATTCTTGGACATATTCATCCACAATTTTTCCTGTCTGTCTCAAAGTTTGGAGATGCATAAACAACTCATGTTTGTACAGTTATGGAATAAATCTCTGTCTCAAAATTCATTTCATATATTGCCATGTTCAGATCTCTGCCACTCCATCTCTTCTTCAGTTGGCAAGGACATTCTTCCACCATAAGGTAGTGTATCCTATGATCTCAATAGCTACCATACGTACCCTAGTGTGATCATCGACGTGTAACACTCAAATATAGGGGTGCGCAAAAAAACTGAACTGAAACAGTAAAACGAATTCGAAAAATATGATTAACCATTCCTTTGGTTTCGGTTTAGGATTACGGTTTTTATTTTTTCTGGTTTTCGGTTTTGGTTTGTAACCACAAAAATCGATGGTTAACGGTTAACCGTTTCAATATTTATAAATATATTATATATATAATTTACATATACATATAATTTATCTATGTTAATATTCCTTGGATTTAGATTAAAGTACTATTGTCCTATGTTTGATGGAGTTAATATGGTAATTGATTTGGTTTGATTTTATTAATAATGATATATCCAAAGGTTTGTTTTTCCCCATTTTCTTTTCTTTAGCTATTATAATTATATAATAATTTAAAGAAAAAAGCTATGATAAAAAGCTAAAAAAAATAAGATTTTTTTTAAATTATCAATTTGATTTCTTTAAAGCATTACATTAATGGTTAAAAACCGAAAACCAAATAAATTAATCTAATAAAACGGTTAACCGTTAAGACAGTTAACCGTTTATAATGGGCCGGTTAAGGATCGGAATATTTAAAAACCGATAATTATGGTTAGGTTCAAAAAATAGGGCCACAGACCGGTTAATCGATCCATAAACACCCTTACTCAAATATCCCTCCAACCTTGTCCTCCTAATCAAGGTAGTCATCAGCAGATCCCCCTCTAGTAAATGAAAGCATTTGTAGTTTCACATATTCTAGTCCCCTAGGTGGTCGGAACTCATGGTTATAATCATACTCATCCTCAAAATTATCTTCTCTTCCTTCACGATAGACATGGTCATTACTCTCATACCGCCTTCCTCTATTACCTCTTCTTACTTCTTCCTTTCTGACATCATTAACTACATTCGGAGGTACCACCTATTGTTGATCACTAGTGGTGGTGCTTATTAGTTAATCACTCGCTGTTAAGCTAAAGCCATCTAATCCATTCGTGTCGCCATGTTGGTGACAATTGTGGTTAAATCTTGTAACTTCTTTTCTAATGATCTTCTACCACTTACAGCACGACAACCTTGACTTCCTTCAACCTGGCTATTAGCATCATTCCCAGCATTTGTGTTCACACTATCATTCGACATGATTCACAATCTACGAATTTCTCTAAATCACAGATAACACAATCACAATAGAAACTCTAATTCGAACTTATGCTCTTATACCAAAAAGATGATGAGCTTCACTAGATGCTGTGAATTGCAAATTAGAATAGACTTGTATTTTATATGTTTTTTATTATATTGATTTATGATGAAAGAAAAGGATATGAACAGTATTGATAATGGATATTACGCACCAAAATCAACCCATACTTTGCTAACACTATATCAATATGACCCACAACATAGAGATAACAATTTGTTCACCACAATTCAGTTAAGAGTTGATAAGAACGGTAACTCACCACAATCACAATATGATTGATAAGAGTAATTTTGAGAGAACTCTCAAGGAAGAAATTTCAATATCCAAAAGACTTATGAGTTCATAATACGATAGGGTATTTATAACATCGTAACCCTAATAGGAAAAGAAAAAACAAAAAATAACTAAAAAATGAAAACATTTTTAAAATACAAATGAATAGTTTAACACAAAATAAAACAGTCCGCGTCTCCATCGTAATCCTTCAAGGTTGGTGGCTTTTAAGGCCACCAACGTAGCCGACTTCCTTCATCATTTGCTCTTGCTTATTGCATCTTCTCGAGTTTTCATAGTTGATTTCCATCACAAATACTAGAGAGCTAGAGACCCTTTTCTCTTTACATGCTTAAGGGTACATTTAATGAACTATAGTTAGGCCTTTTGTTAGATGAGATGAGATGTGTCTGTGGTGCAAGAGGAAACAATCTCTCTAGGAACATCTTATTGAAGAAGAGGATAGTGTGTAAGACTAACTTTGGATGTGGAAGTAGGGAGGGAAAGGCTCGGATTTCCAGTCATAGGAACTAAAGACTGGAGAGGTAGAGACCCTTTTCTCCTTATGTGCTAAGGGGTATCTTTAGTAAACTACAGTAGAAGTAGAATCGTGTAGTCCTAAGACGACATGTTCCTCTATTCTCAAGCCCTTTGTTAGGTGATGAGTGAGATATGTCGGTGGTGTAAGAGGGATCAATCTCTCTAGTTTAGAAATTGTGTGTCGAGGCTTAATGAGTCGGCCTTGAGCTTAGAGTCCCAAAAGAAAAATTATCATCAACAATAAGTAAAACTAGAATTGATATATTGTATTATTACATGATGAAAAACTATTAAAATTCATAAACCTTGAATTTATGAACTTCTAAACTTGTATGTTTTCAAAAATGTTAAAACCTGGAAAATCCTTTTTCAATATGTTGATGGACAAATTGGACAGAGAGCTCCTTAAGCTCAACTCAATCCCACTAGGATACAGGGCAACCTTGTTACTCCTTTGCCAACCCCACAATATACTTGATTGCCCATAGTATGTTCGATCTTACATAAATATAGTAAGTCGGATTAATAAGTTTCTGTATTCATGTAAACAAAGATGTTCGATCCATACTATAATGGTCAATTTTTCAAGATTTGAGAACATGGGTTAGCGGCCCTTTGACCACTAATCACAACCTCCATTATCTTCACGAACTAGCAACTATTGTAAGTAACCGCCAAGTGCCACCACTCTATATATACACTTTCGACACTACCTTCAAAGTAGGTTTGAGAATGTATGGCCTTTACTATGTTATTCTATTTATATTGTATATCAAACACCTTGTTGACTTAATCGTCGAAGTGATCACGACAAATAACACCTCAATGCTCATTGTCTTGTTATTGTTTTATAGGTCAATTAATCTAAAGGGTATATTGTATGTACCCTTTCAGCACTACCTTCAAAGCAAGTTTGAAATATATAGCCTTTACTATATCCTTCTGTTTATATTGTATATCAAACACCTTATTGACTTAATCGTCGAAGTGGTCACAACGAATAACACTCCAATACTCACTACCTTGTTATTGTTTTATAGGTCAATTGATCTTAAAACCCACATCCAAATTGCTTTACCGGCAAAATCAAGGAATCACCACCATAATACATATTACCAAGTCAATAATTTATATTAACAAGTGGTTGTAATAATTTTTTAAGTTAACTTTATTATCATTAATGTAGACAATTTGAATTGTTTTGATTCGTTTTTCTGGAGCAAACCATGGCAGCAAGCATATCCTTCATAAAAACTAGAATGACATCAACAAGAAATGAAACTTCAATTGATAGATTATAATAATACATTCCGAAAACTACTAAAATTTCATAACCCTATTAAAATTTCCTAAACCTGACATTTCATAAACAATTAAATGGGTTTCAATTAATATGACATCGAGCCCATCATTCATAATAACTAGCTTGAGATTGACCCGCATTATACAAGCAATCAGACCAGGAGGGGAAAAAAAAAAAAAGAAATTAAGTGCTGGACAGAAAACCAAACATATAAAAAAAGTAAAAGGTGCGCTTGTATTGTATCTTTCAATCATATTCATATAAGTCATAACCCGGTGACTGTCGTCATCAGTACAGCCACAGCTGGCAATAACTAGCCATAAGCATTTATGAAAGCTTAACGGGACCTGGGAGGGACATTTAGCTCACTGGCAGAGCACAATTAGCCCATAGGTGCGGTGGACGTGATCCCCTTTGGTCTGATATTTTCTCTTTTCAAATCACATCACATCATATAATATGAGGTTTTAGCCCCCTCCCCCCTCACTTTAAACGAAATTGTATGGATAGGTATCAAAACTTTTGGAGTTAGTTAAATTTTACCGGTGTTACCTAAATTCTTTTATACGATAGAATTATATCTAAAACAAATTTTTACTTATAAAAATATATAAACTTTTAAAAATTTATACTCATTGAACTTTTGACTAGAATTCGACCAAAACTCTAACACCTTTGCCTCCACCCCACTACATATCTTCTTCTTCTAAAGAGAAAAAAAATCAATCAGCACAAAAATTTTAGCAAAACTAAGAGAATGAGGGTATAAAAAATATGATGAAATTTCATGAAAAAGCAACTCAAATAATAATCAAAACAACCCACCACCAAAAAAAAAATTCAAATCTTTAACATACTCAAAATCCAAAAAGAAACAAAAAAAAAAAAAACGCCAAACCCCATATCAAAAATTGATATTCACCGTTTGTCTTTGATCAATTGTTGCTAACATGAATTCAACTAGTTTTGGAGTATTTAAATGGCTTGATGGGTATATTTATATTCTCAATTAAAATTATCTTAGGTTATTAAGTAAAATTTTGCATGAGTAAACAAAGAGATGATAAACCAATGTTAGTTACAATCTGGTTTTAATAAGAAAATGTATTGTACAAATGCTCCACAACTTAGTTAAGTTACATTTAATAAATAAACCTTATTTTTAATATATTTTAGCTTTATTTGTGTATATATGTTTGTGTTTGTGTTTTTTTTAGTTTTGTGTTTTTGGCACAGTGCGTATAGAGGAAACGCACTGGCTCACCAGTACAAGATAAACTAGCTCGCCAGTAGAAAAAATAAGGCACGATGCTTGATAAGAGGTAGTCGAGGGGTAGATTAAGCCTTGGATTTTGGGCTTGACTAAACCGACTTATCGATAGGGATTTGGATCGGCTCGTCAGTATGTGAAAAAACACTGTTGGAGCTTCTAGCAACCAACCATTGGAGGCTTGGATTTTGTGTAATGGTTAGCTTATTTTGTATGCCTATAAATAGAAGTATTAGTGTATTTTTATATAAGAAAGTAGAGCTTAGTATGGTGATATTATGTGAAAATATTCTCTTAAATTGTATTTGTATTTGTATTGGTCAATGAATAGTGCCATAGTGAGATTTGTGAGCTAATATTGTAAAACACTATTCACATGTTTTGTTTGAGTGTTTTAATGAAGTCATCGTTTGTGTAGGCATTTATAAAACCCTCTTCGTTAGGAAAATATGAAGTCCTCGGTTATGAAGCATTGTTGTGAAGCCTTTTTGTGAGGCATTGTTTGTTAAATGAAATATGTGAAGTTCTCCTTAAGTGAGATAATTGTAGACCATGAAGACTAGGGGGTGGGTCGAACTTCACGTTGTATCACGACACAATCTTCTCCTTCCCTTATCTCTTTATTATTATTGTTATAATTGCATGAATTAGGCATAAATTGGTTAAAGAGATACTGGTTGGTTATGTGAGCTTAAAATTGGTTTAGAAACTCGCATTGTAGCTTCCGCTTGTGCTGCCGTAATATACGTGTAAACAAGCCTAGCTGGGCTTTCATTTTTCTTTTTCCAACAAGAGGTATCTATGTTTAGTACTAATAAGGGGAAATTTTATATACTTGCCAAGAAAAGAGAAACCGTGGGTATGTATAGGAAGAAAAACCAGTAGCAAGACATTCTGAGGAAAATAATGAGACTTAATGTATATAAGTTTGATTTATTTTGTAAAATATTTATTTTTATTAAATTTGTTTTGTGATGATCATATTCTAGATGCGTCTTGTATTGGTGTTATATCTTCTATATATGTATTTTACTATACTGTATTGTTAACATCATCATTAATAATACACACTCGATTTCAAATTGATGCTGAAGATGGAAAAAATAGAAGTAAATGATAAATAAAAAAACTATCCCTATTAAGATCAACAAAAGAAAAACCACATTACAAAGCAAAGGTCTTGTTTGCTTATTTATTATGACTCAACCATCATTCTATTTTGAGCTTACACTTGCAAAAAAATTAAAAGAAAAATAGTGAAATTGCAAATGCAAAGAAATATTTCATTGGTTTAATTCTGTCGAGTTCAACCAATTTGGGTTTTGGGGTTTTTTTGTTTTGATTTATTTATGGGAGCTGTTTGATTTGGGTCTCTTGTTTTGATTTTTTTTTTTTTTAAATGGGAAGATGAAAAAGAAGAGGAGGAGGAGGATGTGTAGTAGAGAGAGATGAAAGAGAGGGAGAGAGGAAAGAGAGAGGAGAGAGAAAGTAAAAAAAGGAAATACGTAGCCAATTAGGAAAGGGAAATTATTTTTTTAAGGGTAATAATTGTCTATGCTAGCAAGGTGCTGGAGTTTTGGTTGAATTTCTGCCAAAAGTACCATGAGTGTAAGATTTAAAAAGTTTGGATCTTTTTGTGGGTAAAAATTTTATTTAAGTATAATTATGTTATATAGAAAAATTTCAGGTACCGTCAATAAAATTTATCCATCAACAAAATTCATTGATTTGATTTAGTTTGTGGATTGGATGATAAACTATAATTTAAATTAAAAAGAAAAAAGAACGAAAGGAAAAAGCCAAATACATTGCATGTATTCTTAAATTTAAAGCAAGAAATTCTTGCAATGATAACATTAACTAACATCATACCATTAAAGAAAATTAAAGTTCTTCACAGTTATTTTATTCACGAAACTATTGTATAAAATAAATTTTTAGTCAACATATTTTTATAATTTGTGACCATGGAAGTTAAAAACAATATAAACTGTAATGGGCATATATATAAATTTTAGGTACTTTGATAGAATAATAGAATTTTTTTTCAACTAGAAGTAAAATTTTAAATTTGTTTCTTATAATGATTCATGTGGCTTTGTTAGTTAAATCCACCATAAACTTTTGATTTGATTCAAGTTGAAAATTTTTTAAATCAAAGTGGAAAAAAAAATTCATTATGGTTTCTTTTGATTTGATATATTGATTTAGCTCAACTTTTTTAGCCAGCTCTTCTCATTAGTGGGTTTATGAATAAGCTCGTTAGTAGATTTGTAAGTGCTATATTTATGATATATTAATATATAATTAAAGTTAGAGACTAATTTCTATCTCATATATCCTTAGTGACTTTTATATATTATTCTTAAGTTTGGAAAAAAAAATGGAAAACGATTTATCTAAACAATGTGAGTTCGAGTTTAAATTTCAAACTCATGATCAATAAAAAGCTTGGCTCAAATTACGCTTTATTTATAAACAAGTCGAGTCCAAGCTCAAACTCAAGTTCAAAATACTGTTTGTTAACTTAACAAAGTAAACTCAAGCCTAAATTTTAATCTCAATAAAAACTAAGACTGATATCGAACTTGATAATTTCTAAATAAGCCAAGCCTAAGTCTTCAAAATTTTGACTTGTTTGAAACTCTATGTACTATTATTCCTTTCATAAAAATAATTATAGATAATTATTTGAAGTAACAGAGGCAAATAGAGTTATCCTTTTTTCTTTTCTTAGCTTCAATAACTATCTATTACAACATTTTAAGAAGATGGAATTGAATTCAATTAATTTTATTAACAGACCGGTATTCATACCACTTGATTATAAACACATTAAAAAAAATTATTCAAATGTTTAAATATTGATGTCTTTCATCTGTATGTATTTTACACAACTAGTATATGATGAGATTTAAACAAATCTAAATCCCTAATCTTATAAAATAATAAGATCAATACGTGTGAAAATTAGGATATAGAATAAAGTGAAAGTGTACCTTGTTCCATTGTATCACGATAATTCTAAAAGAGACAGATGATCTTATGGCTGTTGTGTACAAAAACTCCTTTCTATGAGTAATAAGAGAACTTTATAAAATGAGAGAGTGAGAAAGAATAATAATAATGTGTCTTTGGAGGCTTTCACAGTTTTTTATATAGTACATATATAGTAAGAGACTATAACCTTAGCATGAAACATATAGGCTAAGCTACTAAAAGAGCCCGTCTATTTCAGTATTAAGCCCAAGGTGTCCACGCATATAAAATATGTATATGTTATAATCCCATGCTAATATAAGATGACAAGGTATATTATAATATTATTAATTGATCACCAATATAAGTGACAAATAATTTAATTTATTTATTTGCAATAAATAAACAACAACTTTTTATACAATTACATATGCATCCACATGCTCATATGTATCAAACCCATGAGTGCAATGAATTAAACCCAAATTCTACTGGTATATGTATATATCTTGTGTGTGTGTGTGTGTATAAGGCTTCTATGGTGAGTAAGAGTGAAGATTTCTCAAGAAACGATCATTTAATAATGCATTAATTTCTAGGTCTGATTTAACCAAACCTCCTAATCCAGACCACCGAGCTCATGCATGTTAGTACAAAGTTCCACTCGGACAACATTGTTCATCACTCAATTTGACCAATGTTAACAAATGAAATGGAAACTTAAATCAGGAAACCGTCCAGATTAGATGATGAATCTGTCGAAAAAGCTAACAATAAATGGACATTGCCGAAAAAACTACTTTGCATGATTTTGATAGTTTTAAGGACGTTGTTTGTAAATTACACGATCGAAACACGGACCAGTTTTTGGGAAAAGGGCAATTTGGTAGATTTCACGTCGATGTAAGGTTAAGGATGGATGTCTGTTGGAGGTTAGGATCTTCTTCTTCTTCTCTCTCTCTCTCTCTCCAACCATGGAGGTGGAGCCCACTCGCCACCTAACTCCCTGTCCTTCTCTTTATTTATTTATTTTTTCCCTCTTTCTCCGCTCCAACGTCAAAAATATTCTTATTTTACCGAAAAAGGCCGACTGGCCCCACGCGGGTGCTTTGAGCGTGAAGGTTACTTTCAACCGCACCGGCAGGCAAATGCAATGCAACTTACAACTTGCAACTACACTTTAGTTAGGGAACACCGAACACTCATTATGTTTTAGTTGAAAATAATTTGCGTGCATGCCTAAAAATATCCAACTCCTATTTATTGATTTCACGTGAAGTTCATAGAAATATATATATCAAACGGCAAATTAGGATCATTTGTTTAGTTTTTTTCGATAAATACAGATATTTTTTAATAAATCGTTTATTAAAAAATAGATATATAAAAAAGAAATTAGCAGTCCTTCTCATAAAATCAAATAAATCAGATATAAATATAAATTATATACATTTACATATTTTATTTCGATAAATTATAAATACAGATAAAAAATACATCATCAAACAAACCCTTAAAGTAGTCCTTAAGAAAAACTATTAAGACCACATTTAGATCCGAAATATCCCAATGGGCTTTCGCCGCCCCTTAAATTATTATCTTCATTTTATCATAACGGCATTAAAAAGGAGGTCTTCAAATTTTATTTATTTATTATTTACCTGGTTCGTGGTATAAAAATCAAAGAAAATTAATAGTTAAAAAAGGAACAGAAATTAGTTTTTTTAAAGTGCTTTAAAAATAACCCTCAACTTTTGAAAGACTAACCATATTGCTTATGACCCTAAAAAGAGAGCCCTTCAGCTTAGAAAATGGGACAAAGATCTCTACTAAAGTTGTTCGTCTGCAGGAATGGAAGCAGAACCATATAATTAGGGGTCAAATTAGTTTTTTTTTCTTTTTCTATTAAAGGATATAATATAACATATTTTTTCTTGAATATATTATAATAATTAGTTTTTTTTTTCCAAACTTGGGGATCGGAGCCCCTGTAAAACCCCTATTCAGTCCGTCCCTGCTTTTACGCACCTCTGAATAATGTAGATTTTAAAATTTATTTTCTATTAATTTATATAGATACATATTTATAATTGTTTTTGAGATGGATCTATCGTTTAATTTAAGGTTTTTCTTTGACATTTCAATGGTGAGTATATGACTCGAATTAAGTGATAATTTAATATTAAAAAGCATAAATTGTATATCTTAATACAACAATTAACTTAATATTGTATTTTCGTTTAAATTTTGGACCTTTAAAATTTGATAGTTTTTGGGGAAGTAACGTTGTAGTGCATAATAAAATGAAAATGTGAGAAGTAAATATCAACATATACTCAAAGAGTATGGAAAACAAAGCAATGA
This sequence comes from Combretum micranthum, assembly GCA_024138025.1. NCBI lineage: Eukaryota > Viridiplantae > Streptophyta > Magnoliopsida > Myrtales > Combretaceae > Combretum > Combretum micranthum. The sequence continues at coordinate 1,265,565 of JAMXBD010000136.1, forward strand.
GATTTGGTTATATTAGGAAAATTGTATGTGAAAGGATGGTTGCTTTCATAACAAATGATGGAATTCTCCATGTTTTGTAGCCACTTGTAATTAGAAAGAGTTTTGAGCATTCTTCCTCCAAGACTTCTCAACTTGCTCTGTGGTCCTATCCTTACTTTTGCTTCAAGATCCCAATTGGACTTATTATCATTTTCCGCCAATTGTATCTTCAAAAAAAAAAAAAAAAAAAAATGGGGCAAACACGTTTGATTTACCCTACTAATGGAAACAAAACAATGTAATAATGCTGTTGGATTTCTCTCAATTTGATTTAATAATCTTTTGAAACCTTAAGAAATTAATCTGTTACACGCTTTGATATGTGGTTTTAAGAACGTAATTTAATAGGATAGTATATGCAGTATGTAATGTCCTAACTTGAAGGTATTACAATCCATCACGTGTCCTCTTTTCATAAAACACACTAAGGCTATAAATTCACTAATTATCAAATATTCAATCAAAAGTCTTCCAATACTCACAAAAAAAAACTATTATAATTATCTTGTAATAAAACTTCTTAAAAATATTGTTGGCATAAATCAAAGCCAACATATCTTATAGTTTGAAACATCATAAATAAAACTTTAACAATTTCCAACTTATCTTCCATAAGCTATGAAATCCTTAGCATGTCTAAGAGTCAGCAAGATAATATAGTTCATTAGCGTCCTCCCCATCATTAATATAGATGTCATATCCAGACAAATCAAATATTACCGGATCTTCACCTGTTCCTAAAAAATAAAGGAATTAGTGAAAACGCTCATTGCACCAAACTGAAAACACATGCACACTAAACAACAATAAGCAATATCACATACGACTTAGAGATTAATGCAACAAACACAAGTTATTATCTTCAAATTAACTATGCACCAAAACAGTTCAGAACCATAGTAGTCTAGTTCCAAACCTGGATATCTCATGACTCCTTAAAAACAAACAATATAGAAAATAGGTAACTATATACATATATGGTGCTGAAAATCTCCCACACATCCCGATGCATATTCGCACTACTGCTAAATTACCGGAATCATCTCCAAATGCAACTCCACTAGGAACAACGATACACAAGGATCATAAGGTGTTTCGTTTGTATCACACTCTACGTGGCCTTTACTAACCAAAGTCAAACACAACAACACACATTCAATTATATACCGGATAGAGTTAAGTCATTTTATTATTCTAATCCCACAAGCACAAAGAACAAGCATGGTAAGATCGTACATGATTTTGCTTTAGGAACAGAACTCTATTGACCAAAACACCTTTCTTCTATGAATTGTAAAGCTACGAAATCCTCAAACATCACAATTTAGGATTTTCTTCCAAATCTCCAAGAACTTTGATTCCTATCAACCAGTACAAATACTTTAAAAAAAGATTATATTTTCGAGTCATCTGAAGGGTTAAAAGAATCAATCTCACCTATTTTCCTTGTTTATGGAATCACAAAATTTTAAAAGATCAAAATTTTCACCACAATTCCTCAAACCCTAGAATCATTCAATACAAATTAAACCAAAACAATAAAAGTCATTCCTTTTTAATCAAAAAGGTTAAGAACATAGAAACTTACCTAAAATTGATTCTCAATTCTCCTTATCACAAAATCCAATTCTCCAAACCAATTAGGGCTTCTTCAATTTCTTCTTCAAATCTAATTAGAAACCTTAAGAAAAAGATTATTGCCTTTAAATCCTAAGGAATTTATGAAGATCCACTCACCTTGATCTGGGTTCTTGATTTCCTTTTATCGTAGAATATCATAGACAAAGCGATTTGAGAGAGGTTTCTAAGTTTAGGAATGTTGTGAAAAAGAGCTAGGTTAAAGATTTATATAAAGATCATAAGAAAATCCTAAAAAGAACAATATAATTCGTGTGTTGTAAGCTGGTAAAAAAAGGCTAGCAATCTACAGATGAAAATTGGCGGCCTAAAAACAAAAATAGCTTCTAAGACGATGAAGGCTGGCCCCACTACGTGGACGGTGCAAGAATGATATGCCGACGGCGTAGAAAGGTAACCCGACGGCCTAAATGTTGGCTTTCAACTACGATTTTCTGTCTTCCATCACTTGTTTGCCATATAATAAAACTTATAATCATATATCAGAGTTGACCATAAAACTCTCTTATTTTTAATCAAATGATATATTTGTCCTTCTTTATAAATTATTTATCTTTATATTACACAGTATAACATTTTCATACCCATACCACTTTAAAACATGTATTGTAAGATATATGGTTTACACATATTTTAGGGTAGCACGTATTTATTCTATAAAAAATTTTACTTAATTAATAAATATAAAAAATGTAATAAGGAGACGTAGCATTTTTAACTTAATATATACTCGAGGTCAAGCATTTGCCTACTAATGGAGAATGATTGTTTTCAATTCCAAATAATTTGAAGTTTCGTTTATGTTGTTGTGTTATGATTTCATCTAATGTTTTTTATATTAATAATATTTAAGTAGGTTTAATGTTGTTATTTGTTTTGATTTGTTTAGATTATCTATCTTTTATCTTTAATTGATTTGTAATTTTTATGATTTATATATGAGTAAGTGTCCCGCCTTTTTGCACCTGTCTTTTACAAACACCTAATACCAAATAAATGCTAAATAGATGGAAGACTAACTAATCAATTGGACCTTACAAGTAAATTTAGAACTTATAATGATTGTAATTTTATGATATTATTTCGCAATAAATTGTTTGGAGTTATATAATCAAGTTTACAACGTATACCTCTATGACGAATATGTGATTGAAAATTTTGTGATTTGATTATTGAAGATTTTTAAATTAACGAATACACAACTTACATATATATGGAAAAATTGATGATTTATTGGAGAATTTAGCCTTAAAAAAATTTATATTGTAAAATTATGAAAAAAAAAATCTTTTCACAAGTATCATAAGGTCTTGTGCTCTATAAAATTTATACAGTATAGATTATAGAGTGGTTTTCGCATTGGATATACATTTACAAATAGAATACAACCAACCATGTACCAACTTACCCTAATACCTATAGTAGATTATATATACCTTATGTGAGGTTATATTTTGCATTCAAGTATGGTGTAAGAGAGCAACCTAGGATTGAAAATATGGCGCACTAAAATTTACTATTTGCTTTTTGAATGTATAACTCAATTATTAAATTGGACTTAACAGCTTTTTGAGTTTAGAAATTTTATTTATTGAATTGTACAATTAAGTCCGAATCTAACGAAAAGTTAGAAAAGCAAAAAAAATTAAACTCTAATATACGCTTCATTTTGATTTAAAGGGAAAAACTATATTGAATCGCACCTTATCCACAGAACTTAAGTATTCTTGCACATGTAATCTATGAATTAAACAATTTCTTTCATATTTGCATCCAATTTCTTTTATATTCTCCTCTTATATATATATATATATATATATATCCGTCTCTTTACCCAATATTATATTCCTTTCTATTAATTTTCAACTTATTTTATCATATATGGTACCAGGTAAACTAAATAGACTTTAATTTTTTATTCCTATACATAATTGTAGATTTTTTTTTGCCATTACAATGAAGATGGGGAATTCGAACCTAGATTCTCTCACTTGAGAGACCAGACATATATCACTAGGCCACAATAGTATTAGCAATTGTAAATCTCTATATCACATAAATAAATGAGACAAAATCCATACCCAAACTACTTGAATTCAAACGGATGATAATTGACATGAATTCAACCTTAAACTACTCAAGTATTTCATTAAATTGAACTTCAGCATTGTAATAGATTGCTCAACTATGAACCTAATAGAGCTCCACCCTAGATTAAATCATGATAACCAGGTTTGCATATGAGCACTGTTTTGATGAGAAAGACATATGTGTATATGTTTAGTTGAATTATTAAGTCTAAACAAGCTTAATTAAATTGAGTTTCAACTTATTAAATAAACACTAATAATTCACCAAGATGTATCGGATTTAAATGTCTTCTCTTTCTTGTAATGAAAAAGAAAAAATTACAATCCCATACTCATAAATATATTTTGACGTAATGTCATAAATCATATATTAACTTTGACAAAATATGTAATTAGATACCTAAACTTTGAAATTGATAAATTTAGTATCTAAAATTTTTTTAAATTAATAAATTTGGTACTCAAAAGAACTTAACAAATGTACTATTAATATAAACAAAAAGTTCCTTCAAGTACTAAATTGATCAATTTTTAAATTTAGGTATTAAATTAATCAGTTTTCAAATTTATGTATCTAATTATATATTTTATCAAAATTCAGATATCATTTGTGCTAATATATTTTTAAATCTTTCACTAAAATTCACCTTTCCCTCTTTTGTTTAATGGCTTCATCTTCAAATCCTAGATACCTAACACATCAACGTCGTCTGTATCAATGGGCATCATAATGCTTTTATGCGCCTCTGAATAATGTAGATTTATAAATTTATTTTCTATTAATTTATTAGATACATATTTATAATTGTTTTTGAGATGGATCTATCGTTTAACTTAAGGTTTTTCTTTGACATTTCAATGGTGAGTATATGACTCGAGTTAAGTGATAATTTAATATTAAAAATGCATAAATCGTATATCTTAATACAACAATTAACTTAATATTGTATTTTCGTTTTAAATTTTGGACCTTTAAAATTTGATAGTTTTTGGGAAGTAACGTTGTAGTGCATAATAAAATGAAAATGTGAGAAGTAAATATCAACATATACTCAAAGAGTATGGAAAACAAAGCAATGAGATTTGGTTATGTTAGGAAAATTGTACGTGAAAGGATGGTTGCTTTCATAACAAATGATGGAATTCTCCATGTTTTGTAGCCACTTGTAATTAGAAAGAGTTTTGAGCATTCTTCCTCCAGGACTTCTCAACTTGCTCTGTGGTCCTATCCTTACTTTTGCTTCAAGAACCCAATTGGACTTATTATCATTTTCCGCCAATTGTATGTTCAAAAATTCAAAAAAAAATGGGGCAAGCACGTTTGATTTACCCTACTAATGGAAACAAAACAATGTAATAATGCTGTTGGATTTCTCTCAATTTGATTTAATAATCTTTTGAAACCTTAAGAAATTAATCTGTTACACGCTTTGATTACCAAATCGCACCTTATCCAGAGAACTTAAGTATTCTTGCACATGTAATCTATGAATTAAACAATTTCTTTCATATTTGCATCCAATTTCTTTTATATTCTCCTCTTATATATATATATATATATATATATATATTTCCATCTCTTTACCCAATATTATATTCATTTCTATTAATTTTTAACTTATTTTATCACATATGGTACCAGGTAAACTAAATAGACTTTACTTTTTTTATTCCTATACATAATTGTAAATTTTTTTTTTTCCATTACAACGGAGATGGGGTATTCGAACATAAAATCTCTCACTTAAGATACGAGACATATATCACTAGACTACAATAATATTAGCAATTGTAAATCTCTATATCACATAAATAACCGAGACAAAATCTACACCCAAACTACTTGAATTCAACCAGATGATAATTGACATGAATTCAACCTTAAACTACTCAAGTATTTTGTTAAATTGAACTTTAGCATTGTAATAGGTTGCCTCAACTATGAACCTAATAGAGCTCCACCCCAGATTAAATCATGATAACTAGGTTTGCATATGAGCTCTGTTTTGATGAGAAAGACATATGTGTATATGTTTAGTTGAATTATTAAGTCTAAACAAGCTTAATTAAATTGAGTTTCAACTTATTAAATAAACACTAATAATTCACCAAGATGTATTGGATTTAAATGTCTTCTCTTTCTTGTAATGAAAAAGAAAAAATTACAATCCCACACTCATAAATATATGTTGGGATAATGTCATAAATCGTATATTAACTTTGATAAAATATGTAATTAGATACCTAAATTTTGAAATTGATCAATTTAGTATCTAAAAATTTTTAAAATTAATAAATTTAGTACTCAAAAGAACTCGACAAATGTACTATTAATATAAACAAAAAGTTCTTTTAGGTATTAAATTGATCAATTTTTAAATTTAGATATTAAATTAATTAATTTTAAAATTTATGTATCTAATTATATATTTTATCAAAATTCAACTATCATTTATGCCAATATATTTTTAGATCTTTCCCTAAAATTCAGCTTGCCCTCTTTTGTTTAATGGCTTCATCTTCAAATCCTAGATACCTAACACATCAACGTCGTCTGCACAATGGGCATCATAATGATTTCCCACTTCAGGATTAAGTGGGTGGCGTCCATGAACTTCATTATTACTAACAAGGTTACATAGCCTTATAGGTATAGGATGTTGTCGACAGCTGAGAATCTTATTTGTTTGATTTTCATGAATGGAGAGGTTCCTACTAATCCGTGACTTTCAAGAATTTGTTAACCTACTAAATAATAAAATACATTATTCGTAGTACATTTATTTATATCGTAATAACATATATTCTCCTTCGTTATGTGTGTGTATATATATATATATATATATAAAGAAAAAAGAGAAAAAAAAAGTCACATGTTTCCAGGTTCTTGTGATCAACTGGACACTTTTCTAAATAAACAGAGTAAAAAAAATAATATTATCGCCCTTTTTCTTTCTCAAAAACATAGCCAAATCGAGATTTCCAATTCTAAAACAGATGGCATGCGACCAGATATTATTATTATTATTATTATTATTATTATTATTATGCGATATGTACGTTTATCAATTATATACTTAAGGTTGTTATAGTCTAGCACTGGTGTTTTTCAATGGATTAGACCGATCATAATATGTATTATAATTCGCAAAAAAGATTATAAATCATGTTTGGTAAATATCACTTAAATTCTTTATAAAATAAGATGCCATGGTTGAAAATTGGTGAAATAGGCAGCATCCATTTGTTGGATGGATGAGTTGATATAGGAAACCTATGATGTTAACTTTATTTTAGTCAATAAAGTTATCATCTAAGATTTAAGAAGGGAAAAAAAATAAATAAAGAAAAAGAAACAACAACACCAACAGCACCTGAGAGGCCAAAATAATTGTTTAAGACTTTAAATTCTATAGATAGATACCATAATAAAAGGTATTGGGTAGAGTACTATATATCATTTTTTTTTAAATTGTAAAAAAAATTACTAAATTGCTACCTCTATATTGCATGAGAAGAGATATAAGAGTTTATATATATATATATTTTATATATTATATATATAATGTTGGAGGAGAGATATAGCAATGGTGCTAAGTTAAATTTATTAAAATAGCTATATCGCATGTTGAAGAAGTGATATAGGTCTAAATATATATTGCATATTGGTCATGCGATATAATAATGATAGTTATATAATTATTTTTATTCAAATATTTTAATATTTTTTTATAAAAGTGATGATTAAATATAAAATAATCTCAAAAAGGTGTACATAAAAAAAATTTGGGATCGCATCTCCTTTTGTTTTCTGAAAATTCGAAAAGAAATCACCTAATTATTATTAGGTAGGATTGGGGATTTCTTTTTTTTTTTTTTTTTTGTAATTATGTTATGTTCCAACTTCGACAAACCAAATAAATCGGGAGAAATATTCGACCGCTTTTATAACACGTGCATATGTATATAATAGTGCATGATGCACCTGTGTTGCATGTATAGAAAAAATAATAAATAATTAAAAAATATGCGTGTTAAAAGAAAAAAAAAGGGTGAAAATAATTATAGAAAAAAGTAGAAACAGAACGGTGAGAAAAAAAGAGAAGTAACCGCTATCTATAACTATTAAAAGATAAGAATAAAAAATATAAGATAAGGTTAATATTTTTTTACACTAATAATTAAGGATTTATTTAATAGAAATAGATATATAAATTGTGATAACTATTCACATAAATGAGATAGTAGGTGGGTTAAGTAATTACCATCAATACAGTTATGTATTAGAAAATCGTTAATAATTACTCACCATAATAATTCAAGTAATATATAATAAGAATTTGATGGGTATTATATATCATATGTAATATATATGGAATATAATTACTTATGATATTCTAATACGTGATTATATGAATGGTGATTTGTTTTAAACTAGCTACTACTAAATACATGTATTAATATATATTTAGTAATAGTAGCTTTTTTTTTTTTTTGCCTAATAGTAATAGTAGATTCACATATATATATATAGGGGTGTTCACAGATCGGTTAACCGGTCCGTGATCCTATTTTTTAAACCTAACCATAATGATCGGTTTTTCAATATCTCAATCATTAACCGATCCATTATAAATGATTAACTGCATTAACGATTAACTATTTTGTTCGATTAATTTGTTTTTTGTTTTCGGTTTTTAACTATTTAATGTAATGGTATTAACAAATCAAATTGATAATTTTAACAAACCTTATTTTTTAACATTTATTAGAAAGTTTTTTTAAAATTATTACATAGATTACAAAAGCTTAAAAAAAAGAAAATCAAATTAAGGAAAAGGCAAAAAAAAAAAAATCTTTTTGATGTATCATCATCAATAAAAATAAACCAAATAAATTATCATATTAACTCCCATCAAACATAAGACAATAATACTTTAATTAAAATCCAAAAAATATTAAAATATGTAAATTATATGCATATGTAAATCATATTTATATATATGCTTTTTTTTAATTGTTGATTTTTTTTGTTACAAACCGAAATAAAAATTAAAAATTAAAAAATAATCTTAAACATAAATCAATAGATTGATTAATTTTTTTTTAATTAACTTTTCGATTTGATTCGATTTTTTTTGTTTCACCGTTCAATATTTTTGCATAGGAAGGGAGGGGCCGCCTTCGTCTTCTGGAAAGTCCCACGACTTCACGCACCCCAAGATGCAATTACGCATGTCACGAAAAGTTCTTTTCCGAAGCCCACGGTTTTAGTAGGTTCCTACTTCCTTCCTTCCTTCCTTCCTTCCTCCTTCCTTCCCTTTTTCTGGCACAGATCGTGACGTCACTTTCCTTTTACTTTTTCCAGATTCTATGTTGTCGTTTTCCTGCATTTCCACCAAAACTTTTTTATTTTTTCTTTAATTGTTGGAAAACATTTTTGACCATATAAACGTCAGTTCTATTTTCTTTTCTTCTTTTTTTTTTCCTTTCTCCCAAATAGAGCACAACGATTGCATTATTATAAATATTTGATAATTTAACGTCTAAATAATTATTTTTAGTGATTTAGTATTTTTTTTTCGGTTCAATATATCTATTAAGAAAAAGTTCGCAATTGATAATATATTTTTCTTTTTACATTTTAATATCCATGATATATCTATTAGACTATATTCTGATGTTTACTTAGTTTTATGGAAGCTAGGCCTCTACAATATACACTTATTCTCAATACATGTCTTGTTCAAATCCACTGCAACAATAAAATCATGTGCTATTATTAATGAAAACCAAATTGGTTGTATAGATTTTTTTTATTAAATTAGTCATGTCATAGTATGTGTAAACCTTGTAATAGCTATATATATATATATATATATTTTTTTTTTGGTAGTATATTATAAAAAGAAGCGATTGAAACATGAATCTCTCACTTAAGAGAATAAGAGTGAAAACACTAAACATTAACTATATTATGGATTTATCTTACTTATTATATGTTTAACGTAGAAAAAGAAAATATCTTTATAAATATTTTCTTAGTTTTTAATGTAGTTTTTACAATATATATTTAGCAAATTGAAAATAATAATAGATAAAGTCTTTAAATGTATGCTTTATAATTATAACATATTTATTTTATAATTTATTAACAGGTAAAGGAAAGCCAAGTTAGATAAAAAAATACGCATATTTAAACGTATTGTTTTACTTGTTTAAGTTTTCTTGATATGAACTGCTTCGAGTTTAAACATAAAACACGATATATTGGCACGAATGACCTGCCTCGGTAGCAATCATATTAGTAAAATGATCTATTTTTTAATATATATTTTTCACAAACGCTTATCCCATCTTTATAAGCCGGATCATCTAGAATGGAATAGATTAGAATGAGCGGAAAAAAATGAAATAGAATGAGTAGCAGAATGATAAATTCATTCATTTGTTAGGATACACCATAAGAATAAAATAGAATGGACATAATATATGTTAAAAATATTCTCAACAATAAATATGAATAATAAATGTATAAGAGGATAAAAAGGTAATTACAATAATTGAAATATCTCGAATTTTACTAGGTTAATTAAAAAGATGTGAAATTATATAAAATATGAGAAAAATTGAACCAAATTAAAACCTAAATTAGAAATTTGAGCTAGATAATTTAACTAAATAAAGTATATTATATAGTATAATTAGATGAACTAGCAATTCCAAGTTAGTAATTGATTTCAAATAAAAATAGAGATTAAACTACATCAATTTTTTTATTTCATCATACACAATAAATTAAACCAAACCCAACTATCAACTTAGCCATCCATATAAATTACAATATCCCAATTTTCCCATTTTTTCCAATGTCAACAATTATCTAGAAATTCAATATATAAATTTCTCAACATCTTAAATTTTAATCAAACATCTATCCAAACCATCTAATTTGCTAAATATTATTTTACCATCTTCAAATTTTCTAAATTAAAATTCCATAATCTATCTATTTCCTAAGTCCATTTAACATCTAATTACATTTTAAGACCTTAACCTAATTGACAGCCCAATTCACTAACCATCTTATCTCTAAACCTATCTAAAAATCGTATAGGACCTAACACATTTTTATTCTTATCCATCTAAATTTTCAGTTGAATTTTTTCAATATATTCACTCATTTTAACCCCCTACAAGGCTCTAGAACCTTCCCTAAATGAGCCACCTTGTAAACCCCTGAATTTTTTTATCCTCTTAGAGAATAATCTTAGAGTTAAATATCGAAATTGAAACTCTAAAAACCGATCAAAGTTAAAAATAAATTCTAAATATGATCAAATACAAAATTTCTTAACCTTAAGAAAGAGAGGGCCTTCAAAAAGAAAATGGAAATCCAATCATCGTTCGATTCGAAATTCGTGTGTGAAACAATTCTTTTATATGATCCTTAACACGTAAATGGAGATAATATATCCAAATAACACTCGATGAAAAAAAATGCTAAAATCTTAAATCCTTTGGTGAATTTTAGAATAAAAATTTTCAATCACCACCAAAAGTTGAACAGAGTCAACTCATAATCCTAAACCTGACTAAACCATCCCGAGAATTGTTAAATACTAAATAAATCATAAAATAAAGTAAAAAATTAAATTTTGAACCAAAAATATAAAAAATTCATAAATCCCAAAATTTTATAATCTTACAATAAATCTTAAAGCCATAATTAAAACCGAATCTCTAAAAGTTAACTAGGCCAACAACATGCCTTAGTGAGACTAGATTCTGTAATCCTGTGCTCTTAGCCCTAGAGCAATAAAATTGAATTAAATATATATTATAGTTTGTAGCAATATAGTGAAGCTTAAAAATATCATATTCATCAAAATTTAGTTCGTTTCCGATCCGAACGGGATTAGATTTCGAAAATCTTGCCCTAATGGACCAAACAATAAAAATATTTTGATAACACCGTTAAACTCGTAATAATATAAGGATTCCAAAAAAATCAGTTTTAGAACTTTTCAGTAACTAAAAATATCAGCTATAATATATTTTTACATATTTTCTTTACTACCGGTTATTTACTTGTCTTGTTTACTATTCTTAGTACTGTTTCTACTATTCATTACTATTCACATATCTCTAATTTTCCTTACAACTCATTCTTACAAGCTATACACCTATTTTTTACAATTTTTATTTCCAATACAACTTCACATCTATTATCTCTTACATTTTAATTTATTTTCATTACAAAAATACAAATTAAATAAATTTCTCCCCCTCTATATCAACGAACTGACGCCCCTTTCACCTCTTTCTATCTGTTTTATTTTTCTTTTCATTTTATTTAATTACATCTAATTTTCTCCATATTTATCTATAAATACCCCATCTCCCTCCATTTACACACAAAACTCCCTCAAATTCTCTTCATTACTATCATTTCAAAAATTTCTTCCCGACTCTCTCTTCTTTCCATAAAACTATTTTCCAAATATCACTACAAATCCCTCTCTTCTTCTTCAACCAACAAATACCTTTAGGTAAAGAAACTTCTATAAATATCTTTACGTTCATGTAACTTAGCATGACCATAGTGTGTGTTTTCTAAACCTATAAGAGTTAACAAAGCAACAATATATTGATCACGCTTTTCTATGTGTTTTTTTTAACTCTTTTTAGTTAAATTGAAATTTAAATGCGCAAATCTTTAATCGACAGTGTATCGGGTACGTGTACAGTAATAATATATCGGTGAATACTGAGTCGAGTCCACAGGAAGTGAGGACTAGCTATCAACTATATCAGTCCAAATTCATAGCTAGGCAAATCAACCTTTGTTTTTCTTTTTTTTTTTTAGATTTTCTTTTAATATGACTAAACTACTAAAAATCTTGGATTTCCAACACTGTTGAATTGATTAAGTTATGAGCCAATAGATTTGAATAATCAATCAACGTATGCTACTGACCACAATGCACTTGTCAATCCAAATCATCAATAGGTTCAGTTTTTCAACAATAAAGAACAAGATAACAATTCATTTTCCCAAAGTGAAATATTACCCTAAAATTACCAATCAATGTTCCCTATCCCTAGGAAAGTGATTAATTGACAATTCTTTTATAATTCACCTAAGCCTAGTAGAATTACAACCCATATCCCTACGTAAAATGCAATCATAATTAGATAATCACAAAATTGATTAGAAGAGAATTTCCCAATTACAATCCTAATCATTTATGAATTCCAGATTTAAGCCAAAATTGCATGATTTGTGAAATAACATTGATAATCCGAATATGAATAAGTGATCAATCAATAACAGGAATCATTAATCATATAATCTAGATAAAAGACTCAAAACCAATTTAAGATCTAAAGAATCAAGCATCTAAACATCATCCAATAGATGGATATAAAAAAGAACAAAATAACCTATCATGAAATCTTGTTCTTGAAATCCAAATCCAAATAACGTTTTCCACTTGAATCCCAGTGTGGAATCCTTATTCAAATTAATAAGAAAACTTTACTAGTGTCTATGCCCTATTCTAATTCAAGAAGCAATGGAAATAATTCTCAATTTCATGCCTAGGGTTTTTCTATCTCAAGAACAAATGACAACAAGATGGATATATATATGAAGGGATACAAGGGAGTTACACTAGCATTAAAGCCTGGCGGCCTTAAATTAAATTTGATCGGCCTTTAATGTTGAAATTAATTTTCGAGAGCAAGTAATAAATATATGCCATCTTCAACATCGGCAACATTGATTTCTCCCAGTGCCGATGTATGTTAAAATTTACAGAAGCCGATGAAAACAATTTCAATGCTGGTGCTATATTGGCGTTAAAAATTTTGGTTCTGTTCACAACCAGCACTGGTGTAAAGTCGGCAGTGTATGTATGAAAAATTGCAGCACTGGTGAACATTTCCATCCAAAGCTGGCGGTGTTACTGTTTTATGATGAAGGCCGCTTGTTTTGCATTTCAAGGTCGGTGGTGCTGAATTACAGAAATACTGGTGTTGCTTCTGTTCTTGTCTAAAATTGTACAAATCTTCTCTAATTTGCTTGAATTTGTATCCTAAATCCTCAATTGCCTGAAATAAAAATTTAAGAACATTTAAGTACCATTTCCAATTGATTTCTATAAAATCTATAACATATAAGCATGATTTGATCCATGGAAATTAAGTAAAATATGACTTTATCATATGTTCATGTTTTGTTCTTGTTCATACATAATCTTTATTGTCATTATTATGTTGTTATATTATTATGCTCTTTACTTACTCCTAACTTCTATATATTACTAAATAATGTTATATATATTATATATATTATTAGAGCATAAAAGCTCACTAACCTAACATCTTATATTTATTACTCTTATTATTGCCCTTATTATCATGCTCTTATTATTATGCTTTTCCTTTTTTTTTTCTTTCTTTTTCTTTTGGAACTAGTCCATTCTTAGTTCCGAATGACCTTGATGAAGTTATGGCTCCCAATACTTGACCTTGCTTATATGCTTATTTGATTTTCGTATCTCTTTCTATCTTATTATGAGTTGTTCTTTCTCATAGTTATATAATCATATTCATGTATGACCATGTTGTTGTTGTCTTGATAAAAATAAAAAAGGAGCTCTTTCCTTAATAAAAAAAATAAGACTAAACTTTCTTTAAAATTAATTTTTTCACATAGGAAAGATTTTCCATCAATGACTTAGATTTTTGTTTCAACAAATCCTTTTTCAAAAGTTAGACAAGTCCATCATAATTTTTTAGTTATATTATGACACTAGATTTCTTCAAAGATTTAACTAAGTAATTTCATTATCCACTCTCTTTTCAAACCAATAAAATAAGAATTTTTGTTTAAAATTTAATATTGACAATTTTTTGTTATGCAAATTCTTCTTAAAAACTTATTTATAAGGTTATCACTAACACTTTAACAAACACTAAGAACCAAACAACTTTTCTAAGTCAAGTTAAAATCAACTCACTAGATAAAAATCCACTCAAAAATGAAATCAGTATATAACTTAAGAAACTAAGTTTTACGAAGTAAAATTCATTTTATTTTATGAAATTAAGGAAATACAAATAATAGTTATAATAATTAAACACTTACTTGTAATAAACTTAGGTTTTTCAACAAAGGTCCATATATTGAAAAATTATGGATTTAGAAAAGAGTTATTATGAGAATAAAAATTTAAAACAAGTTATTCCTTTAATTTTTCTCATAAGCTAAAACTTAAAATGTTTTTATATACAACTTAGAATGATTTTCCTCATGACCACTTAAAATTTCATGTTTTGAAAAATAATTAGCTAAAAGAAGTTTAATATAAGGATGAAATATTCAAAAGCCCAAAATAAATATAAAACTATGATTTTTCTATAATTAAGTTTCATGTTTACAAAATCTAAGAATTAAGAATTTCAATCATTAATCAACTTAAGAAAATTTCTATAAGGAAATATATTTAGAGTTTCGTACCACCAATGAGTAAACCTGGGTCTTGTAAAATAAATTATTAAATAAAATTTCTTTTCAAATATGAGAACTTTGGGATTTCAAAATATCACAAATCATGATTTTCTTGTTGATTGAGTCACCTGTTTATAAGCTAGCAAATTTAATCACAAGTCAATGAGTGATTTTTCACTAAACTCTATCTTTCACTAAGATAGTTTACAAATTTTATTTTTAAAACAACATCACTAGAATCATATATATAATATGAGCCTATGTATATATTAAAAAGGATTTTTCAAACTATTTTATATGTGTGTGTGTTTTTGCTATGGGTTTTTTTTGGATGAAATAGAATTGAGAAAAATTACAAATTGAGGATAGAATTTTCATGCTAGAATTGTATCGACCGGTTTTCGAACCGAAATGACTTCAAATGTTCAAAATAACCTTAAAAATAGATAGATCTTTTTAAGTAGGTAGAAAACGACATCTTATATGTGGAGTTCCGAGTTAAAATGAGCAAAATTATGACCATTTTAAGTTAGGATTTCACATAATCCGAATTTTGATGAAAATAATAAGATAGAATTAGAAAGTTTGAGTAGAAATTCTATGAAATACTCATCCCAGGGTATTTCTTTTGTCTAGGTGACAAGGAATACGGGATTTCTCTTCTCGAGGATTACTACAACTAAGAAGATTGCAATATGGACAAGTGAGTTTTCCCTCTTAATTCCGTTATCTTACTTATGCTTGTAGATAGTTGCACAAGATCTATAGATACAAGATAAAATAAACATGTATGGGGTATGATATATACGTATATGTTTTTATGTATGTGTGACAATGGATGCTAAGCATATCGGAACCCATAAATGGTTGTTTAAGTATATCATTAACATTACCTGTTGCTTATGTGTGTATGATGTTTGTTTGATCGCCTTTAAGTATACATTAATTATACTCAGCTTCAATATAAATTAAATGGACATGTCTTGTATCCATCAAGTCACATATCAAAAGCTGCTACTCCTACATGAAGAATCAAAATGTCCGAGGCCAATATAACCCGCGGTCATACTCATTCTTAGGAAACTAAGGCATACCAGGGATACATTCCAAGTATGAGCTGCGTCGATCGATCGCTGAGGGAAGGGTGCACCCAGGGACTAGCAGTAGAAGATCGTAAAGACATTCAAATACCATTCCCTAACTGTCCATACGGAGGGTTAAGTTCGTTCTACATATGGTTTTTGGATAATAGTATATATTTATGTAATCATGTGATTGTTGCATAGTATACATAGCATATGTGTGAAAATTAATAAACTTGTTTTAAATGATGTTGCGAATAAAAGGGAATATCTCGCTAAGCTTATTGTAGGTTTACACCCCCGTAGGCTTTTGTTGAAATAGATATGTTTGCAGTTACGTTCAAGGATTGAAATATTAAGAAAATCGTTGGCGAATCTTTGAGCTCCTGTGGAAGAAGTGGAAACATAGGATGAATTTCCCTTTCATGAGATTTCTTTATGAATTATATATGATATGTTAATGTTTTGGAGATAATAGAAAGTTTTTGGGGTAATTCGGAAGACATTAGTAAGGGTATGCCCCTAAAAATTGTAATTGACATTATTTATGTTAATATTAAGTATTCCATTTGCCTTGTTATTCAATTGTTATCAAAGTAAATTACATTACTCTGATGTGTTCCCTTTGATGTGTTGTATGCTTTCTGCACGATATGAAAGCCTTTGCGTGACTACGATAGTCATTCATAGGCTTTAATATTACGTACGGTGGACTGCCACGTTTGAGGTACCCCTCGGACCATGACACACCTTTTGTACTCCCCATTACCACACTTTTCTTTTGTAAAAACCCTAAAAGAAACCCTATGTATCCTCCAAAATCAATAGAAAATTTATCTTTCTTTTTTTTTTCTCAAAATAAACCCTAAAACACTACACACCCATTTCTCTTATCAAATCCTAATAGGTACTAAGTTTTTTATGTTTTATATATTCTTTAAGCCATATAAAACCTTCATTAATATCTCTTTTTCTTTTTGAAATTAGGTGTTTATCATGAGGGTTTGGGATTAGAGGCAATAGGAGCTACAACAAATTTCCCATGAATAGGATAGTGAAGGATTTTGTGTTATTTTTCTACTACAAGTAAGTAATTTAATTAATTAGTGTGATTAGTGAAAAATGTTAGTAAATAGTAGGCTATGATAAAGAAAATATTGAATATATATTGTATGATTTAAGTAAAATGTCACATCTTAAATGGTGTAATTGAAATATACTGATTTGTCATTGTTCTTGTATGATTTGATGAATGTGTGATATAAATATGATGAATATAGAATGGTACTATATATATATTCTATTCTAATATGTTTTATGTGACCTTTCAAATAATTTTTTATGATGAAATTGAATAAATATACCATTATTTATACAGGACAGAAATTCATTACCTAAGAACATAAGTTTTGTGATAATAGTTAATGTACTAAAAAAAATTCTTTTTGAGTGAAATTTTGGAAAATGGTAGTATATTATTTTATGATGTAGACTGGAAAGTTAACAATTTTTCAACTTGGTCTACTATTTTTAAGGGCCTAATAGGCGTGATAAATGAGAAAAATTAAATAAAATATCAAACGAACTTATTTTTGCACGAAATTTTTATGAATGATAGATAATATGTCTAGAGGTATCCTACAAAAGTTTTGTGATTTTTCAAGGTCAGTAACTATTTTTAAAAAATAGATTTATTTTCGCACGACAATGTGTAGTCATTTGAGTTTTTAAATGTAAATAAAATATCAAATGAATTTATTTTTTATCAAAATTTATAGGAATGATATTTTATTGTATATATGTCCAAAGTGGAAATTTTCGTGATTTTTGGAAGTTATTTACTATTTTTAAAAATTATTTCAATTTCGGCTAACAATATATAGTGATATGACTTGTTAAATTTAAATAAAATATCACATTAATGTATTTCTAAATAAAAACTTGGGAAATGATGTTTTAATATGTCTATCTTCAAAATAGAAATGTTTGTAATTTTTTTAATTTATTAACTATTTAAAAATAATTTAAATTCATTTGATAATATTCTAGCCCTGTTTTACAATGAAAAATTGCATGTTTCAGCTTAAATAATTGATTTAAGGTTTAAACAAGCTTGATTAATGTACAATTAATTAAATTAGGTATTTTATTAATTATTAGGACTTTTACCAAATTAAATTGATAGAAAAAAGTTTGTGGGTCAAATATGATAGTATAGGCATGATATATTTTTTGCTTATAAAATTAAATAAATAGACATAGTATGGGCTTATAAAAAATAAAATTAATTCTTGAGAGCCTTGACATGCTAAATAGACTTAGTTGACAATCTATGTCTTGATTAAATTAAATGACCTCTACCCATATAAAGGAGTTTGAATTGGATATTTAACAAATAGATGAGCTTCTATAAATTTAGGGCTTAAAAAGATCATAAAATAGAATTGGTAATTATTTCATATTTAAATGGGATAAAATAATTCAAATGTGCATGATAAGTGTCTTTAGACTCTTAATTTTGGTGCTATTTGAACATTCTTGATATGTAATTTTTGGGATTTCATGGAGAAAAGGACATTTATTTTGTGAAAAATTCATTTCATGGTTTAAAAATCATTTTTAGAAGTTTTTATGATGATTCAAAGGAAATCAAAGAAAATTAAACAAGTTTGAATCAATTTTATTCAAGAAGGAATTTCATGTTTTCATTCTTTTCATTCATCTTGGCTAGGAAGGACACTAGGGAAGACAACATAATGTTTTATTGAAGAAAAGTGTTTTAGCCTTACCCTCATCCTTGGCCAGGAAGGACGCCAGGGAAGACATCAGTAGCCACACATGAAGAAAGTTTTCAGCCTTTTTATTCATCATGGCCAGGAAGAACGCTGAGGAAGGAAATAGAATGCTCTTAGGCCGAATTTCAGTTATTTTGCCTTCATCCCTGCCCCGATCCTGGCCAGGATGACGCCCAGGATGAATTGGGATTTTTTCCAAACTATAAATAGTGCTCTGTTTTCTTGTTTTATGATTTTTTAGATCATTTTTTAGGCTCTAAGACAGAAATTACGAAGGAAATTGCGAAAGATTTTGCTAGGGCATCCATTGAAGATCTCAAGACATCAATTAGGATTTATTCTTTCTATCATGATTCTTTCTATTTCCTCTAGATCTTTTGTTCTTATTATAAATCTCATGGAGGAGTAGATTCTTATACTCTTCATCTTGTGAAACCCTAACCATACGAATTGAAATGTCTTTTGATTAATGAATGTTCATGCCTTTGTATCCATTCATGTGATTCAATAGTCTTGTGATTGATTTGTGCACAAATTAATTGCATGTTTGATTCTTATTGGATTGAAAGAGGTTTCATTCAATTAGATAGATCTTCATGAATAGAGGAATTGTTAATTTCACCTAGAGGTAGGGAAATTACGATTTTCTGCTATAAAGAATTTAATTCTTGTTCAAGGATCATGATCTTTAATGCAATTCTATGTGATGTTAGTAAGGGAGAGGTCTCTACTATCTCATTTAGGGTTAGGAATTGATTAACTCGAGGGAGAAATTGATTTACTTGTTGAGATTCTGCAGTATAAAGCATGAATGATTCATTAATCAATCTTTTATCATAAGAACTTTAGGTTTAGGGTGGATCAAGGTGGAGAGTATATCTTGTGATTGAATTCATCTTTGAAAGCAAACATTAGTTGATCTTAGAGCTTGCTTAATTTTCTGTTTAGTAGTTAATTGTAGATTTCTCTCCAAAATTTAGGCTAAATAGTAGAGAACCGGTAATACTAGTACTTGTTCTTCAAAATCCCTGAGGACGACACCCTAAAATCTATGCTACATCGAATAAGTGTGCCTGCCTAGCTTCGATCGTAGATTTAATCGGGTTTACAAATTTTAGAAATTAATACGATCGGTAAAACATCATCAGTGCATAATTAGTAGAAATATGATTAATTTTACATAAATGTCCTAAAATAGGCCAATATAGTAAGAATAGGTCAACTTAACCTAAATAACCTAAAATTGACTTAGAAATTAATTTAGCTTCCACTTTGCTAATAGTAATTATTTTGAGTTTTAATAATTGGTTATGGGCTTAAATTCTAAAATTGAATCCAATTTGACTGAATAAGTACAAATGGGTTTAATTAGATAAAATTGATCTCGAAATACAACTCTAAGCTTAATAAGATAATTTCTAGCCGACTAGGCTTATTTACACTAAATAGGCTTAAACTAAATCCTAACAATTTTGTCTTAGCCATTTAGGACCTTAACCTTCAAAATATAGATAATATATAACTTTACGCTTTACAGTCTTAAATTCCATGATACGGGCCCAATATACTTACTTATTCCAATCGGACCTATTCTCAAAATATTTAAGTCCATTATCAATTCTAGGTATTGAAATGCCTAATTGGGCTCAAATTCTTTCCATTGACCAAAAAACCCTAAAATATCCTCAATAGACCTATATAGGGTATTAGAAGACCCGATAGCTTAATTAGGGTATAAATTAAAATCCCAATTAGGCTTAAACATAATTCTTAGGTTTAATAACCAATATTAATCTAATTGGACTTCAATTCAAAATAGAGTCCAATTTCATCTGATTTAACATTTATATTCGTTAATAGGCTTAATTCCTAAATCTTAAAGCCCATTATCCTAAAAAGTTAAACACTTAGAGAATTTCTTATTGGGCCTCACCTTGGATCCTTAAAGGTCCAATACAACTAAATAGAAAATTCAATTTTCAAATACTATGGGCTTAGTCCAGATTATCTAAGCCCAATTATCTTAACTGAACCTAACTCAGTTATAAACTAAAGGCCTTGCACCACATAAGGCCTTATGTTAATTGATTGATTAATATGACTTGAATCCTTACGACAAATTAACCTTTCTTGACAGATATTCAATCAATTTATTTTCATACTTATGATCCTCTACCGTCTACTGTTTTGATATCAAGGATGTAGTGACTTATGTGTTGGTTGCTAGGATAGGCATCTTAAGATGAACTAATGCTTAAAGATGGCTTAATTAATTGTTTGAGTGTGCTTCCGTCGTTTAATATTGAATGTGCTTCTGTCGTTTAACTTTGCTAGGCAGTGCTGACACGGTAGTTAGACGCTTAAGCCACTGTTGGTATCTTAGCAGGTAGCTGATGGGGCAAACGGTATCGGGATAACGTCTAGATAGGCTTAAAGACAAGTAATACAATATGGTTCACATTTATAAGACCAGTTGAGCTGGATCGTAGTATGTACTGAGATAAGTAAAGATGAGTAATGGCTGTGAACCCTAGGCGAGGCTATTACTAAACGTTTCTATAGGAGATATAGGAGTTCGAGCTACCTATATCAAACTCCTAAACAATTGCTACTTCTCAGGATCCAAAGATTTTTATGGCTTGTTGTCCAGAGTGTGATTACTCATGTATTGTTTGAATTGCCTTAAATGATAATCTTAAATTGTTGGTTATTGTATTGACTGTAATCTAGGTGTGTATATCATATCGTGTGTGGTTGTGTTGCTGTGTACTAGGCTTTGACTCATTTCTTTCTTTTTTAGGTGTTGGTGATTTTGCATTGATGCTTATGCATATCTTGGGTATGGAACGGATCGGTACTAGCTTATAAATGAGTGGAGAGGCTGAGACTGTTGGATTATGCGTTTTTCTAAAATTAAAATCGTAGATGTCTTTTTTTTTTTTTTTTTTAATTTGTAGTTCTTTTGAGGGCATAGTTTGTACCCATGTTTGTAAAAGCTTTTATCAAATATCTAGTATTGATATTTATCTACCTTTGATATTTTTCCGCTACTTAATCAAATGTTTTTAAAACCTTATTATACGATTTTAAAATCTAAAATTGATTAGTAAATTATCACGATAAATAAATAATTTATGGTAGTCTTAACATATAATGCTTAAGTATTATACGTGGCAGAACTAAACATGTCCTAACCTTATTCAGGGTATGACAACAACAATTATTACTGAGGATAGACTGGAATCGCGATTCCGCCTCCTAAAAGGGGGAATCATCAATTCCTGGAATCCCGATTTCACCTTTTAAAAATGCATCCAAACATAAAAATAGAAATAAAACCCAACATCGTGATTCCATTTTAGGTTCATTCTTGCATACCAAATATAATATCACTCAATGATTTAAATCCTCAAAATTATTATTATAACACATTTTATTTGTACGAATAATTTGGAATGGAATAAATAAGAATGAAATGAGCTTTGAGATAATAAAATCTATTCCAATAATTAAAAGTTTACTTGGAATGGAATGGCTATAAATTATATATTTGTAAAAAATGTCCCTATCAATAATACAAATCATGAATAATGATAGGATAAAAAAGTAATTAAATTGTATATAATTAATAAAGTTAAAATGAAATCACAATGCAACTTTAAGAAGGCAGCATCGAATTGCTCATCAAAATCGAAATTGTCAATTTTAAGGATTCATGATTCTAACTTTAAAAAATGCATCCAAACATAGAAAATAGAATAAAACATAGAATCGCGATTTCATTTCTACATACCAAACATGGTTATCTTCATATCTACTACTTTTGTAATTAAATTTGAACTTAGTCTATCATCTCCAAGGTCGTTGATCTATTTGTGATACATTTCCATCACCATAAGTCATGTTCATAAATTTTGGCAATTTAAAGATTGGGAAGATCAAGTTAGTGTTTTTGTCGGCAACTTTAAGAACAAATGGCTTTTTCAACATGTCTATTGCTTCTATTTTTTTTTTTTTTTCTGTTTGTTTTCATAAGTGATATGAATTATACCATCCCTGTAATAAAATTTAGTATACTTACCAATTAGATGCATTTTATTTTTCTAGGAGATACGATTACATCTTATATTGGATGTTTCCACCACAAAAAAGATGTACCCATTTATATGGTTAGGTTTTCATATCACTAACTAACTAATGATGGTCTATTTTCTTGTATTAATTTATGTAATCCATTTAATATTTCTTAAATGATTTCGTCTTTATTTATTTAAAAAAAAAAAACTCAAAGGGAAAGGTAATGGAAGATCTCGTTTATTTTTACAACTGACTATTTGTTTCTTTGAACATGGAGATTGGTGCCGCTGGATGTGTGCCAAAGAAGCTAAAAGATAGAGCTGTCTTTGTTGTTTGGCTTATAATCAAGTTTTTAAATTGCGAAATTTCTAATCAGGGAATTTAACAAATATTTCATTGCCCAATGGCATTTTAGCTCAATTATCATAAATATTATAATGAGTGCAAGCATAGAAAATTCTTATATATAATGATATTGTATATAGGAATGAACCCAACCTCATTCCTATATTTGTATACATTTATTATAATTACATTTTTATCTTTTCATACATTTATTATTCACATTTATTACAGAAGATATTTTTGGCAAATAAAAAAATACCATTTGCATTTTATTGTATTCAAACAAAAAAATGAATTTATCACTCCACCACTTATTACATTTTCATTACTTCCACTATGAATGATTCCCTTCTATGAAACGTGATATAAATGTATTATAGTTAATGAAAATATTTTCAGTTCCGCCCTTTTTCTTAAACTCAACTTCGTAAATTTTTCAAATATTTATATTTATATAGAATCGTAGTCAAACAATTAAATTATTATTTTATTAATATTTATAATTAATTTAATAATCTAATAATAAAATAGAGGGTGGCAACCAACAAAATTGGAGAAGTTTCCACTACTGACATAAGCATTTTCAGACTTCACTAGGAATTCATTATTTCACTAGCATATTTATTCCGCTTTAGTAGGCGAGTTGCCTTGAGTCCCTATGACAAGTTAATTGCAATAATCCACTACGTTTCTTTGATATAATCCACGTTTGTTACACAAAAAATATATTTGAAATGAAATTGCGATTTCGAGTTTTATTCCATTTTTATATTTTGATGTATTTATAAAAGTTGAAATCATGATTTACAAGAATCTATATTTTAGTCTTTATGGAGAATTCGATTCCACAATGCAATTTCACTCCATCTCATTAATTATTATTATTGTTAAAATTACTTTTTCATCATAACATATCCAAATAAAAGAGTAGATTTATTATTCCGCTATTTATTCCATTATGTTCCACCCATTTCAAACCATTCAATTCTGAATGATTCTTACATTACAATCTTAACATAAATTCATATTAACTATCCATTTGTTTTAACAAAAAAATATTGTTAATGAAAACGTTTTTCCTTAAAAAGTTTTATTTCTAAATGTTTGGCTACTTTCAAGAAACTAGTTTTTCTTTATTTGTATAACTTTAAGATTTAGCATAAAAAAAATACATATATTATAATGAGAAATAAATCCATATAAAAATATTTAAAAGGTTAATTATAAATGTGTAGTTAATGATTAGCAGATGGGTTCGTAAATTGATGGGAAAAAATGACTTACCCTTTATGTCACGTAAATTGTTTTCCAATAATAAACTATGGATAAGCCTATATTTTTCAAAACAAGGAAAAATGTTTTTCATCAATTTGTCCCATTTTCCTCGAACAAACAAGAAATGAAAATGAAAAAAAAAAACATTTTTCTAAAAACAATTTCATCAAACAAAGGATCCTAAATTCAAGCTGATGTATCTTCTTGAAAAGAAATAGAAATGGGGTTGATAAGGAACACTGGGGTGTTTCTCAAAGGCAAATGAAGTCTCGTCTTTTAGGTTATATACACAAATACATTTGAATAAATACCAAATATGTCAAAAAAAAAAAAAATTGAATATGAACGTATGCTTTCATTCAGATTTGCAAACCGGCCCCTTGATACTAGATAATATAATTGTAAACTCGAACTTATCTCAATCTCGAATGATGTCAAAATTTTAAGCTTAAACTTAATGCATCGATATCCTTTTCTCTCCATTCATTTAAAATAATTTTTACAACACCTTAAATTTAAGTATATTTACAATCCGATACATGTCCGCATAGAATATAGACATATAAAGGCTTAAAATCCTACTATAAACTATAATTAAACAATTTTAACTCCATTTCACACTCTTAAGGATGCTTCTCATCTAATAACATTACACATGCTACTCAAGCAACACTAACATTACACACAAACTTAACATATACGAAGCGGTAGATATAGGTAGGGTTTTAGAACTGAACCAAACCAGAACCGTCTCTTAAGGTTCCAATGTGGTTTTATAGAACCAGCAGTTCTTGGTTCTGGTTTTGGAATTGCAGAGTCACATTTTTTTCAAATAAAAATAATCAAATAAATTTTATATTTTTTAATAAAAGAAATTTTCAACTCAAAATAATTAATTATTAGGTTTAAAAGTATTAATTTATTTAACAAAAATTAAAAAAATTGTTTAAAATGCGCATTTATTTATATACAAACACAACCAATATCAATTATAGTTAATAGTATGAGATTGCAAAATATTCTAGAGGATAAAAAAAATTACAATAAAAAAATAGTCTCACATTATTAAGGAAATGAATTTTTGTTTTAAGAGAAGTTTATATGGACCAAATTATATATAATTTTAAGTTATATTTATTTATATTGTTGATAAAACATATTAAATATTGTAAATAGGTAATAAATTTTAGTATTAGTGTTAACACTAACAATTATATATTTCATATAGTTTTTAAAGTTTTTCTCTAATTTTCTCTTTCTTTTTCAATGAAACAGGTTGGAACAATATTAAATATTATAAATAAATAATAAATTTTACTATTAGTATAAGCATTAATAATTGTATATTTAATATTATTTTAAAAAAAATTTCTCTAACTTTCCTTTTCTTTTTCAATAGAACCAATTGGAACCATCAATTCCACCTAGTTTTAAGTTGTAGAACCTCTTAGGAATTA
This sequence comes from Combretum micranthum, assembly GCA_024138025.1. Taxonomy (NCBI): domain Eukaryota; kingdom Viridiplantae; phylum Streptophyta; class Magnoliopsida; order Myrtales; family Combretaceae; genus Combretum; species Combretum micranthum. The sequence goes on from JAMXBD010000136.1 coordinate 1,291,881, forward strand.
AAAAACCAACGGTTTCTTAACCGGTTCTAGAACCAGCTAACAGGTTTGGTTTTGGTTCTAGAATCGTTGGTGACGGTTCCGATTCATTTCCTAGTTTGAAACCGAACTGGGCCTATGACTACTAGGTAACTCATAGAATCCACTAAATTTACTAACAACTACACATGTCATATGGTACTGGGAGTTTCTATCTCCAATATGATCTAAGACTTCACACATCAGCACGGTAATATTTGGAATTATCATCCTCCCTATAATCCATAATAATACTATAACTTGACAAGCGAAACTCTACAAAGGCAACACTTGTACTTGAAAAACATAAATGAATGAACAAATCCTAGTACAACATACCACAAACACACTGATAGGAATGGATTATTAACTGTAATCAATCAAATTAAATTTTAACCCCATATAAATTCTATGACTAATCTTAGGAAAGTGTACCTATCGATTATGGCATAGATTTGCACAGGGGTTGTTCCATCATGACCTATAACTACTAGTATTACCCTAAGTCTATTAATCAGCTGGTCTAAATCGAATGGTAATAAGAAGCAATAATAATTACCTAATTAATTAACCCTAGAGCATGGAAATTCACACCTTCAAATATATATATATCAATCACAAAACAATACCCCCACTCTTGATTCACCATTAATCCTATTTCCAATTCCTTATAAGACATTCATTAATGAATTGTTAAGTTCTTGAACTATAAGAATCCTTAATTTCATGAATTTCTCTTTTGAGATAATTCAATCTAATTCTATACGTCTAAAATAAATGTTTTTCATCATTAGATGCACACTCATGATTCCTTAAAAAGAATAATTCTTTATGTAGAAAATTCATGCGATCTATGTTTAGAGTTACATTCAAACTTCTTTATTCATGTTAGATCTATCTCGTCAATCAACTCGTCCATTAAATTAATGAGAATCAAATAATGATCTAATACCATGCACATATTAAATCAAGAAATAAATATAAACACATGAATAGATTCAAGAAACATAAACTTCCATTAACAAAATAATCCATTTTTTACATTAGGCTTAGAGTTCCTGAAGACCTAAGGTATATTGATCCATTTTTCCATATAGATATTATTACAATGACAAAACAAGGAAAGATAGATAGAAAACATGGTTACTACCCTTGAAAATAATGTCTTGTGATCTTATGTAAGCTCTAGCGTATCTATACTCAAAAGCAACTTTGTTCCTCTCTAAGGTTCGTAAAAAAAAGTCAAATCTCCCCAAATGACGAGCTAAGGCTTCTATTCATAGGAGAGGGACCAACTATCTCCTATACGACCATCCTAGCACAGGCATGTTGGGGGTCATGCAAGCCAGGCTTATAGGATTAAAATTGATGAAATAACGTGAAAGGAGGGTTGCACGGCCTCAAACACAGCTTATGTAGACAAGTCGTATACTTTCAAAGTCACTTCTGTTTACTTTCCAGTCTCTATGTAAGCATGTTGCATGGCTTGTACAGCTTTTTGTGTACTTTGAAAATGCTCGTTGGTCACTTTTCAACCCTTACACTAGTGTTCTGCATAGCTTATGCAAAAATAGTCATGCATGTTGTAAATCATCCCTTTGTCTATTTCTGCATTAAACTCTTCCTTAACTCATCCAAAAGCCTTCATTAAGCTCAATATCTTTCTTAATTCTTGAAATTGATATTTTAATCCAAATAAGTATCCTTTTCTTTAATAATTCACATAAAATCTATATAATATAATATTAAAACAATGTGAATAATAAAGGTCTTTTGACACTTGTCACACACACACACACACACACACACACACACACACACACACACACACACACACACACGATTAAGCAAGCGCACATTCACATGCAAACCTATTACTAATTTAATAACCAACATTTTATTATCTTTACTTTAAGCTAAACAACCAATATAGTATAATATAAATTATGATGGGTACTCGTTAACATCCATTAGTCAAAAACCGAATATTGGGTACTCTCCAATATTCCAAAAATCAAAACACTTAAATCTACCTAGATCATTTCCATGCACAACTCCACTCCGAGGCAACACCATACATGGATTATCGGGTTATAATAATTTAGGTACTCCCCACCTACTACCTATAGCTACACATAAGTAGTAAACGCAATCTTATAGCCAATCAATTGACAAATCTATCTTAAACAAATGCAAATAACAAGTAATATACACATGTGCATGGAAATCATTTTATTTTGAATTATAGTATCCATTGCTTGAATTAAACACAAATAAGTTACTCAAACTCTTCTATACATCTAATTCAACTTTATATTACATTCCTATTATCCTTGCCCTTATCTTGCTATTATCTAGGTTCTCAAGATTTTAGAGTATACCTTAATTCTAAAAGGGAAGAGTTAAAATGGATTTCAATTGCTTTAAGCAATAAAATATGATTTTTAGGGTGTTATAACATGCATGGACTAGTGCATAGGTGAGTATAGGGTAAGGTATCACTTAAATGGAGAAAAAAATTCATAAATAGGTCTATGAGCTATACATTAGCTTGTGTTCTTTTTTTGTTCTTTCAAATGCATATTTAAAACATAGAGAGGTACATGACTTGATACACGAGCTCATGTATTAGTCATGCACTTCTAGAGTTTTAAAATTGTCAAAAGCATAGAAAGATACATGTCCTAAATGGGCTTGTGTATGGGTCGTGTATTTATTAAAATCACTATTTTTACTTAAAGAGGTACATGACTTAGTATACGAGATTGTGTATTGGTCGTATACTTGGAAGAGTCATCCTTTTTTGCCAAATTTCTCTCATTTTTGTTCCAAATCCATCCATACTCACATTAACATATCCTCACACCCAATAATATATCATCATGTACATATACTTAATGAAAACAACATTCCAAAGGTTGAGAACATGTTAAAATCACATTACCTTTAAAAAGTTCTTCGGTCCATCCTTTAATTACATTGTTTTCCTCCTTCACCCTTAAATATTCCTCCAGAAGTTACCCTTAAACTCTCTACTTCTCTTTTAAAGTTTCATTGTCTACACTAGTATGCCAAGGTTTTGTCACTCATATGTTTATCTCATCTTATTGAGAAGGAAGATGAAAAAGGAACAAACACTTACCGTTGATTCCTAGTAGAAATCTTTACGAATTTTCGCAAATTATAAGTTGAATAAAGGAAAATTTCTATACTTAACAAGAGAAGGGGAATTTTTTTGTAGAATATAGAGAGATTTCTAAGTAGTTTTTCTTATGATGTTTATATATGTTGTTTGAACCAGTGTATCATTTGAACTTTATAGTAGTAGACAACTTTGTCCTTATTTAGGGATCTTAATTTACATTTTAAAATTTGTACTTTATTTTAATTCAATATGGGTATTGCATTTTTTCTCTCTTAAAACAATATTGATATCAAATTGATAGGAATCATGGGTCGCTTGGACCAATAACCCGTGCTAAAGCTAAAGACTTATTGAACTTGGCTTAAAGGATCCTTGCAAATGATCCAAATGATGATGAATTGGGATATCTTAAAGAATATATAATGCACTTTGGAGTAGGATCTGATTTGATGTTCTTAAGTATTGGAAATCTATCATCAGAGGATAACATACCTGGCGTCACGCCCGTGATCCAACCTTTGATTGAGTTTATATTTGAACGTTGAGTATCAGAGGAGATCACACCTACTTGGCCGTGATAGGCATTACACCCATGCTCTAGGCCGTGATAGGCATTATGCCCGTGATCAAGAGTGTAATTATGCCATCATCGAATAGTTTAGAGACTCAAGAGATAACCGGCATCATCACTCCCATGATGCTGGCTGTCACTAGCCATATCATGCCCATGATACCTTAAAGATGAATGGAGAAAATTGATCCGAGGGGATCATATCCATGATCAATGGGGTAATCTCCACACTTGTTTTTTGCAATGAATAAAGTTTTGTTTCCTATTTTATTGTTTGTTTTGTTATTTTCCATATTTACCTTTACTCGACTTGTGGGAGTATATAAGGGTTATTGGTGATATGTTTAGGAGTTTTTGGCTAGTTGTTTTACCCTTGATAAACTTTGTAATGTCCTTGTGAAAAATTTTCTTTCTTAAAAAAGATTGAGTTTTCTATTCAAGATTGTTCTTCATTGGTTCTTGTCATCATCCATAAAATTGATTGATTATAACAACTAGTTCTATTTTACCTTTGGTGCATCATATCCAAGGATTGGTTGTTCACATTTTTAATTTTTTTTTTGTTTCATAGGAACCCAAAACATACTATAGACCAACATTGCAATTGAAAGCACTAAATCCACAAAATTACTTGAATTCTCTTATCTGTATCATCTTGGTATCAGAGGTTAGGGTTGCAGATTATGGCTTAGTGCTTCGATATTGGATTCCTTGCTTGGTAAGTTTCACTATTTTGATTGCTTGTGCTGCAAGTTTGATATCTTTTAAGGATGTCTAGAAAATATAATGTTAAGAGTGGAGATGGCAAGACTCCTAAGGTGGAAGGCATTGTTAATATGGGTGAGTTCGTGGATTTTATGAGGGAGATGATGCAAGAAATGCAAAATATGATGTAACAACATTGTAAAATCATAAGGAGTGTAGAAGGTATTGTTAGGGGAAACCCTCAAACCCATGAAACACAAGAAGAAGAACTTGTTAAGGAGTTAGAAGATAATCCAAGGGTTCAAACACCTTGTGATGGAGTAATAGATGGTCCCAAAAGAGGAAAAGGGAATGTGTGTTGCCCAGTACATGGTTGTAGAATTAGAGATTATGAAGATGATTTTGATAATCACCGTGACGGGCATACACCTACAAGATTACATGGTATAGGGACTGTAAAATTGAAAGTACCATCTTTTGATAGTACTGGAGGAGTAAGTAAATATTTTGATTGGAAAGATCAAATGGAAAAGCTCTTTCACCATCATGATTGTGATGATGTGCAACGGATTAAGCTTGTTGCTATTGAATTTAAGGGCTATACATCACGTTGGTGGAAGAATGTATTATTTAGTAGAAGGAGAAATGGAGAGCAAGATATAACTACATGGGCTAAGATGCGTGAGTTATTGTAGCGAAGGTTTGCTCCAGATTATTATAGCCAAGAATTGTTGATGAGATTACACACTTTTCGACATGGAAGTAAAAGCGTGGTTGAGTATGTTCAAGAGTTTAAGATTCTCACTTTTTGTAACTAAATCATTCTAGATCAATCAATTGCTAGATTCATTTGTAGGTTTGAAATTGGAAATTTCTTATGTTGTTGAGCTTCAATAGATTGATACCTTAGAGGAAGCAATGTTGATGGTGGAAAAGGCTAAAAGGCAATGCAAATCTCACTGATCTTCAGGTAACTCTTTCAAGTATGAAAGTAGCAAAAAGTCTTATTGGCATGATGATAAAAAGAAACGGTACTAGTAGTTATAAACATGATGAGAAGCATGATTCTGTTCTTGATAAATCTATTGATGAAACGATGAAGTTAGCTTCTAAACCGAATGATTCTAGTAGTGCTAGGAAAAAAACAAGAGATATTAAATGTTTCAAATGTTGGGGTTATGGACATATGGCTACTCAAATTCCGAATAAGCAAGTTGTTTATACTCATGGAGGTTATGCGGAAAGTGAAGGTGAAGAGGAAACGAGTAGTTACTTCGATTTTGAGGAGGAAGGTCAAGAGTTGATGGTTGAACCATTAGTTAGGATTGTCATACCTTTGAATGGGGTGGTAAGGAGGAGCTTGTATTACACTGGTAGCTGATCCAGAACAAATGGAGAGCACATTCCATGTCAAATTCTAAGTGAATGGAGCTATATTTGTAGCCCTCATTGATTCCAGAAGTTGCACCAATGTAATGACAATGACACTTGTAGAGAAGCTACAACTTCCAGTTACTCTCCATCCATAATCATATCGTTTGCATTGGCTCAATGAACAAGGCTCAGTCATGTCACTAGACAGGTATTGATTCATGTCTCTTTACATAATCATTACATTGATGAGGTTCTTTTTGATGTAATGCCTATGAATGCGTTGCATATTTTGTTGGGTCGCCCATGGTTGTTTGATCGGAATATAAACCACAACGGAAGTGACAATACTTACTTTGTATTATTCAAAGGCAAGCAGATTAAGTTATTTCCTATGAGTTCTGAAGTGGTGAGGCAAACACATCGAGAATTGAATCCCCTTAAGAATGAGTCATTGTTGATGATGTAAAGAGAGGTTAAGAAGGAATTAACAACTGGACAACCAATGTATTTGTTGTGTGTAAAATAAGCTTTGGAAGTTGATGGTGATCTTTCTATCCCATATGAAGTACAAAATTTACTGAAATCAATTTGTTTTTTTTTTTTTGGAAGAACTTCAAAAAAGATTACCTCTTTTGAAGGGTATTGAGCATCAAATTGATTTAGTACCTGAAGTTACAGTGCCTAATAAGCTAGCTTATCGAATGAATCTTGAAGAAGCTAAAGAATTGAAGAAACAAGTGGATAGGTTGCTAAAGAAGGGATTTGTGTGAGAAAGTATGAGTCTATTTCGGTACCAGCTTTATTAGTGCCTAAGAAAGATGGTAGTTGGAGGATATGTGTCGATATTAGGACGATTAATTACATCACTGTGAGATACTGGTATCTAACACCACGTCTTGATGACATGTTAGATGAATTAAATGGTGTTCAATTATTTTCTAAGATTGATTTGAAGAGTTGGTATCATCAAATAAGAATGAAGGCTGGATATGAAAGGAAGATGGCTTTCAAAACTAAGCATGGCTTAGATGAATAGATGGTAATACCATTTGGCTTGTCTAATGCTCTTAGTACTTTCATGAGATTGATGAATTATGTATTAAGAGAGTTTTTGGGGAAGTTTGTAGTGGTTTATTTTGATGATATTTTGGTATATAGTCTAGATTTGGAGAGTCATATTATGCAGTTGACTTTGGTTTTTAAGGTATTGAGGTATAAGAAATTATATGCAAATTTGAAGAAGTGTATCTTATGTAGACATGAAGTGATATTTCTTGGATTTGTTGTTTCTAGAAAGGGCCTTCATATTGATGATGAGAAGGTTAAGGCTATCATTGAGTGGCTTATTCTCGCTAATGTTTCCAAGGTATGCAGTTTCCATGGACTTATTTCTTTTTATAAGAGATTTATCAAATATTTTAGTATTATTATAGCACCATCGATGGAGTTAATGAAGAAAAGGCTTTCTTTCCATTGGAGTCAAGCGATCAATCAAAGTTTAGAGTTGATTTAGAAGAAATTGACTTCAGCATCATTGTTGGTACTACCTGATTTTAACAATGTTTTTGAGCTTGAATATGATGCCTCCAATGTTGGAGTTGGTGTAGTTCTTATGCAAGAGAGTTATCCCATTGCATATTTTAGTAAGAAGCTACATGGAGCTATGTTGAACTATCTTATCTATGACAAGGAGTTGTATTCTTTGATCCCTTATGGTATGGTAACATTATCTATTACCTAAAGAGTTCATCATATTTTCTAACCATGAATTTATGAAATATTTAAGAGGTTAAAACAAGTTGTCGAAGAGGCATGCGAGATGGGTTGAATTCTTAGAGACATTTGCATATACTATTAAATACAAGAAGGGTAATATCAATATAGTAGGCGATGCATTGTTTAGGAGGCATACATTGTTAAATTCTATGGAAGCCAAGTTGTTGGGGTTTGACCTGTTGAACTTGTATGTTTAATATAGATTTTGAGAAGAAACTATAATGCACAATTAACTATTTAATTATGGAAAATTGTACATAATTAGCCAAACAATGTGATGAATAATATGCTAGAATATATATGTTGTAAAGACCCGGCCCACTTAACCCAATTATTAAGTGTGCCAAATCTCCGACCACACATAATACCCAAATATTAAGAACAATATTCAAGTATTATACGTAAGGTAGTCTTAAAAAGAGATGTTTGTAATGGCTACCTGTTTAAAATAGATATAACATTCATATGCTTAGAATTAGAAACATTACCACTACATAGGTAGTGGGTCATTAACTATATACAAGACATACATAATATATTTATACATTACAACTTCCCAAGGATCATATAAACATAGAGATCTCACTTATAACCCAACTATATTACAAATACAATTCAACTCAAAATACATTCTAAGGCATAAAAAATAAGCCTAAACACTTCACAAAATTTTACATCAAAAGGAATCCTAAGCATATACTAGGCCTCTCTCCTAGTAATCTATAGAGTCTTCCCAATCAGTCCCATAGCCCATATCGTCATAGAGCTCGTCATCAAAGTCACATGCAAGATAGCAGCATGAGCCAAAGGCCCAGTACACAATAATGCAACAAAAACATATGCCAAGCACACTTAGCTAAATGCAATGCAACATTCCATCATCATTTCATTATCTTTAGTTAAATGGGTAGAGATAACATTGGAGTATTCAAACTCCGATTTAAGCTTGGGAATTCTGGGAGTCTTGAGTAATAGCAGCTGCTCAGGGGGTTGATATAGATAGACCGGATACCTATATCTCTTATATCTAACCGATAGAGAACAATAGCTTCATCTAGGGTTCACACTCCTTTATACAATCCACTTATCTCGGTCTATAATATCAATTAGTTTAGCAGTCCCATAACTGTGGATTAAAACATATTATTTCCTCCCGAGCCCAAGTAGAGAATATACCAATACAGTTAACCTTATTAGCTACCCACTTAACCAATAAAAGAAACCACCATTGCATCATGTGAATCATTGCATCATGGATTTGAGTCATTGCATCATGACACAGGATTGGGCTAAGTGCCTAAACTACCGTGCCATTGCATCATGACAAGGTTGTCGCTCCCCGGATCTGGATTCAACGACGTAAAGCACAACCAATTTCAATATCTTTTCATTAATCTTTGATTAAGGTCAAATTGGTATATGCCTATCCTAAGCAACAATCAAACAAAGTATTGTATACCTGATTCGATTCGAAATTCAAAAGAGGGTCTCCAACTAAGTATCTATCTCTGTTTCACATAACTCAAATCATATTAACAATACTATCCTAAGCCAAGCTTATATCCACTAGTTTAAAGCCTAGGAAATCGTAGGATCTTGATTAAAATCATTCAAGTCATAATATGATTTATATATATCATACAATCATCATACAAGTTCAATAATAAATCATAAAATTACATTAACTATCAAACATAAGCTTTTAGTTTTATTTGGAGAATGGAGCAGCTGGAAAGAAATGAAAATTCGGTTTTGATAAATTTTTATTTTGTAAAAACTCAAAACATGAAAGTTTTAGATCTCTTTTTAAGATTTCTAAATCAATTTGAATCACCTCAATTGGAGGTCAGATGAAAAAGTTATGACTAATTTACAAAATAGTATTGAAACAGGGAAGAAATCCAATAGCGCAACGCCCTTGGAAATGGGGCCATTTTGGAGGCCGTTTGAACTAAGGGAAAATGAAATTTTTGATCCGAGAGTGCAACACCCTTAGAAACGGGGTCATTTCCAAGGCCGTTTGCTCTAAACACCCCTCCAAATGGGGCCGTTTTGACAGGTGTTTGACAGTTTTTATACTTCCCTATTTTGAACACGAAATTTTTCAAACTTTAACACTTTTAACTTAAAAAATTCAAATTTTCTCAACTCCTAATATGTCCTAAACCTTATGCAAACTTCATACAACACTTCTTATACATTTAACAACATAAAACAAGAGTGATCTCCACTCCTCAACATCAAATAAGTTCACACACTACTCTACAAGAATCAAACTCTTCTTCATCAACTTTTACCAACTCTAGCACACTTCAAACAATTCTAATACTTATCATACTTCAACACTTCAATTCCAAACCACATGAAAGCCTACTACAACCTATCTACAACAACTCAAGTATTTTAAAGCTTTCCTAACAACTCTACAACACTTCAACAAGAATTAGCATACCAACTACTTATATTATACCACACATGCATTTCATGGATTAAGAGGGAAATAAAGCATCTCAAACATCAAATAAACTTACCTCAATGTATATATAAGGCTCGAGGAAGGATTTTTGGTGTGTTGAGTCCAAGAAAACTTGATTTGGGTCTTGAAAATTTTTAGCCTTCTTGAGTTACGAATTTTCTTTTTCTTTGTTCTATTTTGGATTGTCTAATGATGCAATTAGACTTTGATGTTTATCTTAATATTGTTGACTTTTGAGGAGGGCAGATTTGGGAAGGCTTGAGCCTTATTTGGGCTTCGTTATGGACTTAAGTTTGGGCTTGAGAGGGCTTTAAAAAAAATCTACTATGTTTAGGATTTTATTTAAGCCTAAAACAAGCTTAAATCCAACACATATAATTCATTACAATAACAATTAACACTAACATGATAATTTCTAACATGAATAAACTATCAACCTAGATATATTTACCATAGCATATTATCTAATCACATACGTTATAACACACCCAATATTACAAGCACACTAATCCACTCAAACACATATACACATATAATTATCAAATTTAGCATGCATTAATATATATTAAAATTACGGCTATTTCATATGTGTATGTTATGTATTTTTGTGGAGATTGTGTGGGTTTTAGTAGGTGCAAATTCATTAAGCACAGCAGTGATCGAGGGTCACATCGAGGGCTTAACGAGTCTACTCGTCAAGGCGCGATAAATTCAAACACGCATAGCCTTGGTTGCGGGATTGGTCAAGGGCTCACCAAGTTCAAAAATCTAAGACTCGACAAGATTAAATAATCACAACTTCGATCGAGGGTCAAGTATAAGGCACGATAAGTTCAAGATGTAACAAGTCTGACATGGGAAAGTTTGAATTCAAGACTTGATGGAGTGCATATGGGCATAGAATTGGTCGAAGGTAAAAATGAGGTGCAACACATTAAGGTGGACAAGCAGTAGGGCGCGACAGTTTAAAGCGTGAGCTGATGTGACAAAAAGAGCAGTTGAAGTGCATTTCATGCGTAGCAACTTAAAGACGTTATCTCTAACGGACACTTGAGTTTTTGAAAACTACAAATATACTGTCCTTGGGAGACATAAAAAATAGTACAAATTGAAAGAGCTTTTATTTTCGAAAAAAATAATTAATTTTCCTGTTCTCTTACTTATTAACTTGTAAATATCTTGAAAGAGAGAGAGAAAAATATTTTAGCACTTTGTTCCTGTATTTTCTATCTATTAGTAAGCATCTAGAGAGAGAAATGAAATATTTTATTTCCTAACAGCCTGTTCACTTCACTGAATGGAATAGGGCCAGGGGGGAGGGGAGAAGTGGGGGGGGGGGGAGGTAGGGAGGGAGCGAGGGAGGGGAATGGAGTTCCAATTCAAAGGGAATATAATAGGGTTGTAATAGCTATCACAATGTTCACTTAGTGTAAAAACTAAAATAAGTAATTACTAGAGCAAAAAATAAAATATCTATAATACCTCTACATTTATTACAAAGAGAGAATACTTGTATTGGTGTTATTTTCAAGATAGGGGTATTTGTGACAAAGTTGAAAAATAGACCATGGAATGACAATTCATGAGTTGGAGACATGAATTGCTATTCATGATTTTTCATATAGCAATTCATTATGAATTGTCATTTCTTTCAAGTGAACATCGTAATATCATTTTTATGTCGAACAAGGAAGGAATGAACATCTATTCATGTCAAGTGAAAGGACAATAAGTATTGTAAAAGTAGTGTACTATTCAGATTGAGCTTGTTTATTTGGTGATAAATAAGTGGTGGTGAAGTCCTCGATTTGTGGCATTAGTGGATCGTGAAGAGTAAGAAATGGGTCAAACTCCATGTTAAACCTAGACTCAAATTTTCTATCCTATTTCTTTTATATTTCATATTATAATCTACCATTATATTATCCGCTGCTATTAAAGTTAATTTTGATATGTTGCATTAAAATTAATTGATTGAGATTTTTTGGGGCAAATACTCAATCCACCCCACCTCTTGAGTATTTTCTAGTGCGTTTTCTCATTTTTATTTGGTATCAAAGCCTCATCTCTATTTTTTTTGTGCTTAATCGCATATAAAGTGAAGATTATGGCATCAAATGCACTAATGTTTCTAGAGGGATAAGCCACAAATAGACCATCGCTTCTAAGTAGGAGTAACTACCTATATTGACAGTGCAAAATGAAAATTTTTCTTAAACCTCAAATAGATTAATTTGGAATGTTATAGAAAATGGGCTTTTAACTATAGAAAGAAAAGAAGAAAAAGATTACAATAAAGATGATTGGAAAATATTAGATTTAAAGGAAATTACTATTAACATATTGCATTATGGGTTGAATGAAAGTGATTTCAATAGAATTTGTACATGAAATCCGCTAAAGAAATATAAGATGAATTAAAGAAGACTTATGAAGAAATTTATAGAATTAGAGATACAAAAATAAATCTTTTGTGTGGATGGTTTCAAAACTTTAAAATGCTTACAAATGAATCTACAGATAAGATGCATAATAGATTCATTAATATCATAAGTCCTTTGAGTGTCCTTAGGAAAAATTTTACTAACATGCAAATAAACTCTTAACTTTTCAAGTCATTACCTAAGGATTGGGAAGCAAAAAGAATTGCAACAAAAGAAGCACGAGATTTAAGTGCTACGAGCAAAGAAGAACTCCTTGGAGCACTCAAAACGCATGAGCTCATTAAGAAGCAAGGAGATGAATCAAACAAGAAGGCTATTGCCTTGAAAGCCACAAGTCAAGATTCCAGTGAAAGAGAAGATGATGAAAATAATAAGGAACTTGTCTTGATGGCTAAAAATCTTAAGAAGTTCATGAGGTCTAGCAACAAATCAAAAAGAGTGGACGATGGCAGCAACTCATCTAGATACAAAAAGAATGATGTGATAACTTACTACAAATGCCACAAACATAGACACATCTAATAGTATTGTCCACTACTTAAGAAGGCATTAAATAGATCCAGAAAAGAAGTACTCATTGCCACTTGGAGTAATGATGACTCAAGTGATTCTAATGAGAATTTGTGCTTCATGGCACTAGATAATGAGGTAACATCCTCCTATTCTCCTTCTTATGATGAGTTGTATTCCATGTATGATTAAGTATGTTGTAAGCTAGTAAAAGTAAAGAAAAAGAAAAAGAACAGCATGCTCAAATCTTTAATGATGGAAGTAGGATAAGAACTAGAAAATTTTAAAATCAGGTATGATGAAATTAAATCAAAAAATGAAACGAAGAAATAAATAGTCTAAAAATGGAAAATGATAAGATAAATAATAAGTATAATAAGTTAAAAGGTAAAAATGATGAATTAAGCAAGATCAATGAAAAATTAATAATTGAAAATGACTTGCTTGATCTTGAAATTAAAACTGTAAATAATAATAATGTTGAATATGCCAGCAATAGTAATGAAATTCTTAAAGAGCTAGAAGAACTAAAAAATAAACGTATTTTGCTAAAAACTAGCTTAGATGATTCAAAAGCAATTATAGCCAAGTTCACAAATGGTAAAAAGAATTATAACACACTTTCTTCAAAATAAAAAAAATGTGATTCAAATAAATATGAAATTGGCTATAGTAGAAAGGTAGCTGCAAAACTCATTTTATAAAAGCCACCCATGAGACATGCAACTACTGTGGGAAATCTGGTCATATTACGTACAATTGTATAATAAGAAAAACTATGCATTTGAATCATAAAAGCTAGCTGATTTGTGTTCCTAAGAAAGACATTCTTATTTCACCTAATCAAAAAGGACCCAAACTCAAATAGTTACCAAAGAAATAATACTTTGTTTTGTAGAGATCTTCATGTAGGAACAATAATTAGTACTTGGACAGTAGCTGCTCTAGATACATGACTGGAGACGCATGCAAGTTCTCATCTATAGACTTAAAAGATTAAGAGAATATTACATTTGGAGGTAATCGCAAATCAACTGTTCCTGGTGAAGGTAACATTCTTATAAATAAAGATTTAATTATTAAAAATGTGCTGTTAGTTGATGATCTAAAATATAATCTACTTAATGTAAGTCAATTGCATGATAATAGTTTTAGAGTGCCATTTCTTATCAATAAATATTCTATTGAAAGAATTGACAAAAACAAAGCACATTTTGAAGGATATAAATAAAGAAATATTTACAAAATCAATTTAGATGTTTTTACATCACCAAATGAAACTTGTCTCTACTCTTAAAATAACAATAGTTGGTTATGGCATAGAAGATTGGGATATGCTAGCATGGATATAAATTTAAAATTTGCTAAAAACAATCTTATCAAAAGTTTACCAAAAATAATTTTTCATAATGACAAGATTTGTAAGCATGTCTATGAAGAAAGTAGACTATGACTTCTTTTAAGTCTAAGGATGTTGTTTCCACCTCTAGGCTACTAGAACTATTGCATATGGACTTATTTGGTCCTACTCAAACTCTAAGTTTGGGAGGAAAAGAATACACCTTGGTTATTGTTGATGACTTCACTAGATATATATGAACTATCTTCCTTGTATCTAAAGATGAAACAAATCATGTTTTTTTAAATATTGCAAGAAAATCCAAAATAAAAAAGATCTTAATATTATATCTAGTCAAAGTGATCATAGGGGAGAATTTGAAAATTATGAAATAGATGATTTTTGCAATAAATATGGTATTGAACATACCTTTTCATCACCTAAAACTCCACAACAAAATGGTGTAGCCGAAAGGAAAAATAGAACCTTAATTGAAATGGCTAGAATCATGTTGTGTGAAAACAATTTATCAAAATGTTTTTGGGCTGAAGGTATAAATACTTCTTATTATATATCAAATAGAGTTTTCATAAGACCAATTCTCAAGAAAACCCCCTATGAGCTTTGGAAAGGAAAAAAACCTAACATTTCTTATTTTCATTCTTTTTTTACTAAATGTTACACCTTAAACAATGGAAATAATATTTAGCTAAGTTTGATGCTAAAAGTGATGAAGAAATTTTTCTAGGTTATTCTTTAACTTGTAAAGCTTTTAAAGTGTTTAATAAGAGAACATTAGTTGTAGAAGAATCCATTCATGTTACCTTTGATGAGTCTTTACCTTATTCATGTTCAAATGATGATGTGGATGTTATTTGCATTGATTTGGATAAGTTTTCTCTTGAAAATACTAATAACAAAGAAAATAAACATAATAAGGACGTTATGTATGGATTTGTTAATAATGACTTTCCTAAAGAATGACAATATGCAAGATCGCATAAAAGAAAAAATCTAATAATTGGTGAACCTTCTAATAGAGTATAAACAAAATAATATTTAAGAAATATAAGTAATCTTGTTTTTCTATCTCAAACCGAGCCTAAAAATATTGAGGAAGCCTTAAAAGATAATTTTTGGATACATGCAATGCAAGATGAATTAAATCAATTCACAAAAAATGAAGTTTGGAAATTGGTTCCTAGTCCTAATAATAAGCCTACTATTGGAACCAAAAGGGTTTATAGAAGCAAGCTTGATGAATCTGGAATAATAACAAGAAATAAAGCTAGATTAGTTGCAAAAGGATATAATCAAGAAGAAGGCATAGAATTTAATGAGACCTTTGCCCCAGTTGCTAGACTTGAAGCAATTAAAATGCTTTTGGTGTTTGTTGATTTCAAAAACTTTACTCTTTTTCAAATGGACGTCAAAAGTGTTTTCTTAAATGGTTTTATAAAAGAAGAAGTATCATACCACGAGGAGTACTCTAAATGTGGTAGTCCACTGCATACAATATTAAAGGCTAGGAATGGCTACCTTAGTCACGTCAAGGCTTCCATATTATACACAAAGCATGCATCAAATCAAAGGGGATGCATCGGAGTAAAGCAATTTATATTGATAACAATTAAGTAACAAAGCATGAGGAGTATAGACCATTAATCATTAGTAAGTTCAATTACAAATCTTAAGGGCATACTCCTACTAAAGTCTTCAAATCTAGATATATATATATATATATATATTTCCTAGTGATCTTCAAAATAAAAACATTTCATGTATTGCTCATAAAGAGAATTTCAAGAACATAAATTCATCCTATGCTCCTACTTCTTCCATAAAGCTCAAAATCTGCTAATAATTTCCTTGATGTGATCCTCGGATTGAGTCTGAAGCATACCTGTTTAATAGAAATCTGTGGGGCTATAAGCTTACAATGAGCTTAGTGAGATATTCCCTCTTTATTTGTACCGTAAGCTCAAACAAGTTTATTAATTTTCACGCATATATTATGCATGTTATGCAACAAACACATGTTACAAAAAATCATGTATGGGTATGTAAAAACCATACACAGAATGGATTTATGCCCTTCATATCGAGGGTTAGGGAATTTAGTCTAAAGATCTACGCTATCTTCACTACTAGTTCCCGAGCCTCTTGCTCATAGCGATCGATTGATGCGGCTCATCCTTGGGATGTATCCCCGATATGCCTTAGTTCCCTAAGAATGACCGTGATCTTTGGCCCTTCCGATTTCTCACGTAAGAATAGTAGTCTTTATTATGTGACTCGACGGATGCAATGCATGTCCATTTCATTTATATCAAAGCCTAGTATAATTACAATATAATTGAGGGTGATCAAACAGGCATTAAACACCAATAAGCAACGTATAATATTAATAACGTATTTAAACAGCCATTTGTTGGTTTCGATATGCTTAGCACCTTTTGTCACACATACATAAAAGAATTTACATATAAACCCATAATCCTATTCATATTCATTTTATTTTTTACCTATAAATTTAGTGCAATTATTTATAGGAACAAGCAAGGTAACGAAAATAGAAAGGAAAATTTACTCATCTATATCGCAATCTGCTTGATAGTAATAATCCTCCAGAAGGGGAGTTTCGTATTTCTCATCACCTAGAGAAAAGAAATACCCAGAATGAGTATTCCATTAAAGCTCTACTTAATTTTATAACTTTATTTATTTTACTCTTGTCAAAATTTGGATCATGAGCAATTCCAACTTGAAATGGCCATAACTTGCTTATTTTAATTAGGAATTTCATATATTTGTAGTCGTTTTCTACCTACTAAAAAAGATCTATCTATTTCTAAGGTTATTTTTAATGTGTAAAGCGATTTGGATTTCAAAATATATCGGTATAGATCTGACCTGAAAGTTCCAGCCCTTAATTTTACATTTTTCCAAGTTACACATCACTTAAATACTTTATAGCAAGCACCAAAATCTTTATACATTTGAAAATCCTTTCAATATAGACATAAACTCATATTATATGCATGATTCTTGTGGTATTTTCTTAAACGTAAAATTTTATAAACAATTTTTTTGAAGTGTTGGGTTTTATGAAAAATTATCCTTTACGTTGTGATTAAATTCGACATTTTGTAAACATGCGACCTATCAACAAAAATCATAGTTCAATATATATATTTTGAAATCTCAAGGATCTTATATTTGTTCAAAATTCTATTTAACAATTTATTTTATAAGGCATGATTTTTCTTATTTGTCACATAAAACTCTAAGTGTATTCTCTCTTGAAAATTTCCTAAGTTTGGTTCCTAAATGAAAATTTTTATTCCTTTGATTTTGCAAATGTGGAACTTAATTAAAGAAAACCATGATTTTATATTGATTTGAGTTCATGAATATTTCATTTTCATATCAAATTTCTTTTAACTAATTATTTTCCAAAACCTAAATCTTTATGTGGTTGTGAAGAGAAATCATTCTAAGTTGTGTTATTTTCAAAATAGTTAATGTTTTAGCATATGAAAAAATTTAAGCTAATGGCCTGTTCTAAAATTTTTATACTTATAATAACTATTCTTAATTAACAAATTCTTAACACATAAACCTTTAAGGGGGTTGTTGGAAGAAAACTAAAGTTTTTAGCTTGTTACAAGTGGATGTCTAATTATTACAACTATTATTTATATTCTCTTAACTTCATAAAAATAAATTTACTTCTAAAACTTGGTTTCTTAAGTTGTATACCGATTTTATTTCTAAGTGGATTTTAACTACTGAGTTGATTTTTAAGTTTGTTTTACAAAAATTGTTTTATTCATAATGTTTACAAAATATTGGCATGTGCTTTATAAATAAGTTTTTAAGAAAAACTTTGCATAACAAGGGAATATCAACATTAGAAATTTATGATAAATTTATTGTAATATTTTGAAAAGAGGGTAATTGAACCATTATCCTAAATTTTAGTAAAAGTCCTTCTTAAGTGTTGAAAATCATTGCCTTTGATGATTTAAATTCATTTTTTTTCATGGAGAAGGTGATATCTCATAATCTTATTTTGAGAACTTTACTAAGACAACAACATTACTTTGTGCCCTTGCATGAATATGAACTTAATAATTATGTTATGAGAATATTATAACTCATGTAGAAAATAAAGGAATAGAAAATCAAATAGGTAAATATAAAAATATAGAAGTCTTAGCTTGTTATTAAGACTTCCCGAAACTTAGAAATGGACAAGCTGCATAAAGAAATAAGAAAAGCATAATACAGAAAATTATAGAAGTCTTAGATTAATTTCAAGGCTTCCGGGACTTAGAGATTGATAAATCCCATAAAGAAGTAAGAATAGCAAGAAATAATTATGGGAGTCGTTGACTTTCGCAAAGCTCCCCGATGCTTGAATTTCTCCAGTCTCATGAATAAAGCAAAGCAAATAAATAGAAAAATCATAGGAGTTTTAGATTAATTTTCAAGGTTCCTTGGGACTTAGATTATGGATAAGTCGCCTTTTGTTTTGACTTGATTAATGATAAGTCTAAGACTAGAAGCTGATGAGTCTCATTTATTTGCAAGAAAATAGACAATGAACAAGGAAACAAGAGCATTAAATAAAAGTTTGATTAGTGAGTATTAGGCTCTCAAGGAACATATTCATATTTATAAACATTGGCATATAGGAAGTTATATTAAAATCATAAACATAACAAAACATGATTATAATATGGAGTTGAACAATGACATGAACAATATCTTGTCTCTATATTTTCATTCCCTAACATAAAACTCATTGGATTTTAGAGGGAAATAAAACACAAATGATGTTCATATTATGTTAAAATGATCTTATGAAAGAGTTTTAGTATTTTACCTAAAGTAGATGAAAGACAAGGATGGAAGAACAAATTGGATGGTGCTTTTGTGTGTGTGTGTGTATGGCATGATGAATGAAGGAGAGAGGGAGAAAGGATTTGAGAAATGAATTTACATGAGTTTTATTATGTTTGAAAAATGTGTATAAAGAATGAAAGAGGAAGGGGTATTTATAGAGTTTTGAGGAGGAATTTATGTGTTAATTAAATAATTGAAAAAGAAAAAAAAATGAAGGAAGGAGTGGGAGTTGGCATCGATTCTAGAGGGAGGAAGAGAGAGAGAAGTGATAAAAATTGATTTTTGTAATAAAAATTAAGTAAAGTGTAGGAGAAGTTTAGTTAAAAGGAGTATTGGTAATGTAAATGAAAGAGATAAGTATATAGGTTATAAGAAAAAGTAAAGATAGATAAATAGTAATGAATAGTAGTCAATAATAAACAAGACAAATAAAATGACGGTAGTAATAAAAATATGTGTAAATGGGCTATATCTGGTTTTTCAGAAACCAAAAAAGTCTATAACTGATATTTTACAATTCCTTATCTCATTATGAGTCTAGATTGATTTTTGAAATGTTTTCATTGTTTTGCGTGCCAAGATCTTGTTTTCAAAAACTGATCCCGTTTGAGTACGAAACAGATAAATTTTCATCCAATTTTATCTTTTTAGGTTATAAGACACTATTTCAAACTATAATCTATGGTTAACTCATTTTTATTGTTCCAAGGTTTCGACTGCGGAATTACCAGATCTAAACACTCTAGATGTTGAAGTAAACCTAAATTGACTCTTAGGGATCCGGTTTCAATTCTAGCTTTGCTATTTATTTGTAAGGTTACAAAATATAGGGGCTTATGTTGTACTTATACTTTCGGTTCAAAAATTAAGTTTACTCTACTTTTATGATTTATTTAATATTTTACAGTTCTCGGGATTGTTTAATTGAGTCAATATCCTTGAAGGTTTAATTGTTGACTCAATTTGACTATCGATATTAATTTTAAATTTTGACTCTAAGATTCATAGAAGAATCTAGGGTTTTATAATTTTGTCATTAATTGTTATTTGGTGAAGTTATCTCAGTTAGTGTGTTAAGAAGCGGTTTCGTTTAACTAGTCGAATTTTGACTAAAAAAATATTTTGTATTATTTGGACAAACTGTCTCATTTCGTATGTTAGAGATCAGATAGATGAATTGCTTAGTATAAGGATGTTGAGTCGAACGATTATTAGATTTTTGTTTTGTTTTTGAAGGTGTTTCTTTTTCTTAAGATTATGAAATTTCGTATTTGATCTTATTGAGAGTTCAATTTTAACTAGGTCGATTTTTATGGTTTAGGTTTCGGTATTAGCTTTAGGATTATTTTGTAAGAGTTCCTAAAATTTCAAGGCTTATAAGAAGTCTATGTAGAGCAACCACCGGATTTTGAGAATAACGAATTCTCCGATCATGTTTTTATATCAAACAAAGCTCTTTATGGTCCCAAGCAAGCTCCTAGAGCTTGGTATGAAAGACTTAGTAGCTTCCTTTTAAACAATCGATTTTTTAGAGGAAAAATTGATACAATCCTATTTATGAAAAATTACAAGTTAGACACATTAATTATATAGATCTATGTGGATAACATTATGTTTAGAGCTACTAATATGAGTGTCACGCCCCGATGGGTACCCTAAACGTGACAGTCCGCCACATATAATATCAAGGCTTAATAATGACTACCTTAGTCATGCGAAAGCCTTAGTATTATATGTAAGGCGTCTAACACGGTAATAGGAGACGCTTTTGGGAAGCATAGTTTAAGCAAGTAAAGATAAACATACAATAATTTAGAAATAAAGTATATCATATCATAAATAACCAAAGGTCTGTTACATAAATTCTTAGGGGTATACCCCTGCTAATTCCAAGGATCGAGATAACTTCATAAAATCCAAAATTAAAGATTTCAAAGGAATTCTAATCTAAGTCTTCGAGTAGATTTCCCCCAAAAGCTTCAACATAAACGTATACGGGTACTGGAAGACCTCGGGTGTAAAAATGGGTGTTCCTAAGAATACAAATATCTACAGGGGTGTAAGCTTATGGGCTTAGTGAGTAAATCCCAAAATTCATACTCGAAGTAAATTATCAATCAAGTTTATTATGCAAACGTATGAAATGCAACAACCACGTGAGCATACAAGACATATGACTTTCCGGGAATCATATGTTGAATGAATTTACGCCCTTCATTCGGGGTTGGGGATTCAGGCCAATTACAGCCACAATTTTTGAAAACACTTTTATAGATCTTACCGGCTCCTATACGCCATCAAAAACTTGTAGTTTATTACAGGCTCCTACTAGCCATCAATTTAAGTAGTTCTTAGGCTCTTACTCGCCACTTACATGATATACCGGTTATGTCTACCACCACTATTATACACTTGTCCCACCAATTGTATAGTAGTGAAAGCAATGTGACTCAATATATGAAGTGCATGAATAATTTCTTTAATTAAAGTCTAGTAGTTACGTTTAGATTCTTTCAAGTGATCAATCAATTTCAAACATTTCAAGATACTAATTCACATACAACTTTATTACAAACAAATCGAGTTTCGATATACTTAGTATTTTTTCAACATATTATCATACACTTCCTCTTGATTTTTCTTAGATTCTAGTGCAACTAATTTTACAAGCACAATCAAGAGTATGAAAAATAACGGGGAATACACTCACTCGGCCATGATGACACCGTTCTTGAATCGGATGGGTCGTTCGGAAATTCCACTTAATCGTAGTAATCCTCGGGATACAAACAATCCTCCTCGTGATTATCTATTCAAGAAAAATACCCAAAATGAGTATTTGATAAAATTCTAACCCTGAAGATTCTAATCTTTTCTTAAAATTGTAGTAAAATCGTATAAGGGGAAATTCCAACTTAAAATGGCCATAACTTGCTCATTTTAACTCGGAATTTTGCGTATAATATGTCGTTTTCTACCTACTCAAAAAGATCTACGCATTTCTAAGCTTATATTTATAAAACTAAGTCGTTTGGGTTCCGAAAAGACGGCGTTCAGATTTGCCACGAATTTTGCAAACATTTGATTTCCTTCATGTAAACAAGCTCTTTTGAAAAGATAAATATTTCAATTGTTTTGTAAACTTTTGAAAGGTATATATTTATATGTAATGACTCACAACAAATGTATGAAGTAAATGGAGTTGTCTCAACTTATAAAAATTAAGGTTTTAAAAGACTTTGAACTTGAGATTCTATTGAATATTTATTTTACCTTTGAAAGATCTTTTAGTTATTTAAGATGAATATTCTATTTCTAAATGAAATTATTTTGATTTCTTAAAGTGTGGTTTTATTTTCTAAACTTGGATTTCAAAAGTAGCAAAATGACATTTTTATTTCTTGTAATGATTTCCAAAAGAAATTCTATTAAAAGATAAGTTCTCACAAAACCTTTTGTTTATGTAAGAAAATCATTCCCATACATGGTCATGGGTTTTTAAGAAATTCATTTCTTTTAGAAAGAATCTTTAATTCTAGAAAACACTTTCTCATTTATTTTTGTTGAGACAAAAACATTATGTTCATGCATGAATATGAATCATAAGCTATAGAAATGTAAAATAATAACTTGAAAGCTTAAGTAAATAATAAAGTAAATCAAGTATTGGGACCTTAGCTGCATCAAGGTACCCCGGGACTAAGAAAAGACTAGTCCGAAAAAGAAAAGAATTGTTTTGACTTGATGAGGACAAGTCTAAGACTAGAATGACTAGTCTTAAAATCTACTTGAATTTAAATAACTTGAAATGGAGTAAATAAATTGCATGAAAGATAAATAAATTGTAAGACAATGAGCTTATATGCTCTAATAATATATAGCTATATAGATATATTAGATAGTAAAGAACATAAAGGAATTATTAAGAACATAAAGGAATTGTAAAGAACATAAAGGAAGCATAAATGATCATAGAGGAATTTTGATTATGAACAAAAACAAAGCATGAACCTAATGTTGCTTTCTTAACCTTCATGGTTTTAGAAAACACACACTAAGCTCATACTAAGTAAATGAACATGAAGAAATCTTGAGAAATTTCTTACCTAAAGAAGCTAAACTAAGAGGACTTTCTTGAAGAACTCTTGAGAGGATTTGGAGAGAAATTTTAGTATAGTAACTTTAGAGATGAAGAAGTGTGAAAGAAGTAAAGGTATGAAGGGGTATTTATAGGAAAATATGGGAGATTATTTGTGTTAATTAAATAAATGAAAACAAAATAGATGGATGCATGAATGGGGGTGGCCGGCGCAATTTTTGGAGCATGGGGAAGATCAAAAATTAATTTTCTTGTCTTTTGATTAATTAAAGTAAGAAATGAAAGATGTGTAAGAAATAGGTGTATGGCTTGTAAGAATAGGTTGTAAGAAAAAGTAGAGATAGATGAATAGTGTAGAATAGTAGAAAATAGTGTAATGTAAAAGTAGACATGTCAATTTAATATCGATAGTAAGAAAATACACATATAAAAGCGATATCTGATATTTTTAGTTATCGAAAAATTATGAAATTGATATTTTTGGAAATCTTATATTTTTACGAGTCTAACGGTATATTCGGAATATTTTTCCTATTCCGGGCTTCCGGACAGGTTTTTTAAGAATCAGGTCCGATCGAGTTCAAGGGACACTTGAAATTCTTCAATCTGATATTTTTATAAAACCTATAGCTATTACGAACTATTACAACTAATTTTTCCAACTTCGTTTCCTAGGGCTTGAGAAAACGGCAATGCCGGATTAAACGGTTACGGTAACCTAGGGTTTTGTTTGACTTAAGAATCCGTTTGACTTTCGGTTAGGGTTTAGGTCTTTACTTTGGATCCAAAAATTTCGGGGATTTACAATGAGTCCTATAAATGAATTTGCTAAATCCATGAAGAAAGAATTTGAAATGAGCATAATAGGAGAACTCAATTATTTTCTAGGTCTTCAAATAAAACAATATGAAAATGGAACATTCATCAATCAATCCAAATGTACAAGAGGTCTATTGAAAAGGCCTACAATGAATAATTGTAAATCTAGACCTACACTTATAAGCACAAATATAAAACTTGACAAAGATAAAAATGGGAAAAACATTTGTGAGAAGCTTTATAGAGGTATGATAGGTACCTTGTTATATTTAACAGTTTCTAAATTTGATATCATGTTCTCGGTGTGTATGTATATGTGTATGATTTTAATCTTGCCCAAAAGAATTACACTTTAATATAGTAAAACACATGCTTAAGTATCTTTTAGGCATAATTAAAATTAGCTTGTGGTATCCAAAGTTTACCTCTTTTGATCTAATTGGATACTTTGATACTAGTTTGCTAAGTGCAAAGTAGATCGAAAAAGCACAAGTGGCACATGCCACTTTCTTGGAATCTCCCTAATATCTTGACACTCAAAGAAGCAAAATTCGGTTGCACTTTCAACTGCCAAAGCCGAGTATATAGTGTTGGTAGTTGCTATGCATAAGTTTTATGAGTGAAACAAATCTTGCTTGATTATGGTTTAAAATATGAAAGTGTTCTAATTCATTATGATAACACAAGTGCTATAAATTTAATAAAAAATCCGATTCAACACTCAAGGACCAAGCATATTGAAATTAGACATCATTTCATTGGAGATTATGTTCTAAATAGAGATATCAGCTTGGAATTTATTGATACAAACAATCAAATTGTTGATATTTTTATAAAACCTTTGAGTGAAGATCGTTTTCTTCACTTTACGAAGAGAATTGGGCATGATAAAGTAAGATAGGTGCTAAATATCATGGAGATAAGATGATCTAGAACTTTATCTAAGGATAAAAGAAGCTATTAAATTTTCATATATGCTCTATGATGCTTGTGATCTATTTTGTTTGCAAAAACCTATGATATGATAAATTGTATGCATGCTCTAACCAAATTAATGCCAAAATCTAGTTTTGAATGTTTAAACTTGATCTTTTGGGACTTATGTGAATATTTGTATTCATATATTGTTTGTGCTTCTCTCAATGTCTGCTATATTTCTGGTCTGTCATTTTTTTTAAGTACAAAGAAGGTGAAGGGTTGTATGTACAAATTAACATGAATGAAATATGCTTTTGATTATGCTATCAATGCTTTTTCTACACATTCATCTTTTGATTAGTCCAAAGGGGGAGATATGTTGAAATAACATGAATGAAATGTGTTTTACTATTTATGAGTCTAAAGGGAAAGAAGTATAAAATGCACAATTAACAAGCATGTAGTATGATTTATGTTTTTATGAGTTCAAAAATTTGTGATGATTAATACAAAGGGGAGGAAAATGATGAATTAAGTGTAACTTACATTTCCCAAGAATTAAAAATCAAGTCTTTGAATCAAATTAGAAAATTCCTCTAAAATCTAAATGCTTAATTGAGGGGGATCATGTTTAATTGAACAAGATTTGGTTAATTATGCATGATTGTCCTCTTCAAAAAGGAGAAGATTATTGAACTTGTATGTTCAATATGGATTTTGATGAGACAATATAATGCACAATTAGCTATTCAATTATGAAAACTGTACTTAATTAGTCAAACAATATGATGAATAATATGCTAGAATATATATATGTGTATGTTGCATGTTTTTATAGAGATTATGCAAGTTTAGTAAGAGCAAATTCATTAAGCACAGCAGTGGTCGAGGGTTACGTCGAGGGCTACGTCGAGGGCTCAACGAGTCCACTCCTCAAGATGTGATAAGCTTAAAGTCTAAAGCTCAATAAATTTAAACATGCACGGCTTTAGTCACAGGATTCGTCAAGGGCTCGATGAGTCCGTTATTCAATATGTGACGAGCTCAAAAATCTAAGACTCGACAAGATCAAAGAAGCATAGCTTGGTCGAAGGTCAATTCCAAGGTACGACAAGTTCAAGATGTGACAAGTCTGAGGCAGGAATGTTTGAATTCAAGGCTCGATGGAGTGCATATAAGCACAAACTTGGTTGAGGGCAAAAATAAGGTACGACACATTAAGGTACGGCAAGCATTAGGGCGTGATAATTTAAATGCGTCGCTAAAGCGCATTTAATGCTTGGTGACTTAAAGACGTTTTTTTAAATGGGCATTTAAATTGTGAAGGTTATAAATACATTGTCCATGGGAGATTAAAAAAAAGGAGAAGTGTGAATTGAAAGAGCTTTTATTTTGCAAACAAACGAATAATTGATTTTTTTGTTCTCTTACTCATTAACTTGTACATATCTTGAAAGAGAGAGAAAAATATTTTAGTGCTCTATTATTGTTTTTGCTATCTATCAGCGAGCATCTAGAGAGAGAAATGAAATATTTTATTTCCTAAGTGTTATAAAAGTGGTGTACTATTTAGCCCGAGTGTGTTTATTTGGTGATAAATAAAATGGTGGCAAAGTCCTCGATTGGAGACACTAGTGGATCGTGAAGATTAGGAAGTGGGTTGAACTCCACGTTAAACCTGGACTCATATTTTCTATCCCTATCCCTTTTATGTTTTATATTATAATATGTTGTTATATTATTTGCTGCTATTAAAGTTAAATTTGATATGTTGTATTAAAATTAATTAATTGAGATATTTTAGGGCAAATATTCAATTCACCCTACCTCTTGAGTATTTTTTAGTGCATTTTCTCATTTTCGTGACCAAACTGTGGAACGATATTTTGAGGATGGAGTGTTTGCACCCATTGTAGTAGCTTGAGGAGAGGGAAAGTCGATGGATGGCTATCATCTGGTTTTATGGATATTTGTTTTCGTTAAGGAAAATTGTGAATTCCACATGGATCAATGCAGGGGATGCTTGTTAGCGAAGCTCATGGTTATGGAGTTTCTAGGCATTTTGGGAATCATCGTACCCTAGATGCGTTGGAGGAACACTTTTATTGGCTTAGTATGGCTAATGATGTGCATAGAGTGATTGAGGGGTGTTCCACTTGTAAGAGGGGAAAAATTTGAAGTGAATCACATGACTTATTTATGCCATTGCCTATCCCCACCAAACCGTGGGTTGATTGGAGTATGGACTTTCTCTTGGGATCTCCTAAGACTAAAAGAGGACATGATTATGTTGTGGTAGTGGTTGATCGATTTAGCAAGATGATGCATTTCATATTATGCCATAAAACCGATGATGTGGTATATATTTTTGGTTTATTTTTGTAGGAAGTTGTTAAACTTCATGGCATTCCATGATCTATTGCCTTTTATAAATATGTTAAGTTTTTAAGCTAGTATGAAGACCTTGTAGAGGAGGTTAGGAATGAATTTTTTGTTTAGCACGACTTGCCACCCACAAACTAATGGTTAAACTAATATTGTGAATAAGACTTTAGGTTCTTTGCTATGAGCTATTATTGGAAAGAATTTGAAGGATTGAGATTTTTATTTGTCAATTGTGGAGTTTGCTTATAATTGCTCAATCTATAGTGTGATGAGCAAGTTACGTTTTGAAAGTTGTTTATAGGTTTAATCCTAATTCTCCATTGGATTTGCTTCCTAAAGCTCTTATGACTGAAGATAATCAAAGTGGATTGGAATGTGCTCACCAAATTCAACAACTCCATCAAAAGGTATATGATTGTTTACAAAAGCAAAGTGATAGGGTGAAAGAAAGGAGAAATAAGGGAAGACGAAGAGTTAAGTTTACACCCATCACTTAGTTTGGGTTCACCTTAGCAAAGATAGATTTATGAGGAATAGAGGTAAAAAATTGGCACCTAGGCTGATGGACCATTCAAGATTGTTGAGAGGATCAATGATAATGCTTATAAGGTTGAATTATCGAGTAATTTTGGAGGGACTTCAGTTACATTCAATATGATGGACTTGTCACCATACACTTTAGATAAATTTGATTTAGATTTGAGGGCAAATCTTCATGAGTCCTGAGGAGAAGATTGGAATCATGGGTCACTTGGACCAATAACCCGAGCTAGGGATAAGGGCTTGTTGAACTTGGCTTAGATGATCCTTGCAAATGATCCGAATGATGATGAATTGGGATATCTCAAAGGATATATGATGCACTTTGGAGCAGGATCTGGTTTAATGTGCTTAAGTATTGAAAATCTATCATCGAAGGAGATCACGCTCGCCGTCAAGCTCATAATCCAACTGTGATTGAGTTTGTATTTGAATGTCGAACATTAGAGGAGATTACACCTACCATCACCCTCGTGATACAGGTTGTAATGGGCATTACACCCATGATCAAAGTCATTATCACATCATCGTCAGATAGTTTTAAGACCCGAGAGATAATGAACATCATCATGCCTGTGATGCTAGCCGTAATAGGCCATATTACGCCTGTGATACCTTGAAGATGAATAGAGAAATTGATCCAAGGGGATCACGAATAATATCATGGTCGTGATCAACAGGGTGATCTCTACCCCTATTTTTTGTGTTGAATATTGTTTTGTTTCCTATTTTATTTGTTTGTTTTGTTATTTTTCATATTTACCCCTACCCGACTTATAGGAGTATATAAAGGTTATTAATGATATGTTTAGGAGTTTTTGGTTTCTTGTTTTACCCTCGATAAACTTTGTAATGTCTTTGTAACAAATTACCTCCTTAAATAAGACTAAGTTTTCGATTCAAGATTATTCTTCGTTGTTTCTTGTCATCGTGCTTAATATCAATTGATTAGAATAACTAGTTTGATTTTATCTTTGATGCATCATATCTAAGGATTGATCGTTCATATCTTTTAATTTTTTTTTCGTTTCATAAATCGTAAAAACCTAAAACATACTATAAATCTTAAATTGCAATTGAAAGCACTAGATCCGTAAAATTACTCAAATTCTCACACCCGTATCACAAAGCTTGACTTAAATTTATAATAGTTATGTTAAATTCAATCTCAATCAAGATTATAAGTTAGTCAAGATAAAATTCATGAAACTCAATCCTAAAAGGATAAATTACTTAAATAGCTCGAACTCATATTCACCTATGTTGTTATTCAATTTAACCGAAGTAGCCCCTCAATTGAATTAAACTCCTTTTTTCTCCTTCTCGCTATTTTGAGATATGCATTTACTAGATTATTAAATTTCTAAATTCACTAACTAAAAGATCATACAACTATGTTTAATATTTTATGATGACTTAGATGTATATTTGATATGTAGGTATCAATGAAACAATCAATAGGGATGGGTGAATTCATTGCTATTTCAAAATTTTTGAAATTAATTTGTAAATTAAACTTTTTATGCAAATTTCTCCTCAAACTTACTTAATATAATGATATGACAACACCGATTGATAAATTAAATAATAGATAAAAGTAAATTATAGAAAAATACATGAGGCTTGGGATGTATAGATGTTCATTCTTATGAGTCGGTCCTCTCTTGCAGCTTTATTACTAGGGATCGATATATTACACCAATTTATTCCATTGAATTCAATAAAGTAAGAGAGATTATAAGCACCAATTCTTTTATTTTGCTTTACTTCACTAGCCTAATCATTTGTCACGCCCCAAGGGGTACTTTAAATGTAACAGTCCGCCACACTCAATATTAAAGCTTAAGTATAACAATCTTAGTTATCCTTAGGAGCTTTGATATTAAGTGTAAGGCGTGCTCCCACAAATTTAGAGGACCATACATGAAATTATGAAGCTTAAGAAGATATAATAACAAATTAAGAAAAGAGGATTCATAATATTTATTTGTTCAAAACAATAGTCTTACAAAACTTAGGGGCATTCCCCAGTCACAAATAACTATAATCTGTTATAAGAATATTTCTATGAAGTCTATATCTTATCTAACACTAAACTTCATCTAGAAATTCCTTAACCAAAAGGGAAAATACCTGGCTGCAAGTCCACGTGGCTTCAACTACAAATAGGTAAACTGCAAAAGATATCTATAGGGGTATAAGCTAATAGGCTTAGTGAGAACTATTTCCATAAATAACTTCTTGTGTAATGAAATTCAAACAAATTATTTAAGCAGACAAATGAAATGCAACATACACGTAGGCAAACGAGGCACATAATTTTCCAGGAACTATATGTTGAATGGATTTACACTCTCCATTCGGGGTTTAGTGATACGTAACCTCAAAACAAGTAGTTTTAGTAAAAAAAAAAATTATACTTTCGATCAATACCGTCAAGCATATTAAGTCTACTTGATTTGAGCTATGCTTCCGGACTTCCGCCAAGCATTTAAATCCATGTTGCCAACCAATAGCTTTCGATTATAACCGTCAAGTGTTGGTTTCGACTTGAGCTACCATCCTTCTCACTAAAGGATAATAACCCAATGCAATGTGACTCATTTTGTGGTATGCATGAATCAATTTATTTATGAAATCATAGCATCATTATTACCAAATTTAAGGTGATCATAGAATTTCATACAAATCAAGTGCTATACTAAAACAAATATTTAATCAATTCTGGCCTCGATATTCAGGGTCCTTTCAACAAATTTTTCGCATACATATCAATTTGTCTTTTCTTAATTCTAATGCGACTAAACTACAAACACAATCAAGTAAAGCACTTTAAGGAAATAAACTCACGATGCCATGTCGACACTTCTCTAAACGAATGAGTCATTCACACGATCCACTTAGTCGAAATAATCCTCGGGGTATGGGTATCCTTCCTGGGAATCACCTAGTCAAGGAAAATACCCAACATGAGTATTTCTTGATGACTTTCTTGAATTTTGACAAAACAATAAGATCGTCAAAGTTCGCATAAGAGAGGATTCCAATTTAAAATGGCCATAACTTGGTCATTTTAACTCGGAATTATGCATATAATATACCGATTTCTACTTACTCGAAAAGGTCTATCCATTTCTAAAACTATTTTTATCAAACTAGATCATTTAGGCTTCGAAACAGTGGTGATCAGATTCACCACGAATTTTTCCATCCCAAAAGCAATTTGTTTCAAATATTTAAACCATTCAAAAATCGCTTTGATAAATACTTAGTTATCCATATAGTTGAAAAAAAAATTTTCATAGATACTTAGCTCATATTTTATCCATGCTCAAGTAATTGTTGTCCAATCATGTTTCTTGGGTAAAACAATATCAATTAAGAGTTTAGAAAACTATAGTTTACAAGAAATCCATCTTGTAAATCCTTTAAAATGGATATTTTGATTCCTTTGTTTTCAAAGAATTACTTTAGGTTTGTCTTATTATTTTTTCTAAATGACTTTTTGATAAAAATGAAATTGTATTTTTCTAACATTAGTGCTATTTTTCCTATTTGTTTTCTTTGATTATTTATGTGAAAAAATCTTGGTTTTGGAAACACTTATTTTTGTTTAAAGGGATTTCCTTATATTATGAAAATTATTTTAGTACCAAAGTCATCTTCTTTTAAGAAAACAAGTAATATAGAAAGGATTTAAAAAGCTTTTTGAAAACAAAAGAAAATTTTTAATATTGTAATGAGTTCTTCTTAAAACTTGGAAAAGAATAACTTTACTTTTTGTTAAACCATAGAATTTATATTTTATATGAAACTATTCTTAGGTGATAAAATTTCCTTTTTGTCAAGTATTATTGAAGCTTTAAAAATTTGAACAACAATCTTAATGGGCATGATTATGAGAAATAATAACAAGAAAAAATATAATAAATAAAGTCAAGTATTGGGAGTCTTAACTTCTTCAAGGCTTCCGGGACTAAGAAGTAGACTAGTCCCAAAAGAAAGAAAGAAAAGAAAAGAAAAGAAAAATTGTTTTGACTTAATGAGAACAAGTCTAAGACTAGAGACTAGACTTAAAGCAACAAGAAATAAATAAATTGCAATGGAATAAATAAATAAATTACTTTGTATGAAATTAAATAAATTGCAAGTGAGCTTATATGCTCTAAAGAATATATATATGTAGATATATAATAATACTTAGTTAAATATAATAACAATAATAATATAAACAATATAAAATAACAATATAAACATAAATAGATATTCATGAACAAGAACAATACATGAACATAGTGTAGCTTCTATAACATTTAGTTTTTGGAAACTCACACCATGGTCATGTAAAGTTACATGACATGAGAAAAAGAATATGTAAAGAAAAGTTTACCTAAAGAGGGTTTTTGAAATATTATGTGGTAATGGGTTTTGTGTATGTAGAAGGTGGTTTGAGACTATTTTGAGAGAGTTTTGAGAGAGTATTTGGAGAGAGTGTTGCAAGGAAAATTTGAGAGAGATTTGGTAGAGAAATTTATGGGTAGTAATTATGTGTAAGAAGTGAAGGAAGAGGGGGGTATTTATAGGAAATGAGGAGTGAATTTTTGTGTGATTTAAATAAAGAAAAAATGAAACAAATTTAAGAGAGAGAGAGAGACAAGGGGGGCACCGGCCATTGCATGATAGAGGGGGAGGAGAGTTTTATTTTTGTATTTTTGTTGATTAAATGAAGTAATAAGTAAGGTAGATGTGGAATAAAGTTATGGAAAAAGTAAAAAGTAAAAGTAATAGGTTATGGTATTGTAAGAGTAGGTGTTAGAAAAAGTAGAGATAAAAGAATAGTGTAATGTAAAGTAGATATGACTAATAAAGAACTGGTAGTAAGAAAATACGCGTATAATTGCGATATCTAATATTTTTACTTACTGAAAAATTATAAAACTAATATTTTTGAAAACCTTACATTCTTACGAGTCTAACGGTATATTCGAAATATTTTTACTATTGTGAGCCCCATGACACATTTTTCAAGAACTGTATCCGTTCGAGTTCAAAACGATTCGCGGTTTTACTAATTTGATCTTTTTAAACTTCCTTTTATAATTACGAACTATTCTACATACTAATCTCCTACTTACTTTATTAGGGTTGCTTATCCGGGATTACCTGACTTAAACCATTACGTCTAACTAGGATTTTGTTGACTTTAGGGTCTCCGGTTGACTTTCCAATTTGGGTTTAAGCTAAACTGATCCGAAAACTTTTGGGGGTTTACATCATTATGTACAGGCTACAAGATACTAAGTAATTCTCTCTATAAATTACTAAAACAACTCTTAGGAAAAAGAGTATAGGCTTTATAAAATGAGATGCAATAAAATCTCTTAGATTAAGCATGGAAGCTAAAGAAAGTTATGCAAGCTTGTAAGTTCTAGATAGCTTCTGACAAAGGTTGTAATGATGACTTGTAGTGCAATAGCTTCATATGCTTGAGTATAAGAATTGTAGGTTGTCGCAGTAGTGATCTCGAAATTTTGAATCTTCAATCTTTTATATCTTCTAGATAACAGCTATCCACATACTGGATAAACTTGAGTGATCTTTTACTTGCATACCAGGATAAGTTGTTGAAGATATTTCTCCCATATACAACTCCTATTTTTAAGGAATATGACTCTTGATGGTTTAGAACTAATCTTCATTAATCTTAGCTTTTTGTCCGTTACTTTGAAAAAATAATGAATATCAAGGTTGTTCCATATAATTCTCAAGATATCTCTAATTTGAAATTTGAAACAATTGATGGGTGTCAAACCCAGCAAATATATTTTCCCACTCTAACGATTTGTATATAGCAGTGAGCAGGGTCGATCCTCATGGATTAGTAAAATTTACTTCTATCAAAGATTGGATGAAGAAAAGAAGAAGGGGGTGGGGGGTTTGTGAAATCAAAGAAAATAAGAAAACTAATTATATCAAAAGCAAACAAACAAAATTCAAAGATTGATTCAATGTTAAAGAATTCTTAACCAAATGTGTCATTACAATTCATTTCACAAAATTGATCATTGATGCAAATATTTCTGTTCTTTATCTTAGAAAAATTGGTTATGGTTATTAACAAGCTCTAGCAACCTATCTTTCCTTACTTTTTTGATAATCCAAATAGGCTTTTTGATTATTTCCCTTATCGATTAAACAACTCTAAATAAGCTCTTAGGGTTAATCTATCAATAGCATAAATAATAAGAAAGATTACCAATTTAGGCCAATAAATCAAAAGCATCATCTAGTTAGACCAGATTATATATCTTCATAACACAAATCAATTATTTATCTCATAATCAATCATGTTATCGTGTCACTTAGATTAGAACAATCAAATAATTTCAAATTTAACATTCTAATTGGCAGTATATTACCTTGTTAACTGAATAAACGAATCCTAATTTGCATCAAATAAAAAAGATAACAGATTAAAAAAGATCAGAAGATATGCAAATTCTCAATTGCAAAGAATAGAACAAATGATTCAACTAGATCTCCCAATTCTGAAGAACCGAATTCTGTAACAATCCTTTAGTTAGAAATATGAACTGAGCTACTCATCTCTATACAATCCTTTAGCATTCATTGTAAATTTAAATATGAGAAAAAAACACTGTTAGCTTTCTTGTTTACATTGTTAGCTTTCAATGTACATCCATGCATATGCTGGTGGCGTAGATTTAAGATTTACCAGCGTACGTTGATTTTGAACAATTTCTCATGAAGGCAACACTAGCGGCGTAGAAGGTGGTGTAGGAGATGACTTTAAAGATTTGGCTATTGTGCATATTCAAGGCCAGCTAAACATCGGTGGCCTATATCTCCCAGTGGCCGGCGTAGGTTGTTAAACATTGAACGCTGATGAAGATTTGTGATGAACACCAATAGTGTCGTGAGCAGTTTCAATGTTTTTGATTCTGTGGATATGTAACGCCGATTCAAAGCCAGCGGCATTAAATTCCTAGGAGCCTGCGTACATGTTTGATTTCAAAGGTTGATGTTAATCTGTTTCTGCACTGGCCATGTAGCTTTTTATTTGCCTATGTTGAATGCTGGCTAGCGGTGTAAACCCTGTTTTGGTTGGGCTACTTTGTGCCACCTTTCCAAACTTGCATGGAACTTCTCTAAGCTTGTTCTATATGCAATATACTTCCTTCAAGACTTGAAATATGATATTAAACACACTTAAGTACCAATTCCTCATGATTTCTACAAACTCCATAACAATTAAGCATGAGTCTTTCAATAAAAATTGAGTATAATATGACTTTATCAATAATCATCTTTAATATTATGTAGAAAAATATTTGATTGATTTGATTCATCGCTATCTCTTCTCTTGATTCAAGCTTGCCACATTATCCATAAAATTCAATTCACATTTATAGATGAGTCACGTGTTTGGACTAGTAGAAATTGAAGTTATTTCTACTTTATTTTTATTAAAGAACAAAGTCATAATACTTAATTTTCAAGAATGTTGAAAAATATGATAAAATTGTCAAACTTATAAGATCCCCATAGATTTAATGTTGACTTATGTGGAGTGCATTAGATGCATTGCCTAAATATATTTAACAAGCAGAGCTGGGGTTTTGTAAAACAGTTTAACCAACTTAATTTAATAGATAGTAGCTTTTGTATATTCACCTTGTTTATCTTGTGCTTCTTCCAAAGCTTCTAACTTATCATTTGATAAATGTTTTAATGGAGCATCTTGCAATATTGTTTTATTATTCTTTTGATATGCATATATCTAATTCTTAATCTATAATTTTAAGTAATAATTCTCACTTAGTAAATTTGTTAAGGAACACTATAACCCTTTTGTTATAATCAAAATTAATTAAGAGATCTTGACACAATATTTTTAAAAATGATAAAAAGATGAAATTAAGCTTTAAAAGGTTTTAGAGTTATCCATATTTAAGTGATGTATGTTTGGTTGACTTTATTAAGGTGGAATGAAATAATTACTCTTTTATTGAAGAGCTATTACTATGCATGGTTGGTAAATATAATTGTTTGATGGATTCTCTATCACTTCATTTAAGAACTACAATAAAATACTTGTTCATTGGTATTTATATAGTATCTTTCCATAATTTACTCTGGTCAACAATCAAATCATGACTAAGGATTATAATATATGCGGAAATTGTAAATTATCCTTTTAAAATTTTATGTAGGTACAAATTCACTAAAACTTTTAAAGTATACCAAGCTTTAAACATTTGACATGGTTAAAAATAATTTAGCATTTTCTATTTAAAAAAAATATATATATATATATATATCCATGAACATTCAACATCTACAGATTTGCATACTTGAACTTTAATATAATTGCAAATTCACCATCTTAGACTTTCAAATACAGCAGAATTTTTTTTTGAAAATATTGTTCTTAACCATACTAAATGTTAGAAATTTATTGAATTTAAAAGTGCACTTTAATTTTTTTTTGAGTGAATCCATATTTAAGTGAAAGTTTAAGGTGAAAATTTGTAATTTTCACGTAATATATTGATTTTTTAGTAAATTATGAGTATCAATTTTACATGTAACTTAATAAAGTAAAAGTTAATATTATTATTTTTTATTTTTTAATAATTATAATTCCGTTATCATTTTATTTTAATTCATCAACTAAATGTGAGAATTGAGATAACACAAGAGACATATGCAATTTGTTTAAGAATAAGGTGCTATCCATGAAGCAGGTCCGTTGGTAGATTATTGCAAATACTAAAAATAAAATTACCAAGGTGCTTTAATAATTCCCATTTATTTAAATTTCCGGATCATTTTCCTTTTATCTTTAAAGAAAAATATTCTCCAATAAACTCAAAAAGGTCAAAAGAGTAAAAGAAGCTTTGTTTTTTTTTTTTTTTTCCATTTTCCATAACAAGTAAAGAAAAGGGGGGAAAAAAAGTGCAAATCATTTCCTAAGATTCCGTCCTAGTAAGCACGGCATTTGTCAACAGTCATGTCTTCCTCGTCATTTTGTTCGAAAGAAAGACCCAACCCCAACTACAAGTTAAATTGGGACCACCAATTTCATTAGGGAGCTGCCCTTCTGAAAAGCATTAAATAGTGGACCCCATCCTAGTGGGGATGTAGCTTTCGATGATAATTGCCCGGTGCCTGGGACCGAGTTTGGAAACAAAAATCCTTCTGTCCTCGTTTTGTTTCTTCCTCTAGTCACTGTCCTTAAGGAAAGCCGTATGAAATGATGAACCGTGTAAAATATAAATAATATTTAAATTTTTTAATACAGAAAGTTCATAAAAATAATCAATCTTACCGTCTACTCAGCAAAACACTAAGAAAACATAACAGCACAATTAGTTCACTAGAATACTCGTTAAATAAATTAAGAAATTATAATTCTTTTTTCTATTTTATTATATTCTTGTAAAGTAAATATGCCATAAGTATATCGTGAAGTAATTTTTTTTTATATTGGACTACTTAATATTACTAACTGACATATGATTTAGTGGTATCTAATCTGATTTTCTTTGATGAATGTGTCAAATTTGGATATTTTCTTTCCCTATTATTATAAATATTGTAATAATTGTCACTTAATTAATTGTTTTCTCTTCACGCTCTAAGTTGAAATATAATGATTGGTAAATAATTTAATTAGTATCCAATAGTAACTATTTCAAGCATGATGTTTGAATATGAATTGTGTCTTTTTTTTTAATTTATATCAATTAAAGTGAAATTGATGCTTAAAGAATGAGGGTTCAGTAAAATTTTACGTTCTCTTTAAGAAATTAAGTTTAAGAAGTATAATTTATTCATTACAAGAAAGAAAATTTCCTTTAACTTAATAATATGGAAATGAATTTGTTTAAATATGAAAATAATTTTTTTAAAAAAAGAGATATTCGGGGGTGTTCCGTCAATCGTTAAAAAAGAAAAAA
The DNA here is from genome assembly GCA_024138025.1 of Combretum micranthum. Classification (NCBI taxonomy): domain Eukaryota; kingdom Viridiplantae; phylum Streptophyta; class Magnoliopsida; order Myrtales; family Combretaceae; genus Combretum; species Combretum micranthum. The sequence continues at coordinate 1,329,891 of JAMXBD010000136.1, forward strand.
ATTCTAAGATGGAAGAATATATATTTTTTAAGGGTTGCTTTCATTTCCGGTGGGCCCCAATGCCTGCTCCCTAACGATTTTGTTCCCTTGTCAGGAACCCCTGACCGTGGAGCTTTGGGCAGCTCTATGGGTCGGTGACCAAGATTCTATGCTTGTCGTACACGTGTGGCGCGCTGGAACACCACAGTAAGCACAAGCGCATAAGGTGATACCACGTGGAAGCTAAAGTTGGCTCTGATGTAGAATTTATTACTAGTTAAATGCTCCTAAGCATAAGCGCAAATGGGTTAATTATAATTAGTGGAAGTTGGAATTTTGATGCCTGAAAAGTAGACAAGTTTAACTACCGTTTAAGGATCCGTTCCAGCAATAAGCAAGGTTTTTATTCTTCTATAAAGTATAAAAGGGCTTCTGGTGTCTTACTACTTACATCTTGTTTAATTTACATTTTTTTAAAAATTTACTTATACAAAATCAATCACGCAAAAATAGATAACAAATATCATCAAAAAAATTACATTTTCAACTACAATTTTACCTTTCATAGTATATCGCATGTTCAATATGTGATTTTTTTTGCACAGTGAAATTTTTAAATCACAAAAAATACATGCTACTTCTTTAATTTTAAATAAATCACATCTTTTAAATCAGGTTTTAAGTAAATCGGATATGTGATGATATCATGTAATTATTTTTATGCGATTGGTGTTGATGTAATTTTATTTTGTAAGTATGTGTCTCATTTCAAACTGCTATGAAGTAATAAAATTAAAAAATAATTTATCTAAATAAACTCGGATTTTTTTATATCTAAGTATGGGTTGATTTTGCATGTTAGGATAAAGTCAAGCTTAAAAGTTACATTCCTTTTATATTGAAAATTATATTCTTATTTCGCCAATAATATGTTATGTTTTTAGGTACTCGTGTGACAAGATAGTAAATTATTACTAAGTATGACTAGTTAGAAACTTAGTTGCTATAAAAAATATTATGAATATATTTTGAGAAAACAATTATATCCATCCTTTCAATTGGAAATAACAAACATAAAATTTTTTAGAATTCTTTAAGAGTTTTTATTTTTTATATTTTTAATATCATTAATTTGAATTTAAGATAGTTTCGAAGTATTTATTTATTTCCAAGTTTGAACTGCACGAGATCTTACTAATGATGCTTTCATTGAGAGAATAATGGGCAGAAATGAAAAAAGAATTGTGATTACGAGAGCATTGAAACCGATAAAGGAAGCACAAGAAGACCTAAAACTAGTATGAGAAGACTTATAAATAGTACAAGAAAGCATGCAATAACTTAAAAAGAAAGTTATAAGCCTATGTAAGAAGCAATTGTTGAAGGTATATAAGAAGAGCAAATTATGAACCAAAGGAAGAAGATGTGGCACCAACCATAAAAATTATGGTTGATGAAATTGTTTAAGAAATGTTTTTTTTTTTTTTTTGCCACTTGTGTAAGAAATGGTTTAACAAAATCATTAAGAAAGTGCTATCATGAAGGAAGATTGAAGTATTCTCTAAGATGTTTTATTTATTTATTTTTTAAATTTGAACTAACAATGATTACATAATTTTCAATTATTAAGTTTGAGTTATGGACGATTTTATTAAAATATCACATCAAAAGGAGTTAACTGAGCCAGACTTAGATATCTAAGTGCCACTAGAGTTAGCAAGGTTAAAATTTTAAGTTTGAACTTTGATTTTAAGTTAAACTCAAGTGCAAGTTCAATACCATGTCATCTCTAATTGATTTGCTTATAATTCTATGGTTACAAAAAGAGAAACATACGGTTTCAATTGGTTTTATATTTGTGACATTCATGTTGTGAATTATAAGTTAATTATACAATTTTAGGAGTTTGTAATTTTCTAAGTATTTTCTTAGTTAAATTAGATACAATGGTTTATAAAAAATTTTAGATAGAATTATGAATTTATATATAATTTTATTGGTTTGTGATAAACTTACACTAGACTAAACTTAAAGAGGAGGGAGGGGTGAATTGAGTCTAGACCTAATCTAAACCAATTTATTATTTTTAATCATAAAATGATATAAGCTCAAATTACAACAAAATAATTTGCAATAAGCAAAATACAAGAAATGTGAAAGATAGTGAAAGAGAAGTTTAGCTTGGATTTAACATGAAGTTCGTACTGCCTTTACTCTCTATAAACATCATAGCCTCTAATCGATGATTTTACCAATACTTTTATTAATCACTTGATCAAAAGAACTCACACGAAACTACACGAGTTATACACCATACTAATACAACAAACTCATAATTGTAGCACTATTTTACAATTAGCAAATGTACATACAAGTGTACATTAATTTGTCTCATGGAATTTTGCAAGTAAGGGGCTAGAGGCCAGAGGAATCAAGGAGAATTAATACATATTGTTTGTTTGCAAATTAATGTTCTTAAGAATTGTTCAAATATGTAAAAATTTGTGTAAGTAGCCTCCAAAGAAACAATTGGCCATTGGCAAAAATCTCCCCCAAAAGCATTCATTTAATGCACCAGCTAGGTTTTTAGAGATTGGTGGCTAGATGCCATCCACTTTCGTCTAGGTGATATTTGGAAACAAGCTAGCGTGACAGCATCTCCACCTTGTCTTCAAGGGGTGCGCACCGTGTTGCAAGAAACGAAAAGAGACCCATATACCCGGCCAGATGCCTTGTCTTTGCAATCGGTCATTAAGCAGAAAATTTATTATTAAAAACATTATGATCTTGTGAAATACCTCTATTGTGAGTTATCTGGTGTTCAGATATTAAGCTATTGCAATATGATTAGAATTGTTATGATATAACTATAATAATCAACATCATATTTATATTTATATTAGATAATTGTAGTGTTACCATTAACATGGTATCGAATAAGAGGTCTTGATTCGAATTCCTGATCCCTATTAAAATTACGTAGTCCATTTGATAGTTATTAGTCAAAATCAAAACTCCGACTCACAAGTGAGAGAAAATGATATGTTATAAATATAATAATTTACATTATATTTATAAGTTTAAATTTTTAAATTAAATAATTATAGTTAAAAATTATTATCATTATGTCTAATCATGCTTGCATCCCAATGTTATGCTATGATGTCAGAACGCCTATTGCGGAACAAGATCAGGACACGTGGAGTAAGGCTTAAAGAAAAGCGAATACAGCCAAAGCAATTTCGCAATTGAGTCAAACATGTACTAAACAGTGGTGGTAAATGGCCAAAAAAAAAAAGTGTGATGGCGACATTAAGTTTTGCACTTTTTAAGTTGGATTTAAGGTAATTTTTAAGTTGTATTAGTTAAGTACAATTTAATTATGAGTTGTAATCTTGATTATGTAATGTTTTATCTTATCAAAATATGATGGGAACTTTTGTTTTAACATATAACTCTTAGTCTTGTACGACGTTTTAGTTTTTTTTTTTTGTAAAACTGCCAGCTTGATGATGACGATGATATTTAACTAAGAATATAATCGGAACGGTTTGAGACGAGTAAATTAAAATCCAAACCCGAATCCAATACTAAATAGGATTCTAAAATTCATTCCAAACTTATAAGATTTTTATTTATGAATCAAAACCCTTTAGACAAATCTTAAAATACCGAACCAGAACTCGAAACCCAATATAAAATTATAATCATTACACAATAGAATATTTAAAAACGTCATTATAAATATTTTTTTCATCTTTTTCTATTCCAATCCATTCCCACTTTACAGGCAATAAAAAAAACTCTTATCATTACTCATGCAATCCTCTTTATAAAAATCTCAACCATTCTCATGGAAAGAAATTCATTAAATGAAACTGTGTGGCAATGGGGTGAGAGGCTTGAATTTGAGGAGAGTAAGCCAAGACAAAACGAAAGTAGAGATCATAGAGTATTGGTCTATTGTTCTAGGGTTTTTTACTTTTTTAAAATGATTTTATAAAAAAAGAAAAAAATAGCTTTACAATTAGTGAACAAAGCTGATTAATTTGAGAGACTGGAGGCTAAACATAATATATATTTATATATTTTAATGGGTTCGAGTTGCTAATGGATTTTATACTCGTCCAAAACCATCTCAAATCCTATAGGTACTACCGTATAGTTTATTTATCGAGTTAGACGGATCGAGTATCCTATAAAAACCCATCCGCTTACATACGTACATTTGAGAGAGAGAAAGTATAAAATCTATTTTTCCCTTTTACCCATTACAATGAATAGGAAGAGTTGAACCTAAGATTTTTGTATGAGAAATCAAAAGAAATATCCGATGCTACTAGACCATATTATCATTAACAAATATAAAATCCAATTAATCGAACAATTTTCATACTGGATGTCGAAATTAGGTAGACCTTATGAGAGGAACTATTGAATATTTATAAAAAGTGGTAAGTGGACTTTCTTGGTGAATGTGGGCCTCGGAAGCTGTGTAATAAGTGTAGGGACCCATGAGAGATTTAGGTTAATAGATTTGGGCCGGGAGTTCACATTAATCTTTCTTTTAACACTTATTATTAACATATTCACTGTTTAATTTTTATTTGTATTTTATTTGTATAATATATAACTATAGCTTATATATATCTTACTTGTACTTGATCTATTTGACTTATTTATGAGTAAAAATATTTATTTTTTATTTATATCTTTTTTTGATAAATATCTATTTAAAAACAACAAAAACATAATGTCAAAAAGGAGTTCACAGTAGTCCTCCTATTAACACTTATCATTAACATATGGAGAGTTTGTTAGATTATTTGATTTTCATATATATTTTATCTGTATTGATCTATATCTTATTGTACTGACCTATTCTATCTATTTATGAGTAAAAATATTATTTTTTTATTTGTATCTTTTTCTTGAAAAACATCTATTTAAAAATGACAAAAATGAGATATCTAAACCACCATAAAAAGATCCAAGAAACAGACCTGCACAAGTGCTCTTGTACCAAAGCCTCCAGTAAAAACTCTATAAACTTTGTGAACCAGAAAAGAAGCAGACTTACTTATGCAAATTTGAACAGCGCTTTTGCAGGTTCATTGTGAAAGTTGTTGCAATAATTGTCAACACAGCGGCCCTATAAATGTGTATGACTTTTGGTCTCGTGGAGATTTTTGGAAATTAACTAGTCGACTTCAAAATATTAGGGATCTACTTGCCGGATTCTCGAAATAAATATAGGAACCATCTTGGACTCGATACTTGAACTCAAGAAATAATTGACACTTTCCAAGATAATAATAATAATAAAATAAATAAAACTGAAGTTAGATAGTATTTTAATGGAAAAAATAAAATTTCAGACAATTGTTTTAACAGAAAATTTATGGTGCTGAGGTGGCTATAATTTACAACGAGATTGATCCTATTATATTGATAAATGATCAAGATAATTTTCAATCGTGATTGAACTCTTTAAATTATTTTATATTTATTTTTTTAAAATCAATTTAATTTTAATAGTTTAATATTACTAGCAATGGGATTATAGAAATTTTCCAATTTTAATATTCTTTCCGACAACTATTCTGCTAGAAGTTTATAGGGACATGCATGCAGACACGAGGCTGTTTGTCAACTCCGGCCCAAAATGAAATTGCTTTGATTTTAGAGTCATGCTCTGAATTTAAATTACGACTTAAGTATAAATAGACAACACTAAAAACCAAATATCGCTTCCAATTAAGCTTCTTTTGTTCTTAAATCTTTGTTTTCACCATGTATCGTTGTTCAATAATTTCCTTTTCTTGTATTATGGATGAATTTGACATGAAAATCATGATCGAGAATCATGTCAAATTTAACAAGACAGAATCATTTCCATCTTCATTATATTATTGATGCCAGTCTATAATTTTTTAATACTTTGTTTTCACAAGTTGAACCAGAAACCAAGCTTAAATCTATATGTAAAGTTATATTTGTGCGTAGGCATGTAACTGATCTCACTTAAGCAAAATTAATTGCATGTATTTTATGGTTCTTATGTGTCCGTATCATGATCGCCTGGATATAAGTAACACAAACACAATGATATTAATAAATAGTTGGCACAACATCATATGAAATTGATCATGATTGTCAATTTTATGATTTACTATTTATTAGAATATATAAAACTAGTCAAATTGTATAGGATTGGTAAAATCCAAACCTTGCATTATAATATTATATACCTAAATTCATAATTATACATAATATTTACACCTAAAGAATTGTGCATAAAAAATTGGATAAAGTTGTAAATTCACATAACTGTATAATTAACTCGTGATTTTAACACTACTATATGAATTGATTAATAGAACACTATGACAAGAAACGTTTGACACAGTTATTAAGAAGTTTTATATGTTTACACAACTATTCAATCTTGTTAAGGTTTTTTGAAATTTAAAATACTAGTATAACGTCCTCATAGGTATACGCAAATCGACACAAAAATGTAACCAAAAACTCAACAATAGTATCATTTGGGTTATACATGCGGATTCGATTGAACGGAATCATGAATAAATCCGAAACGCGTTGTGCTATCATACTGTCATGTCTTGTGGAAAATTGCCTATTCTATTCCCACACAGTTAACCGAACCTCATTATTGATATGGCAGCGGTCAATGTTGGAAACTTAGAACTTAATAAAAGTGCAGAAGGACTCTGCCTCTGGCTCTGGTTCTGGTTGGACCACCTGGGGATCACATTCATAATGGTCAACAATTAAGAATTTTGCCAAGTTGCCAATTTCTACAAGCAGAACGAAGACTTTGACCATAAAGCCAATTGACGAATTTACTTTATTCACTGTGAAGTCTCCGGATGTGGCCCACTAGGAGGCTAAAAGCAACCTTCTAGAGACAGGAGTTTTTCAGAAAGTCAAGCAAAATGAAAGCTCCCTTCAACTTCAAATTTATGATTGGAAAACTACATATTTGTCTATTAATTTATTATATATAGTTTTATTTTAATTTTATGGAATGTCTCCAAAGAAATAATTAATTATATAATTAAAATAGTTAATGTATAGGAATGGCAATTTCTAATTTATATAACTATATGACAGAGAATACACAAATCCTAAAAATCATGTTAAATCGATCAAGTTGATTTGGGTTCAACAACATTATTAAACTTCTATATCTTTAGGACTTTTGTTTTCTTTGAAAAGAAATAGTAGTAATCATCGTGAGTTAGCTTGACTAGGTCATGAAGACATTTATTCATTTTGGTTATTATTGCTTTGTGAAGATATGCGTTTGTTGCAACATAATCTTGAAAAGATTTCCAATCATATGTTTTGGGTATTGGATTAAGTGTTGATATGATTCTTAAAATTATAGAGATTTCAATGCTTAGTTAAAAGTTAAACCAAAGCTAAAGTGGAGCTAGTAGTAAATCAGAACTATTGATAAGCACTATCTCCAAATCTCTCACTTGGGATTCAGATAAAGTGGTGGTTCTCATTTCTTGTTTGTTGTGACTGATTGAAATTCAATTCTTATGTATAAATTAAAGACTTCGTTACAATGAATGAGATTTGAATAAAGCCTCTTTAAAAGAAAGACTAATTGGTTGGAATGAAGTGTATAAGAGTTGAATAAAGTCGAATTTTGTAGACTTTATTTGACTTCAAAAATTGCAACCTTTGCTCAAGCAGATGTATTGCTTTACGCATTATTCATTCTAACAGATGGTTAAAATCATTTTTCAAAAAAAAAATAAATAAATATGAAGAAAAGCAAGATTTTAACGATGTTATAACCTTTAGAAGATTCATATCACTTGATTTCGCTTGAAAATTAAGTTGAAAAAAAAATCATATGTGAAATATAGGGAAGTTATTATGATTTTTTCATAAAACAATCACTCTCTCTTAAATTTTTTTTTAAGCTATATTTGCTATAAAGTACCATCTCAGCTTTATCCTTAGCAAAGTTTAAAAATTCAAAATCGATATTTAAATTTCTAGACTTAGTTGTATGGAAAGAAAACCATTACCGAATAATACTTGTTAAAAAACCTAAGCAGGTCATGCTTATCAAATTTTATATGTGTATATATGAAAAATTCTATAGTCTTGTAGGGGTTACAACAAAATCAGTCCCATCATATCAATAAATGGTCTCGATCTTTTCCAGCCATGAGCGAACTTCTTAAATTTTTCTATACTAATTTCTTTTAGTAATTATTTTAATTTCATAATACTGATGTTACAGTTTCGTGATGAGACCATATAAGTTCTTGTGTATGTGTGTGTGTGTTAGAGATGTAACCAGGTCGGGTTTTAGGATTACATTAACTCAAAACCCAACCCATTGTAGTATAAGATCTACCAAACCTAACCTATAATCTTATAAGGTTTTTATGCTATATCTAAACCCATCCTACAGGGTTTGCTTTATGACCCAAGACCCTACCCTATTACCCTATAACCCTATTTTTCTTTTCCCTCCCCTCTTCATCCTTGTTGTATGTACACATTGCATTGCATTATTTATGTTTTTCGAATTGATTTATGGTAAAATCATTGAGTCTAGTGAGTGTGATTTTATTTATATTATTAGCATTTTGATGTCATTTTCTTCTAGTCATTTTAGAATTAAAACCACATATTTGACCATTCATCTAAAAAGAATCCATAAACGTAATTCTTAGTTGGTACGCAAGAGTTGCTTGAATAGATTATTTAAAAGGACTGAGAAGAGAGATGCTAAGGTTAGAGTTAGAGTTAGAGTTAGATTTTAGTAATTATATATTTATTTATTTATTTTTTAAATTATAAGACCAGGTTGTTAGGTATTTATAGGGTTTGTCACATGATCAAACCTAACTCTATAACATGTAGGGTTTATTATATATATCCAAACCTGACTAAAACTCTATAAGGTTTTTATATATTTGGTGGGCTAGAAACCCTATAATAGTTTACCCGGTTGCATCCTTAATATATATCGATGTTATGTTATCAATCATATTAAGTTCCTAATATAAACGTGCACGTATAAATAATTAGAAAGTGAACATAACCCTCAATTGAAAATAATCTTCCCACTCTGGCATATTAGTCATAGGAGGTGGTTTTACGTACCTGTCATGGTGGCGCACCCTTATGGGGACCGATAACATGCACTTTCCAAGTGAATGATATATATGTAGCTTGCTTGCAAGTTGCAAGTTGACTATGATATTTTTGCATTTCATATAAACTTGAGTAATAATTTTGGCATGCATTTGTAATGAAGATAGCGGATACTCATAACTTGCGTTTTAGTTTTTACCTATTAGCTTGATAATTACCTAAATCACAATACAATCCTAACCCAGAAAGAACACCAAAACAAAGATGAATAATAACCTTCAACTACTTACTTAAATCCCCATGCCCCTTCTTCTTAAACCCTTCTTCCCCAACAACCATGGACAAACTAAGTAACTTTTATTATGTTTTCACTTTTTTCCCTACAACAAAAACAACCACACTCAGAATTTTAAATACAAGAGCTTACCAAAATGTCCATTCCCTTAGAAAACTCGCTGCCTCTTTATGAAACTGCAAATGCATTATATATACTCCTCAGAATATTTCTTTAATTGTAATTTACCAATATGCATAAAAAAAAAACTCTTACCAAGTTTCTTGGTGAAAAACAACATATGAAGGAGATGTTTCTGTTGGTTCAAGAAGGGAAACTATCATGAGAGAAAATAAAGCAAATATTGGTTTCAAAAGGGTATTCAAAATGTTAATATAAATTAGAAATAAAATTATCCTTTATCTTAACTTAATTCTATTTTTCAATTTTCTGCTTTATTATTAGGTTTTTTTTTATAAAATTAATATGTCCAAACAAAGTTGGATCAAGCATCACAACTCCAACAAAAAAATAATGTGATTTTTGAAATTTAAGCTCTTTTTTATATTTTGATAGTTTTTAAGGAGATGATGGTATAATTGACCTAAATCCTTAGATTTATATGGATTCCTTGCAAGGTACCATTCTCTAAAGCATCGGAAATAGGGTGACTTGTCATGATATTTTCCTTTGAATGCTGATACATTTGAAAGCTATACGAGTTCAAAATACTGGCCAAAGTTGTAGTTTTAGCTATTATATTATATGTGCAATATATTATATGTTATACGTGAATATGTATGTTTATATATCTACCTTCAGAGTTGAACAAAATAGAATACTAATTGTGGAATTGGAGATCGATTCAATACTATTGCTTAGGTATTAGACACGAGGTTTAAGGCTGGACCTTATGGCTTCGCTACTGATTGATGGGCCGATGGTTATTCCCAAAGTTCCAATTATTACGACTGGAATTCTATATGGCCTGTGGGCTATTGCCCTCTGTTTCCAGGGATAATTGGGCCTTTTGTCCTCCGCTGAAGTGGACCATAGGTTTTTCCATCTACTCACTGAATTTAAAAAGAAAAACCCTACCTTAAAATTAGTAATTAACTAATTACAACTAAACTTTTGCTTGTATGGTAATGATTTTGCTGGAAATTAGCAACCCAAAAGTAACTGAAAAATGAACTTAATGCAATATAATCTAGAAATTTGTCCAACGAGGTCTTGAAACTTGGCCTCATTTGGGATTGGGTTGACTTTGCAAAGATATAGCCCAGAGCCCTCATTGGGCCGACCTTATGTAGTTTACAGCCCATTTTTTCCTTCGTTCCTTGTGTTGGTTAGATGCACTTGAATTATTATAAATTGTTGGTCTTTTATTTGAAAATTCATTAAGACCAAACGTGAAATGCCTCTGAAATTGATGTGAAATTCATGTAAAATATACAAAAATTACACATAACAAATCCATCATTCAGACTTCACCATATTATCTATCTTTTACATATGATTACCATCATTGATCAAATATAATAATCATAGGTGTTCGAGTTTTATATGTGTAGAATAATGGTTATTGATAGCTTTATAATAATTTTTAAGATAAAAATCAGCACAAGCATGAACATGTTGTTATTATTATTGTTTTTTGTCTGGTGCAATTTGCATTTGGGCCTTCGAACTAATAGACCATATTTTGATACTCTAAAAGCTCAAAAATGTACTTTTGCCTCACAACAACTCTCCTTAATGCGGTACCTGTTATAATTTTAATTTTCTTAATTTTAAGGTGTATGCTTTTTTAGCTTTGACAATCTTGGGGGGTTTGAAAAAAAATAAAATCACATTATGAGAATTTAAGAAATGAATTCATACATGATTAATAGTTTTATAACTGTGCTACAGATTTTCCTCTTTTTTTTTTTAAATTAGTTGTTTAAAATAATAATAAGGTTTGGAGCATTAGGTCAATTTTGAATGAATCGGATGCTTTTGGGTGGGTGGTTTTTTAATGCTCATAAAGTGTGTCTTATTGGGGTTGTAGCCTGTCGGTTTCATTTGTTCTATTTAAATTCACTATCGGCTACTAAAAATTTTAAGAGATTTTATATTTATATGTATTTTTATTTTAATTATTTTTTTTCCAAGAAGGGATAGTAATCGTTAAAGTTTAAAAAGTTAAGTGGATTGCTCAAATATTTATATAAACACTACAATTTTTTTGTTCAATTAATGGAGTTAAAGTGGGTGTTTTTAACACGCCTTTTTAACAAACAGCTATCGCAAGCGGAACAAAGTCGACTGGATGTGCTATAATGCTGCCACGTAAAATGGGCTTTTGATTCTTATAAATTTTATGGGTTTCAACTTAAAAAGAAATCCCGATTATATTTTTTATTTGGTTCTTGTAATGGCCTTTTTGCCACTAGGAGTATTTGACAAATTTAAAGGAAAATATTACTACATAGAGGATGACATGAATCATTTTTCCATTATACAACTCAAATCTACTTTATAACTTAAATTTTTTATAATATTTTTATTTTATACTCGTATGTGCTAAATAATGACAAAAAAAAACCTTTACTTAGCACCGTGTATATGAAATACGACACAAGTGAATTATGCTATCTAGTATTTCTTATATCGTGGTATCTAGTTTCTCTTATCTTGTTTAATTTTTCCAACTAAACACTATCAAAGTGAAAAATAAGGATTTATTTGAGTTATATGATTTTTATCTATATAGTATTTATATTAGATCTATATTTATAATTTATTTATATCATATCTATATCGTATCTAGTTGATCGATTAGAATATGATAAAACAAATAGACCTCCCCGCAATTTTCAAAACACTAGATACCTAGCTTTTAAACTAGAGAGCTCAAACAAGCATAAGCACACAAAAATTTTCAATATGGTACTGTTCATTTCCCTCTCATTCACGCGATCAGGCAAGGCATACATGATTCGTATCTTACCCCTTTAGATTATATGAGCCATCGATGAAAAGAAACATGTCCAAGGTTGATAAAAAAAAAACATTTACCTTGACTTAGCATACATAGAATTCGACCACTTCCGTCGAAATCACCATCCCAAATCCATCTAAGCCACGCTATTGTCAATTGCAGTAGCAAATATCCAAGAATATGTCCTATCAATTGGACTACAATATTGATTGTAAAATAATATTTGTAAAATAATATTTCTTAGATACTTCGCAAAATTGAAAATCAAGCACTCCTCTTTTGGCACATATATTAACGACAAGTTTATGCAGTTTCATGGACTTTTCATGAGATCATGTGGACACAATAATGCGAAGAGGACAAATGTGGCACTCGAAAGGAAACAAGAAAAAAAAAGGCCTAAAAGCAATTTAGTGCTTTGGCATGGACGGCATTAGTCCTTTGGCATCACCATAATCTAGTCCTTATCTCTTTACCCAATTTTTCAAACTTTAATGCCCAAAATATTTTAAAACAGATGATTAATTTGGCGTTTTTAAAGCTTGATTAGTACTGAAGATGGTATGATCTTAATTTATGGCCCCAGTTTGTCTTCATTGATCACCATGCTTTGTCCCACAAGAAAATATTGATAAATAAATTGCTGTTACTAGTAAAAATTAAATCAATGTTGCATGTTGATGCGGAAGTTAAATGGATCAATTGTTAAGAATATAAACAAGCCATATTAAAGATGATAGATTGTGTAGAAAAAAAAAATAACTTACAATGATTTACATATAAGAAACTGAATGGATTGGGGGTTAAAAATTATGGATCAGAGTGCATTACAACCAACTCGTTATACCATAGAATATATAGATAGAACATTAGGCCTCTAATATATGGATTTACCACAAATTTGTATAATTCATAAAATAACTTAAGACGTAGAGATAAGATGAATAATAAAACTAATCAAGACTAATTTGATGGTCCCCATGGAGGATTATTGGTCGGGTCCGGCCTCTTGCCTTGAATTGCATGCTAATGTTGTTGTCATATCTTTTAACAAGTTCAATCTATGGGTTCATTGTAATTGACAGCCTTTACAAAGACATATAACATCGGATTATCGGAGGCTTATAACCATATTTGGACAATTATATCACTAAAGTAAGGTCTGTTTGGATGTCTGTTTTTTATCGGTATCTGTATCATATCTGTTTTATATCAGTATTTGTATATTTGATGGGTTTATAAGTAAAAATATCTATTCTTTTTATTGGTTCTATTTTTTACAAACAGTTTGTTTGAAATCGATAGAAACATGAAGCAAAAATGATAAAAAATCATGAAACAAATAGACCCTAAGATCTGTGAAGGGTATTACATCAATTTGTAATGAAGTGTACATGCGATGCATGAACTTAAATTATTGTCACAGATGGTAATAATGGAGAAAGAGAAAGCCTTTAGGCGCAATTTTGTTTCCGTGGGTAGCACTGCATGATTGAGATGTAACGTGAATGTGTGGTCAATTTCAACTGATATATATGCATAATAATCTTGCAAACATAAGATTTTCATGTGTTATACATGGTAACGAAAAATTATATTTAGGTTCTGTTTAACACGTTTTTGAATGGAAAATTCTTATATTTGTTTATGGAATTAACTATATAATTTGTGAAAAAAGTACAAATATATGTTTTCCATTTATTTTATCTATTTTTTTTTTATTTTTTAACGAGTCTCCCAAATCCACATCATTTTCAACTTATATATATTTTGGACCCACACATATTATATGATTAATTTAACATTAAATATCAAGCGCTCATAAGCACCATACTTACCGAACTGGAAAAAGAAAAAAAAAAAAAAAGGTAAATTACAATTAAGACAAAGGAATAGGAGAAAGGAGCTTCGAGATAGGCTAGGGTCGGGCAAAAGTTTTAATATCCCAGTCAATGTATCCCACTTTATTCTAATGAAGTGACAGTAATTATTTGTTTTATTTTAAAAATATTTTTATTTTTTAAATTTATTTAACACGTATCAAATATTTGTTGATTGAAATAGGATGAAGATAGCATTCCTGGGACAATAAATATAATTTCGCTAGGGTCTTATCCAAGCATAGATTAATAGAGAAATTACACATCAATATTTCATATATCAAATTAGGATTATCGGTGCAACTCATGTTTATATTTATTTTAAAAAGAAATTGTTTACTAGACTACTGATGCAATATCACATTTATTACATGAAACATACATTAAAAATATTATGTTATATGTAATGAATACCATACGATAAAAAAGAAAATATCACATGTCAGTTTTAATATGTTAAGGTCAATCGCTAATATCTTGATTGTTATATTATTTTAATTAAGGCCTGCCGCACGGAATAATATATAAAACATTATCTTAAACATTGCTGATGAATCGGATTTGAATGAAAATATCTTGATCCATTTATCGAACCTTTTTAGAATAATTGACCAGATTAATATATATATATTTATATATATAATACTTCTATTTAAAGCAATATATATTGATGGTTAAAATCATGGTGATAATGGACAAGAAAACGAGCATGATCAAGGAAGATACACGCCATACATCATAGAATTATATTATAAAAAAAAAAAATTCTTATTTTACATGTTTCATTGTTCTTTTTCTAATATAAATGGCTTTGGGAGTTTTATAAGAAAGGGGTTGGTCCAACGTACGAAAACACCTGCTTCGCCATGTCGTTCTCATGCTTTTATTTCACCCCACCACTAAACCAAGCAATTTGGCTTTTATTGGAGCACGTATTCATGAACCTTCTGGGAACATCACTTTAAATGTGATGTACATGCAGACGTTGCTACCTCCAACTAGAATCAACTTCAACTTAATAATGTTTGAAAATTCAGAGAGATTAATTAAAGTCTGTTTCTAATTAAAAAAAAAAAAATCTGGAATCAGTTTCGTGATGTAGGAAAATGGCATTTTCAATGCAGTCCGTGACAGATGATGAAGCATTGACTTCAACACCTTCAAGCAAACGCACCATTGGAATTGTACATACCAAAGTGATTTTGGTCTAATTTATACAGAATATTGAAATATATATATATATATAATAACATATCAAGATCGCTAAATTATATTATTTTGAATTGTCTGATTTTATCAGTATTTGTATCTGTATCTGATTTACATCTATATCTTATTTGTATTTTATTCGTATCTAGTCTACTTGATTTGTTTATGAGTAAAAATATCTGTTTTTCATTTGTATATAGATCTAGACAAACAGTCTAAATCGAAACGATGGTGTGCCATTAGCATGCCGACAAACCAAACAAAATTAAATCTTTTTATTATCCGGGATACGATGTAAAAGATTTATTTTTGTGATACATATACTGAAAATTCGCTTTTTATAAATAAATTCTTTCGATTATTCTTTAAATTAAAATTAGGCATCTTATCTAACAAACATTTAATGCTTAATTCAAAAGGAGACTGAAATAACCAGCATATAGGTGCATTTACTCCATTATTTCAAAAGTGGGTTGTTGCTACTACTATCAACCGACATGTGCACGAGGCAAAGTGGATTTCACGATCATGAGATGAAAGAGGTGCCTAGGTTGTGCTACTACTATCAAAAGAATTTGGAGCGGGTTTGAAATTTAAAAAATTTACAAAGGGCATCAACCCAATTGTAGAAGATTAGCAAGGAAATAAGATGATCTTTTTCAGGAGGTCTTGGAGTGAGATTTGGGGGAAAAAAAAGGAAAAGAAATAATGAGACTAATTTGTGATATATTTAGGTGAATAACATATAAGTACCAATGTTTTTTAAATATACCATAACAATGATATGTAATTTTCTATAAAATTATAATCTACATAGCGTACTAGTATTTTCGAAGCTAATCTTAGTTAGTTTAGTTTGTAGCCTTGTAAGTTGTACCCATATTTTTCCTTATAATGTCTACTTGAATTTATTTGTATATAATTGCTTTGACATGTGAATATTTTATATTCACCTAACATAATTTTATTAGTGCTTATATGTAACTAATCAATTTACATGTTCATATTGTGGAAGCTAGTCTCAATTGATTTGGCTTGTAGCCTTTTAAGTTGTATCTATACCATCTCTTATAATTTCTACTTGAATTTAGTTTCATGTAATTGCTTTTTCTTGGCTTAACATTCTCAATTAATTAATGAAGTTAAGGTTTTTTTTTTTTTTATTTCTTTCCTTTCAGATGCATTTCAAAATATTTAATTTTTTCTTTAAAATTTTCATTATAACCATTATATCGCACACACTTCTATATATATATTATATATATTACTAATTAAATGAATGGAATCAATTATTCTCGTTAAAGGCCGGATAAGTTTCTTCTTTAAAACCGAAAGTGCTGACTTTAGAAAATCACTATCTTGATTTTTAAAATTATTTTCAAATATAGGAAAGAAAATGAAATCTAGAATAGCAATTATTCCATTATTATTTATTTCAAAAGACCAAACGTACAATGACTTCTAACCTTAATATCTGTTGAATTTAAGATGAAAACGCTTTCACATGTAAAGTTTAAACTTAGATCCTTTTAGGCACCTTATTGACCTCAATTGCTTAAGAGGTGCCATAATGATAGAATTACCTTTTCGGAAGTAGCTAACGCTCAAAGGTGGAAAAAATGCACAGAAAGATTAAAGTTTATTCCTTCTTTATTTTGGCACCTATACTTTTAAATTTTCAATATCAAGAATTGAGTTTTAAAAAAAGGACTAAGATGGGTCTTCTTCATTCTTTATTACAAGTGCCATTAGAACTTACATTTTGAAATAAGAAGAAAAAAAAGGAAACAAAAAATGGTCTAAAACGGACAAGTTAAGAAAAAAAAATCAACGGAAGTCAACTAGTGAAATTTGCTCAATAAAACTATGTTACTTCATATAAAGGGTGAAAAAATAATGTGGATTTATTGTTACCCCATAAACAAGTGAGTTTGAGAGGAAAGGGAAAAGGGCAACACTGAGTTTTGGCCTTATTTGTTTTCCTATCTTGAAGTCCAACTTTCATAATTCAATTCCACTAGAATCCAATTCCTTAGATTTTCGACTCTCAATCCATTACTTTTTTTTTAATAAATCACAAACATGAAAAGATGTTAATTTGTTTGATTTCCTATCTTGAAATTGTCCGCCTAAAAAACTATAGATAAGGAGGTCTACAACAATTAATTACATGTTTCCAATGTGTATCTCACGTCACATGTGATTTTAAGGAGTGAATCAACAATGAGGCTTAGGGATTTGTTAGGTAGAGAGGATAAGGAAGAGTAGTTAGTAATCACAAGGAATTTGAATGCACATGTGAGAAGATCTTGAAGAGAGATGATGTGATTTTCGTATAAACTCCGTTGATGTTTTAATCTTGAATAAGAGCCTCCTGAACTGAGTTCATCCCACAAGCCAGTTGGATCAACCACTTGGGTTAGGGCCTTGTCTATTTTAACAGTGACTTAACGCCTCATCTAGGTACCTATTATCCCAACTTGGCATCTGATGAGTGTTCAGTTATACCTCACTCAACATCTCTTGGTATACTCTTCTTAATCGGGTTTGGCACATACAAAAGTGGATTGGTAGGTTTGCCCCATGTCCACTATAATTGTCATCAACTACCCACTTGCCTACTCTCTCATGATCTCATGACTCACTCAACCGTTGAGGACCAGCTAACTATAATTAGCCTCCTTTCCTCTATGGGAACGGTGATATTGCCTAAACTATTCTCCATATGTATAATTAGGAGGTATGCATAGTATAATTTGATTTTTTTTTTTTTAAATTACAACCAAAATATATGGTTTGGTCATAATTTTTTTTAATTAAAAAAAGTGGTTTAGTATGGTTTAGTTTGTGGTTTGAACCATTTTTTATTTTTAAAATAAAAATGCACTATATTCAAAAACTTCAATTACATATTTATTATCATCACTTATGCAAATATAAATAAAATTATTCAAAATTAATTATTTACTTCAATAAATGTGTGAAACTTATAGCAATGGAGAGATGTCATCCATCATAAAATTATAATCATATTGAACTATAATGATATACTGGACTAAATAAAATAAGAATATGTTATCCTAATATGAGATGCAAATTTTAATCCATCACATACTTCTAATTAACACATTAGCAATTATATAAAACCATGAGTAACTAAGTAGCAAAAGTGGATTGAAAAACAAAAGGAAAAATGAAAAAAGAATGTTAAGAACATTAGAGGTTAAAATCTAAAAATAATTTTATTTGTAGACACACCTCAACACTCAATACATGATTTGACCTTTCTAATTTCATTCTCATGAATGATACATATTGTATCAAAAAATTTAAAATAACTCATTTTTAATTAAAAATAAAAAAATTAACATGTTTAATTTTTTATTTAATTATGTAAAACGGTTTGATTTGATTTGAGTAATACGGTTTGGTTTAAGGTCTCGAACTGAACCACTTAGTCTCCACCAAACTAAACCTTGAATTGAGACATTTTGAAAAGAACCAAAATTTTGGTGTGGTTAGTGGTTTGGATAGCTTTTTTATTATTTTTTTTGTTGCATTGCCCTATGTGTAAGTTATCTATCTATCAATATGCTTACCGACTTAAGCATAGGAGTGACCATGCCAGATGCCATTAACCATATTTTATTTTGCAAGCCCATAATTTTTTCCAGTCCAGTTAAATTATCTACATCTAGCCTCTACCGGATTCGAACTAGCAATAAGCTCTAAGGTGTTTATAAAGTTTGGTAGTTGACAATGTTTATCATATCATATGGATTGTCAAACACTTAAAGAAGTCTTTTATTAATGAATTTTATCATGAGATTTTCTTGAGCCCACCTCTATAGAGAGTCTATTTCAAGTGTATGAATTTTTTTGAGAAATGTTGAGAGCAGATGAACTAGTTTGACGATCCCTACTCTACATCTACCATTCCGAATATCTCTTAAGTCATCCCAAATATGGATTAGACTTTTAATCCTGTTAGCTAGTCTTGGGAGCCGAAACTAAATATTTTAATATAGTTAATTTTAGTCCTCCACATATATTAAGCAAGGTTTTAGAGTCTAAAAGTTTGAGTGAAGGTTAAGGTTCTATGTTGATGGTAAACCTTTTCATTTTTACCTTTCATCTTATGCTCTCTTTTTTCCCAAAAAAATGGTTATCCCTTTTTTTTTGTGAAATGATTCATTGAATTAGTTATAATACCTAATTTGATAGGTCTTTGATAGAAGTATCTATGATCTTGAGTTCCTTGTACTTTACACATTTAAATTTTTGTAATCATGCTTATTGATTTATATTATTCTAATTTTTTTCAAATTTTTTGATGAAGCTACCATATTATTGAAGAATAGTTGAATCTCCACAAAATAGTGTTTACTCACCACTCAAAGACATTAGATATTGAATAAAACTACTATTAAAGATATAACTCACTAGGCAAGAGACATTCAAGAAATGTTTGTGAATTACTGCAGTAATATTATTGATTTGGGTTTAGGATATGAAATGGGAAAGAGAAATGGATGTTTGGAAAGAAGGAGATTGTAGTTTCTTTTTTATCCATTTTCAAATTAGCAAAAGATTATGGGATTTTGTTATTTTTGCAAAATATAGCTCATTAAAGGATAAAGGTAAAAACATGGGTACCTATTATGAATAATGTAGAAAAATAAAAGTATCTCATATAATAATAAACTAAGAACTTACCCTTTGAATTAACAAAAACTCATTAGACCCCAATCATAAGACTTAATATACAAAAGAAATCAAGAAATGTAATAGAAATGAAGTAATGCAATCTTAAATCAACTCACATACAAAGAACCATGAGTTTAAATAAAAACCCTAATCCACTAAGATGTTTGAGTAAACTAACATTGAAAACATAACTTTGTTAAAGATAAGGTAGAAAGTAGTTGGAAGAAAAATTGCAACCCTAGCAAGACAACTAATACCTTAACGATACGTTTGGTTCACTAAAATGAATAAGGCTGAAAAGTAATAGCAATTTCTTATTTTATAGTTAGGGGTATTTTAGAACAAAACATATTTTTTGATAAGGAATAGCCAATCCTCTAGTAAAGGGAATGAATAAGAATTCCTTATCCATTCCGCATCGCATGAAATAGACATTCTTTTGATATAACTTTTTACAAATTAAACAAAAGAATGGATATTCCGTGGGAATAAAATTGGAATACTGATTCTATTCCATTCAAACAAACATAGTGTAAATATTATAGAAATATCAGCGCAACACGTATACAATGAAAAAGCTACCATATTTTTCATTATTGTAAATAGTTTAGAAATTTCTTATGGCAAGCACTTAATTTGATATTAGTAAAGAACAACGACACTACTCTCAGATTGCTAGTAAAGAGTGAGCAAAAAGAGGGTAGTGATAAGTAGAGATATAACCGGGGCAGATTTGAGACGGGTCACATAAGACCCGAACCCGACCTGCTTTTTAATAGGATATCCTAAACCCGCCTTGCGACCCTATAGGGTTTTTTTATTCAATAACCAAACCCGCCCCTAGAGGGTTTTGGCCCCGCCCCCCGCCCCGCCCAGCAACCCCCTTCATTTCTTTTTTTTTTTTTTTCTCCTTTTCAACTCTTAGTTAAATTCAATTGCATCTTTCAACAAAATATTAGGTGATAGGCTGAAACTAGACTTCAGTATGGTCTAAACCTAGCTAGGCTAATTACAGTACGTTCGTCAATTCACAGGCTCATAGAACTAGCTATTTTATTTGTTAAAACAACAAAAATTAATAATATTATAAAAATAAATTTTAAGAGATAAAATTAAAAATTAGAAAAAAAAGACAAAATAAAATTAAAACTATTAACAATCATTCTTAAAAACAAAAATTAGTAGGGTTTTATTTTTTAAAATTTCAAACTCAATTTTTTAAATTTTTATAATATAATGGGTTTGGGTTACCCATCGGGTTTATTTAATGACCTGAACCCGACTCTAAACCCTATAGACCAGCAAGTAATTTTTCAAACCCGTATCGCGACCCTATAGGGTTTTAAATGGTTCAAGCAGGCCGGATACCCTATAATGATCCGTCTCAGTTGCATCTCTAGTGGCAAGTAGTTGAAATTGCAAGGGTTGACTTTTGCACACACAAAAGGCGCTTAGATATTAAAATATTCAATAAACTAAGGTTTTGTTTTTTAATCATTAAATTGATCTCAATATTGGAGGGTAAAGTTTGTAATTTGTTGATATTAACGACATTATTTGGGAGGAAAAAAATCTTTAATACTAAATTGTTGTTCTTATATTTGGGTTATCAACGATTTTTTATTGTTATTTTTACCAAGGTGTCTTGTGGAATTATGATTATGCAATTAACATATATTTAAAAATTATAATAACTCGTCTTTTTTATATGAATAAGAGAGGAATATAACACTGCAATGAACTGTAATTATGAAGTGAACTTGACAACCGTTAGTTATGGGTAGATCTTTCGAAAGAAGTCTACCATCCAAATTTGAAATTCTTAACCAATGACAAATGTTGCTAGAAGTGTTTTTGACCAACTTTGAATCAATAGAATTTTGATAATTTTGTTATCAGAATCAAATTCACGTTTGATTGTTTTGAAACACCAAGTTTTAAAAGGAATTTAAAAAAAAAAAAAAAAAGAGAGAAAACATACAAAAGAACTTTTACATTGTATTAAATGTTAGATAAATACCAAAAAATTTCTTAGCAAGGAGTTGACATTTACATAGGCATTCGCACTCCAAAATGAAGCCAAAAGAGAATAGTAAAAGAAAATTCTTTTTCTTTTTACCCCACTTTTCTTCCTTTCTTTTTTTGCATGACGTTATATCTTTCGTTTCACTTTTTTTATGGGCCTGTTGAGCTTTCTCTCATTCACTGTCTATCTCCTCAGGCCATTAGTGGGCCTGGTTTTGTAATCAAGTCTAGGCCCTAAGAAAAATAAACCTCTACACTTGAACTCTTTAAACACAAGCATACCGGACAACTTTGCACCACTTGATCACACACCATGCAAAGGCAAAGATGGCGGCATGGCAGCGCAACCACTGCAGCGGTGCGTTTCCGACACGTCTTACAGCTGGGCTCAATCTCAACGACACGATCCGGATCGATGTACACTGACTCGGCGTCGTCTGCCTGGCCCTCAGGACCCAGTGCACGGTCCAGTCCACTACCGCTATCTTGCCCATAAATGAGGGCCTGTTGAATTTGGGCTTGTAGGGAGACTACTGTAGCTTCGTGGGCCCTTGCTTTTGCCTGCCAAAGCTGTGTCTCAGCGGTAAGCTGCGCGGCGCGTGCCTGCAGCTCGGCATTTTTGCGAGTGGCTTTCTCTACTTCCGCTTCCTTCTCTCTCAGTGTCCGAGATAGAAACTCATCGGCTGCACCCAAAAGCGCATGATAGTGCCTTTGCCTCTTCTCTGCTAATGTGCGCCGAAGTTGCTCGGCCTATAAATTTAAAAATATTATAAAAAGGGAATTAAATACCGTTTTGCTATAATTGCACTGTTTGCATAGAATAAGATAAAATTTCCTTCTAATTTCATTAACAAAACGAAAATATATATATTTCTTAAGTAAAAAAGTCCTGTAACAAATTCTAGGATTATATAAATTCAACACGAATAAAATTCCAATAGGGTCCGACAATGTTAATTGATTACATCATTGCTAAGATGAAATCCCGAAGAAAGAAGATGAAATTTAGAACTTGGAAAAGGGGGACATATAGAAAAGGTTAAAAGTAAATTTACCTGGGCATGGATAAACTGTTCAATTTCATCTCTCTGTTGCCTGATATGGGCATCAAAATCTTCAGACAATACCAAAGATGGTGTTGAATTTGAAGAGGTATGATAAATGGTACTGGTGTGTTGTAAGAAATTTTGATGATGTTGCTGGTGGTGGTGGTGGTGCTGCTGGTGTTGCTTTTGCTGGTCACCAAAAGATAACTTTAAGCCAGTGGAGACCCCATTATTATTTGATTGTGTATTGTGGAGTAAAGCAAGATCTATCAATTGAGGTGGCCTTGATTGCATTGAAGAATACATGTTTATTGAAGATGATGTATTATTATTGTTGTTGTTGTTATTGTTATTATTATTATTATTATCTGTTGGTGAATTTACTTCTCTTCCTCTCTTACGTGTATTTGTACACCCTGTATGATATTTTCAAAAAAAAATAAAAAATCAGTACCTAACTATAGCCATGCCAAAAAATTCAACCAAAAAAAAAAAAAAAGCTACAAAACCAATTTATTAACTATTGAGATTTATCAATTTTTACATAGAGTTCAGTCATGACTATTGATGATTATATAATATATATATACATAGATTGAAAAGGTTATAAGAACAAAATAACATGGTCCAAAGTGGAAGAATTTTTTGCAAATGGCATATATTGCCACTTTACAAAATCTAATTTTTAATTACTATAAATGAGTTAAATAACAAAATTTGAAAAGGCTATCAAAACAAATTAAAAAAGTCCAAAGTGGATGATTTTTTTTTGAATAACTAGATATAATCGCCACTTTAGAAAAAAAAAAAAATCGTTTTGCAATATGCAGTTAAGTTAATTACTGGTAAAAGATTACGAAACAAATCTAAGAATTTTCCAGAAATGGTGATTGCTACTTTAGATTAAAAAAAAAAATCAGTAAATTTAATTTTACCTCCATTGTTGTACAACAAGTGAGATTGATCAATATATAATCCTCCAGGTTGTGGTTGCAAGGAGTAATCATTATTTCCATCTTGCACGTTTCTGCAACATATAAATAAAATTAATACAATTCTTGGGTCATCATAAAAATGAAAAAAATGTAGAAGAATATATATATGTATATGTATGTATGTAGTAAATTTATATTATTTTACAAAACAAACCTGTTAAAGAGGAGAATATTAGAAGGGTATTGAGCTTGAACAGCCATCGTAGGGCACAGGATTTCAATTGAATTTGAATTGAATTATTGATGTTAATAACAAAGAAAGGCCAGGTTTAATAATAAGAAGCCAGAGGCGGAGTCTTCAATATGTAGTATGGAAGATAGAGAGAGAAAAAAGATAAGAGACAGAGAGATAGAGAGAGAGGGGAGGATGTGTGTGATATATGATGATGGTTTTCTGAAATTTTCTTCCTTCTTGTAGACTTCGTTTTCACATGCTCTTTTCTTTTTTTGTTTTTTCTTTTCCTCTGAATTTCTTGCTGTACTTGTTCAGAGAACTCAGGAAGAGAGAGAGAGAGAGAGAGAGAGAGAGAGAAGGGTTGTTTATTGATGTTGTTGTTGTTGTTGTTTTTCTTTTTGAGTTGCTTAATAGGTTTTATTTGTTGCTGAGCATGTTATTGGGTTGATGATGTTCTGGCTGTTGTTGTTATTGTTAGCGTGAGATTTGGCTTTCTTTCTTATGGGAGTGGTCAGGAGTCCCGTGCCTCTTTCCTTCCCTCCCTTCTTTATATGTTCTTGTTTCTATTATATTATCTATATCCTATTCCCAACCATTAATTTAAATCTTTTGGTTTTTCAAGAAAACCCCTTATTTTAGCTTTCCAAATTTCTTTTTGTTACCCTGAATGAAATTATGGATTTGCCACTCAATGCACTAATTCTTGTCTAGGATATATTTAAATTGGTTATGGTTATTGATAGCAAATTTATAATTATATATTAAAATAAAGAAAAAAATCGAATTTAATCTATTTGGGAGATTTGCATTCATAATTAATAATAGATTAGATGAGTTCATAATTATTAATATGATTATTTATATTGCTATACTAAGATTGAATTTGTCATTTATGAATTTGTTTTCTAATCTTATTAGTACATAGATTTTTTTTTTTTTTTTTTGGGACCATAGTACATAGATTGAGAGGGGAATATTAGATTATAAAAAATTTTAAAACTAAAGAAAGAAAGAAAGAGAAAAAGGAAAAAGAAAAGAGGAAGGTGGAGGTAGTAATTGATGGGGAGTGCTGGTCTGTCTTTGCCGCCACCGCAGCCGCTGGGATTGTTTGTATCGTAGTACATGGTCCACGCAGCACCCCACCCCCTCCTCAGTTCCCTCCCCTTCCCTCTCTCCACATTTATGCTATACTTACAAGTCAAATATCACCCAAAGTATTTTATTTATTTATCTTGTTTCAAGGAAGTAAAGATATAAAATCTTTATCTAGAATGAAGAGAAAAAAGTCTATGAAAGCTCTCCCAAGTTACTTAGCTCTATGGTTGAAATAAGATATAACATTATTGTAATATTTTTAAAGTTTATTAATTAAGTAATTATATATAAACCTGCTTCTAAACTTAATTTTTCCCTTTTAAAATATAACAAAGAGTTTTATATGATAAAAATATAAAATTTTGGGAGTTTAAAGAAGACAAAAATCACAAACGAAAATCGAATCAATATTATCAAAGTTTCTTTAGCTTAAATAATTATTATTTGACTGATCATTATATTAGCTTATTTATATATGGGTTTGTTTGTTTCATATTATTCTGATTATTTTGATATCTTATTTTTATCTATTTTAAATAGATATTTATCAAGAAATAAATACAGATGAAAAAACATATATTTTTACTCATAAACAATCAAATAGATCAAATACAAATGAGATACATATAAGATATAGATAAAATATAGATGTCAATAAGATATATATATAAGATAATGATGAAAATCATACAATCCAAACAAACCTAATTCTTTGAAATTTTATCAGCTTCTAGTTTCTTATCTATTATTATTTTTTTTTTCGGCAAAGCTCTTTTATTATTTATGTTTTCAATATGTTGAGTTTCACTCGGTTTTGAAGAATGAGATTTAAAATAAAGAAAAGGGGGGGTGGTTTCCCTTCATTTGCATGTATTGGAAAAGACATGGGACATCACCACAAGACTTCCAACCAAATTGTGTGGTTGTTTGCTGTTAGTTGAGTTCTCTCTTTTCCAACATAATTCACGAAAGTTGGTGTTTGATCAAGATTTCCTCTAATATCTATGACTTTGTCTCCTCACTAATATTAATGAACCAGTACCCTTAATATAGACATGATAAGTTAGTGGAAAAAAAAGAGAGAAATTTTCAATTCCCCAACTGATTTGTTGCAACCAAATCAATTTGAATAAATTCATTAATTTTTTTCACTTAATAATAATAAATTTATCGTGGCATCAGTGCTAATTGAGTGGCTCTAAGTTTCTGCCAGATAATAAGACAACATGGGGAACTACCTTTGCTTTAATGAGCTGGATCCCCCCTTTGAAGCAATGCAAAATCCCATTGTGTATGAGTGCTCAAGAGGTTTGCATCCATCATATTCATATTCCCCTTTAAAATATGTGAATAATTGTTTCACATGTTTGAGGGACAACCAATGACTCCATTTTCAGCAAAGTCATCTTACATACACGTCTTAAATAATTAAATTAAGTAAATGAATCGTTAAACAAGAATTAAAAGTGGGCAAGAAACTTAAGAGTTTCCATCTAAAGGAAAAGGTAATTTGAAATAATTCCAGAATTAGACATATAAACAAGTTGCGACTAAAGGGTATTTAGTTCAATCTAATGTGATAGATAGTTCTTATGACGAATTTTAGGTATAGGTCATATTTTGAGAAAATTGGCTTAAGTACCTAACAACTCATACCAAATATTATATTTTTGAAGGACATTTATTTCTCCTAAGCATATGGATTTTGGTATCTTGTAATAATTAAATTTGATTGGATTGTTTATTTGGTTTTAAAGTAAATATTATGTTTCTATATTACTTAGCTTCATGATATATGTTAAGATACCATGTAACATTTAGATATGGTTCTAAGGCACACATCCTATGTTATTAGTTTCTTGTTTTTTAAACCTATTCGAAACCCATTCAATGGTGTCATGTTGTACACGCTACATGTACATGTATATACATGTGAATTATGTAAAACAATGACCATTCATAAAAGAATTAGGTAATTGAGGACAAATTGTCTGGCACTAATATTACCTTTTAACTTAGCATGACAATTTTATCACAAATTTTCTTTTGAAGGAAAACCTTGTACTCTTTCCACAATTAAAAAACAGTTCTGAGATTAGATCATATGCTTGGATTTGTTGGCCTCCCCTGGTTAATTAAATTATCTTGTTAAATGATGGTGGCTGCCAAACAGATTAAAGAAGTCTAATAATTCATAATAGAGCTTCCACTTTTGTGGGACTTATTTAATAATAGAAACTCAGACTCAGAACCAGACCTTACATAATATTACATGTGGAAGAAAAAAATAAATACAGTGGATGAACTACTAAGGATCATGGCGTATTTGAATCAAAAGAAAAACAATTCACGGACACGGATTTGGAAGGACAAATTGTCCATTTGTAAGGTAAATCTATATATCTTTGGCCAATAAGAGAACTTGCAGAGAAGTTAAGTCTCAGAAAAAAGATGTGATTGCTTGACAATTTTCTTTTGTCCTCTTTTTTTCCCCCCTTGGACGTTGTACCTTATATCCAATTTACTTGAGATTAATAAAAAAAAAATTATTTATTTTCTATTTAACTTGATATAAGATTTAGTTGTTTTCCGTTCCATTTTAAGATGCATGGTCGCCCTAAAATGAAAGAAAAATAAACGTGATTTGCACTTCACCTAAAAATTTTTGGACACCTTATCTCTAGTTGCAATGTTCTTATAAAAGAAAATGATAAGTATAAAAGGACAAAAAAAATTACTTTTATAAATTTCATGCCATTTGAATAGTTTGATTTCACTAATGATCAAAATGAATTGGCATGAACAGTAGCCTTATTAATAGGAAAAATATGAAAGTTTAGATGATAGTTTAGGTATTAATGGCCTTGTGATCTAGTGACATCTCTCTAGATCTCTTAAATGAGAGGTGCCATATTTGAATCCCATTTTCTGGAAGAAACAAAAAAATTTATAGTTCAAGCATTGAGTTAGAAAGTTAAAAATATTTCGACATTAACTCATACAACAAAGAAACCAATCAATTACAATTTACATTTATAAGATAGGATTAATTTATGATAATTGTTAAATCAACAATTTATATATTAGCAATTTTATTTTTAGACATTGATTGATGATAAGTATGAAGATTTCAAACTACTGACCACCACTTGTAAATAAATATGGTAAAGGTTATGTTCATGACCATGAGGTAGATATGCTTGTCCTTTTCCATATATTTTCTTTTTTCCTAACTAAAATAATTGATGATCTAGGGGATGAGTACAAATAGGTGGCATAAGTGAACCCGCCTAATCCCGTGAAAGAGGGTTAGCTTCTATGTCAAAAGAAAATTCAAAGAAAAGATAGGTTGGTATTAGTGATCATACCCCAAAAACCAAGAACAAGATTTTACTTTAATTAATGGAGGTGATAAAGAAAGGAAGAGAGAAGGAATGTGTACGTAAAAGCCGGTGCCAGGCAAAAGCCAATGGCTTTTGTCTTTGCTTATTTAGGACCCACTAGGTTGGCTCATCTGTTGTGGTTTCAATAATCTCTTGATTCGTTTGGATGGATAGATTTCCAAAATATTGAAATTTCGGGAAACTTTTGTGGGGTTCATGATTTGACCTTATTTCTTATTTTAGGATTATAATGTAATCCTGATAAATGAGTTTTTAATGTTTTTGATCATGGTAAAAATACTATACTTAATTTATTTTCTATAATTTAGTTCAGCTATATATTTATTTGAATGGTCTGTTTTTCATCTTATATTTGTATCTTTTTCAAAATGACATGTGTAAATATGTTCAATTTGTATTTATATTTTATTTATATTTGATTTATTTGATCTTTTAATAAGAACTATCAATTTTTTTTATATATATCTAATTCTTTATAAATTATTTATTAAAAAAGTTTGAAAAATGTATCTGTAATTTGTCAACAGATAAACAGACCCATTATTGAAGTTAAAAAAAAAAAAAAAAAAACAAATTGTTATGAAAATTGGGGCATAGTATATATTTGGGGTGTTTCGTTTCCGGGAAAATGTTTCTTAAAATTATATTTTTCAAATTTCACGTCGAATTGAATCTTCAAAAAATTTCTAATATTGACGTAATAATTTTAAGAGTTCACATCAACTAATAGCTTTTTTATGGTAAGTGGCTATGGAAGGTGAGGATGGTGACACGCAATGTTAGTAATGGCAATTACCAATTATGGGAAATGCAAGTAGAAAATGGGAAAATAATTTCTTCGGGAAATCAATTCTCAACTTCTATTGATTTATATTATATATATATATATATATATAATTTTTTTTATTATAATTGACCACCATTATAGGTAGACATCAATATGGCTGGGTGTCACCCATGACAAGTTTAGCATTGATGGGCATTGTTCCACCGTTGGCCTGGTCATACGGGTTATGACCTGTTAAAGACGCAGTGAGTTGTTAGAATGATGGCAGTTCAATTTCTCTAAACCGTAAACTTGCTAGGTTGGGCTGGATGAGGGAAAAAAAAAGTATAAAAGCACAACAAATGTAAAAGAATATATATATATATATATAATAAACTGACTTTTAATGTGCATAATAAAATTAATTATTTATTCACAACATTTAACGTTGTGTCATTATTAACAACACATACAATAAGGATGTTTAAAAGTAATCCTTATTAATTTAGATAAACTTTAAATCCAAAAAAAATTTTATTTCTTAATGATGTAAGATTTATAATTGATTTTATGACTTGGTTGTATCTTGAGTTTTGTAGTCCTATGTTATTAAGTTTGCCACTAAGAGCGGATTGCTTGTAATATATATATAAATGGATACCTTGAACAATTACTTTACTAAATGGTTAGAGATTGCTACTCTTAGACCCGAAAGTTAAAACTTTATTATTATTAACATAAAATTTATTTTTTAATTTTATATTTATTTTTTCTATTGTTAATTTAAATTTTAGAATAAAATTAATTTTACAATTATTTTTTAAATTGAACTGATTGGTGAACTGATAGATAACTTAGAATCAACTCAGTCCGTCTTCGGCCGAGCCGATTCCGGGCCATCCTAGATGGGGTTGGTGGTAAAAAAGGTATGGGTTAGTTTTGGCCCATGCTGATGCCTAATTATAGGTAATTAGCTACTGTTTTCATCTCAAATTTCTTCTTGTTGCTAAAAGTCATCGGTAAACAGAATTTTTTTAAATTATTAGAATAATATTTGAAAATTCTAAAGATTTAATCGTAAAAATAACCCAATCCCTCTACGCACCCAAAAAAAAAAAAAAATTCACGAAATAAACACACCTTAATTAAGTTTACCTATTATCAAATTAAATTGAAGTTGAAACTTTTTTAATACACTAAATCTTCTCTTGTTGGGGGTGGTGGGGTTGGGGAACGGGGTTTCTTAGTGATTGTGCAATTTCGTATACAATCAAGTATAATCTGAAAAACAACAACATCGTCGGCACGCAATCTACATAACCAAACTATGGTATTATTATCCAGAGTTCTAGATTTCAATTTAGGCAGTGCCCTACTTTCTGAGCCCGACAGCCTATGGTAAGATTTATTAAAATACCTTCTCCCTCGTGGTTCTTTGCAAAAATTAATGCTATGTAGGTCTCATTTCTCTGATCTCCCAATGTTTTCCGATAATGACATTTTTTTTCCTCGCCAGTTTTTATCCAAAATTTACAAATGACTCCCCCCATCCCCAAAATTCAAAATCACCCTTATTTATTTGTTTATTTATTATTATTGTTAGAGTTAATTATAAAAACATGACATGTATTTTGACTAATTTATAAATACATGAGGTATTTTTTTTTAGAAATGATGATCCTAGTTTCATAAAAAAATCTCAATATTATTTAATAGTTTTAGAATGACACAAGTTAATATTTTATTGGCTATAAAAATTAATTTTATATTTTTTCAATTTTCTCATTTTTAAAAATAATTTATTTTATTTATTTAAATTTTTTCTTAAATTAATTTTTTAAATAATAAGGTCTAACGCATATCCTTCTAATAGTAATTAGTTATAATAATACTTTTGTATGAAACTGATATCATCTATTTGTAAAAAAAATTAATGCAGGTCATGTGCTTGTAACTTGATCAAAATATAAGTTATGTTTTATTATTATTTTTTTTTTTTTGTCTTGTTTTGTTTTTTTTTTTTTTTTTGCCTGAAATACCCTCCTCCTTGAATTTACGTCTTTATAAAAAACTTTAGGTCTTGGATAAGCAAAGCGTATTTATGCACGTTTGTTCAAAGTTTATGTTTCATTCTTGTTTTGATTCATTTAATTTATTTTAAGAATGCTGACAAAAAAAATTAGTGTCTTTGAAGTTTATTTAGCCTAGTCAACAAATTAAAACTCTGCACCAACTCCTTTATAATTTTCCGGAAAACAAATAACCATGGGTATGGTTGCGTTGAAAAATAAATACACTTGCACGAAATTTTTATGCCTATTATATTGTTCAATTTTTCATATACAACTCTAAATATCCTAAGTCTATATATATATATATATATATATATATAATCACTTGAAAAGTAGCTCAAGAATAAAAAAAGATAAGTAATTCTTGAACTATCTATTTTTGACAAGACCTTCCATTAAAGGTCTATAACATAAAATACTATACTACATGTAAGATTATGACCCTACATATGATATTATATGCGATATCATTTTTCTATGTAACATACTTTCAATGAAAGATCTATCTAGAATAAATAGTCCAATGGCATACTACTTTTTACTCATGATACACTTACTCAAATCTCCTCTTTCTCTATCTTATGTTCTTTTAAGTTCATTTTCTTTTGTGAATATATATATATATATTTATATATTTTTGCATTCCATTTATTCCCTGCAATATTCGTTCATGAATAGTTTAAAGAGAGCCACATCAATTTGTCTTTTTTTTAGGGGAGAAAAAAAAGAAGAGAATTGTCCTATTTTGGTCGATTCTTCAATCAATGTATGTACAGGACACCCCCAACAATAAGCCAAATCACATTCAAATCTGACCATCCCATCTCTTTATCCTCAAAACGGTTCCTTTCTTTTTTTTTTTTTTTTTTCTTTTTCTAATCCTAAAATAAGATTGCCTCAACGACCCGCCCCCGCAAAATAAAAATAAAAATAATAATAGCAATGAAGTAAAATGGGACTAGTTCTTCCAGATCTAGACAAAGCATGACCACATGAATTGAATGTTGATTATCTTTAAGTAATAATATTCTAATTCATTTTGTGAGTGTCTACACCATCTTGGTTGACCTTAACACGCCTAGAATACTGACTATCAAATATGAAAAGCCAGATCATGTGTCATGAAATTATAGTGTTTCTTTTGCTAAAAATTGTCTCCTAAACTTCTTTACATATTTTTTTATAGAGGAAAAAAATTATTCAATACTAAATATATATGTGGCATGTAATATTTTAGAATTTTGACATATACATCAAAATGCATTTAGTTAGAGATGCAATTAGGATGGGTATGAGATGGGTCATAGAAGATTCGAACTCGACTCGACTCGACTTGACTCGATTCCTTACAGGGTTGCTCAAATCCGATCCGCAACCATATAGGGTTTTTTGTGCAACATCCAAACCTGCCCTTGTAGGGTTATAGTCTTGACCCGTCCCATTCTGCCAATTCGATTGCATTTTTACTATTTTTTTCTTTCCTTTTTCATTCTTATTGTGTAGAGGTTCTTGCAAAGTAGACAAAAAAAAAATATATATATATATATATATATAGATATATATCAACTCCACATTACATATTCTATATTAATACCTTCGAAAAAGTGTAATAAAAGAAAATGTAATATCAAAAGCTATTGTGTATGTGTAATACATATTCCTTCTTTTGCAATTTTTTTATATATACTTTTTTATTTAATTTTGGTGTAGGATAAAATGCGATTCTTTTGCATTTATATTCCTATATCAAAATATGTGATTAAGTGTAATGCAAATGTAAACACCATTCTAAATAAGGTAAATGTAGACCGCTTTTAGAACTCGGTATGGACACAATGAGTTATTGGTAATGCCGTTTGGATTGACTAACGCACCAGCAGCTATTATGGACTTGATGAATCGTGTCTATAAGCCACTCTAGGATAAGTGCGTAATTATCTTCATCGATGATATTTTGGTCTATTCCAAAACGCTAGAACAGAATGAAGAGCATTTATGGATAGTGTTACAAACATTGGGTGGGCACAAGTTATGCGCCGAGTTATCTAAGTATAACTTTTGGTTTGAT
Source organism: Combretum micranthum (assembly GCA_024138025.1). Lineage (NCBI taxonomy): Eukaryota > Viridiplantae > Streptophyta > Magnoliopsida > Myrtales > Combretaceae > Combretum > Combretum micranthum. The sequence continues at coordinate 1,363,725 of JAMXBD010000136.1, forward strand.
TGGATTGGATATCTTTCCTAGGACATGTTGTATTGGGCAATGCAATATCAGTAGATCCCAAGAAGATCAAAGCCGTGATGGAGTGGAAAAAACCACAAACGCTGACTGAGGTTAGAAGTTTTCTTGGATTAGTTGGCTACTATAGGAAATTCGTACAAGATTTTCAAGGAGAGCCAAGCTGCTAACTTAATTGACCTAAAAGAATGAAAAGTTTGTCTGGAATGAAAAGCGTGAGCAAAGTTTCTAGGAATTGAAGCGACGTTTGGTATCTACTCCAATCCTGACTTTACCATATCTCAAAAAGCCATATGCAGTCCATAGTGATGCATCAAGAAATGGCTTAAGATGTGTCCTTATGCAAAAAGGAAAAGTGATTGCATATGCTTCACGACAGTTAAGGCTACATGAACAGAACTGCCCAACACACAATCTTGAGCTAGCTGCGGTTGTCTTTGCCTTCAAGCTTTAGAGACACTACCTCTACGGATAGCGATGTGAGAGATATACGGACCATAAGTGCCTGAAATATTTGTTTACTCAAAAGGAATTGAGCATGAGGCAGAGGAGGTGGTTAGAACTCATAAAAGATTATGATCTTGAAATAAACTATTGTCCCAGAAGAGTGAATGCGGTGGTAGATGCCTTAAGTTGGAAGAAGCATGGAGAAGTTGCCGCCATGCTCACGACACAAAAGGATTTAGTAAAGGAGTTTGAAAGGCTAAGTATTGAATTTCTGGGACAAAGTGTGGAAGCATAAATTTCTAACTTAGTTATGAAGCTAACTTTGATAGACATGGTCAAGGAAGCACAACGGTATAATGAGACAATTCAGAAAGTGAAGCAAGAGGTTTAAGAAGGGAAATGTGTTGATTTTGAGATAAATAAGGAGGATGCAGTAAGAATGAAAAGAAGATTATGTATACCAGACAGTGAGGAGAGGAAAAAGGAAATTATGGGTAAAGCTCATAATTCGGGATACATCATGCATCCCGGTGGGACAAAGATGTACCAAGACCTCTAAAGCCACTATTGGAGGAATGGAATGTAGAGAGACATGGAGACATGGTTGAATTTGTAATGAGGTACTCTACATGTCAGTAAGTAAAGATCGAGCTCCAAAGATCGAGAGGACTTTTGAAACCATTAGCCATACCAAAATGGAAATGAGATCAAGTTGTGATTGATGTCATATGTGGTCTACCCGAACATCAGCTGAATATGACGCCGTATAGGTCATAGTGGATCGACTTACCAAGTCGGCTCACTTCATACCTATCAGCATGACCTATTTAATGGACAAGCTAACACGGTTATATGTAAAGGAGATTGTAAGATTACATGGAGTTCTAGCGGGAATCATATTAGATCAAGACCCCGATTTGAGTCAAAATTCAGTATAAGTCTGCAAAACTGTATGAGGACTCAGTTACATTTCGGTATAGCTTATCATCTACAAACCGATGGACAGTCAGAGCGAACTATTCAGACCTTGGAGGATATGTTGTGGGCATGTGTTATGGAGTTCAAAGGTAGCTAGGAAGCGTACTTGCCTTTGGTTGAATTCGGTTACAACAATAGTTACAATTCAACCATCAAGATGCCACCCTATGAAGCTTTATATGGATGAAGATGCATATCACCTCTATTTTGGGATGATGTGGAGAAGTTAGCCATCGGATTGGACTTTATCCGAGATGCTGTGAACAAGGTTAGAATCATTCAATAAAGGATGAAAGAAGCCTAGGATAGGCAAAAGAGTTGGGCGGTCAAAAGCACCGAGTTCTTGAGTTTGACATTGGGGATCATGTGTACTTGAAGGCAAATCTTATAAAGGGTATCTATCGTGTAGGGGTTTAAGGAAAGCTAAGCCCGAGATATATTGGACCATTCTAGATTCTCAAAAGAGTGGGAAAATTAGCCTATCGCTTGGCATTACCACCAAATTTGTCGAGAATACACAATGTGTTTCATGTTTCGGTCCTGAGAAAACATGTAGCCGACCTCGATCGGATTGTAAAGCTCGAACTGGTGTGGTTAAAGGAAAGTTTGACCTGTGAGGAACACCCGGTTCAAATATTAAATCGAAAATTTCAGAATCTAAGAAACAAGGAGATCCGATATGTCAAAGTCTTATGGAGGAATCATTGACATGAGAAAGCTACCTAGGAAGCCGAAGATGAGATTCGAAAGAAATACCCAAGCCTTTTTAAGGAACCTGGTATGAACATCAAGTTTTGAGGATAAAATTTTCTTTAAAGGGGGTGAGTTGTAAACTCTTGAATTTCATGCTAAGTTTATGCTTAAACCCTAGAATTAAAGGTCAATCGGAAACCTTAAAAGTTAACAAATGCTACAACAAACCCTAGTGTTTAGATCCGGCAATCCTATGCTCTTAACCTTAAAACAACAAAATGGAGAAAATCATGGAATATGATTCGTAATAATATAAGGAAGCCTAAAAAGATTAGATTCGTCAAAATTTAATTTGTTCCAAACCCGAACGAGATTAGTTTTCGAAAAACGTGTCCTGAGTTTGGAATAGTAAAAATATTCCGATGATACCGTTAGATTCGTAATAATACAATGATTTCAAAAATATTAGTTTTATAATTTTTTATTGCTAAAAATATTAGACATCGCATTTATACGCATTTTCTTTTACTATCGATAGATTATTAATCTTGTTTACTATTTATTATCCTATTTTACAATTCATTACTATTCATCTATCTCTATTTTTTCTTACTGCCTATACACCTATTTCTTAATTTTTTTTTTTCCAATACAACTTCACATCTCTCATATCTCACATCTTGATTACTTTTCATTAACAAAAATACAAGGAAAAGAATTAAATTTCACTCCCTCTCTCCTTTCCTTTATGCATCGGCCATCTCTCTCTATCTCTATATTTTCTTTTTTCAGTTTGTTTTATTATATCTAATTTCCCTCTACAAAATTCTATAAATACCCCATCTCCCTTCATTTCTTTCACACTTCTTTTCCTTACCAAAACTCTCCCAAAATACCACCATAAAATCTCTCTCTAACAATTTCCTCTCTATAAATTTTTCTCCTTCTTCTAACCCATAAGTAAATGTCCTAAACTTTTATTTATGTTCATGTAACTCAGTATGAGCTTACTATATGTTTTCTAAAAACCCATAGAGGTTAAAAAATAACAATAGGCTCATACTTTGTTCTTGTTATACATACGTTCTTATATTTTTAGATTATTAATAGATTATTTCTTATATTCATGTAACTTAGCATGAACATAGTGTATGGTTTCTAAAGACACACAGAGGTTAAGAAAGCAACCTTATGTTCATATTTTGTTCTCGTTTATACATTATGTTTTTATTATTATGCTTTTACTATTATGCTTATATTATTATACTCTTATTATTGCTATTGTTATGCTCTTATTATGCTTTTTCTTTTTTTCTTTTTTCTTTTAGTCTATTCTTAGTCCCAAGTTGCCTTGATGAAGCTAAGGCTCCCAATACTTGACCATATTATTTTGCTTATATTGCTTCTTATATATATCTTTATCTTATAATGTGATATTATTTTCTTTCTCATGACTACATATTCATAAACATACATGAACATGTTGATATTGTCTCAACAAAAATAAAAAAAGAGTTTTATTAAATGAAGAAAAATAAGAACTCTCTTTAAAGACAAAATTTTTTTCCCTTAGGATATGATTTTTCTATAAAAATTTAAAGTTTTATCTTAATAAATCTTTTCCAAAATTTAGATAAGTCTATCACAAGTTTTTAGTAATAATAGTACATTGGATTTCATCAAAGAATAAACAAAGTAGATTTATCACACACACTCTTTTCAAATTAATAAAATAAGAAGGTTTCTTTAAAACTCAATATTGCTAATTCCTTGATTGACAAAGGTTTTTCTTAAACTTATTTATAAGGTTCTCACCAATACTAAAATACTAAGGACTAGACATGTTTGACAAGATCATCTAAAATTAATCTTCTAGAGACAAATCTTACTTAGGAAATAAAATTAGTAAATAACTTAAAAGATCATGATTATTTATTTAAAGTGGACCTAACTTTGGAAAAATTAAGAACATATAAACATGACAAGTAACCACTTCAAGGAATTTTAGTCACTACTAAGAAATACTTAGAGAAACTTTACTTTTTAACCACTAGAAATAAAATTGGTAAAAATATTAAAAAGAATAAATTTATTTTTGAAAAATTAATTTATTATCAAAAAGTTAAGAAATAAAGTTAAAAGAAGAAAAACACTCACTAATAACAATTCAAGAAAATTTTCCAACAAACTAAAGTGAATTTTCAATTCTTAACTTTTTCCAACTTTTAAGACACATTACTTTACAAAAATCATTGTTGAGACAACACCACTAAATTCATGCATACAATATGAGTCAATATATGTAAATGTATTCAAAGATTTTTCGACCATGCAAATATCTATATTTTTATACAAGGATTTTTGGATAAAGAAAAGTTTAAAAAATTGTGTTTTAAAGGTTAGGATTTTCATAGTGATTCTGTACCTTGTTGTTTTGGGATCCAAACGAATTTTTATGACATAAATAACCCTAGAAATAGATAGTTCTTTTCAAGTATGTAGAAAACGAGATATAATATGCAAAATTTTAAGTTAAAAATGAGCAAGTTATGGTTATTTTAAGTTGGAATTTCCACCAATACGAATTTTACCGCAACTAGAAGCTAGAGTTAGAAAATTTGAGTAGGATTTTCATGGAATATTCATTTTGGGTATTTCCTTTGTTTAGGAAATAAAGTGGACGACATTTGCTACCCCGATGATTATTTTGATTAAGGAGCTACCATCACAACATGGCCGAGTGAGTTAACTTCCCCTTATTTTACAATACTCATATTTGTGCTTCTAGTTTAGTGTCACTTGAACTAGGAAAAAGATAAAATGAAAAAATGCATGCGATTTACATTTCTTGGTGAATTGATATTAAGCATATCGAGTCATGAAGTGTTTATAATAAATTATATGTTTTACTACCACGTTAGAATGTTTGAAACTTGTATGATCACCTTTTAAATGAAATAACTATGTGCTAGACTTTTAAATAAAATTGATTTATGCACTTCATGAGTAGAGTCTCATTACATTCACTATTATACATTTGGTGGAACGATTGTATGATAGTGGTGGTTAACATAACCAGTAGTATTTGCATGTGGCGAATAGTAACTGGTAAGATCTACATATATTTTGGAGGCGTTTAGTAGCCGGTAAGAACTATAAATTCTTTAATTAGCCGTAATTAGCCGGTATACCCAACCCCAAATGAAGGGCATTAAGTTTGTTATAAAGACTTAATGTTTATGTTTATTTTAAAGACTAGTATTTATGTTTCGATCCTTGGACTATGTTTAGCGGGAGAATGCCCCTAAGACTTTTGTAAATGAACTTATGAACTATATTATGTGGGTAAATGTTTATCTAGATTCTTGTATGCTTATAATTACTTGCTTAAATTACATTTTCCACTGGCATTTCCTATTACCATGTTGTACGCCTTACAAATAATATCGAGACTTTCGCGTGACTAAGATAGTCATTCTTAAGCCTTAATATTATATGTGGCGGATTGCCACATTTAGGGTACCCCTTGGGGCGTGACACGTGATCGCCTAAAAACTTGTGATCAGTGATGATCATGGGTATGATCATGCTCGTGATAGTGGAATTCAAAATTTTTTTAAACAACCCGAGGCTACCATACCCATCATCATGCCCGTGATTCAAGCCTTGTGTCAAATTTCCATTTTTTCCCATGTTTTGAAATAGTTAACTTAACCTATTTATATTAACTGAAACACTTCTAAAACAACATATAGACTTAGTATTAAGTATCAAGGGTTCATGTTCGTTCACTACGTATTCATTTACAAGCAATCCAACTACTTACTATCAACAGTATCCATAACTTCATAACTTCATTTGTCAATACTAATGTAACTTGTAATCCATATAAATCATTTATTCATCAAAACAACCAAAACACTATAAATCTACTCTTACAAGTTCCTGAGATTCATTTAAGTCTAAGAATCACTTTATTTCATCAAAACTAACTATAATTCACTAAGTACTCATTTACATAAAATTTGTCTTCATGAAAGAAACAAGTGAGTAGATGATTAGAAAAAACAAGTAAAGCTTTACCTTAAATGACTAACTGGTAGATGAGACTAGAAGGAAATCTGATGATTTTTGCAAGAAAAATTTGATAAAAAATGATGGAGGATTTGTGCTTGGAAGTGGTGATGGAAGAGTTGGTTTTGGGGTTTGCTTTAGAGTTATGTTTTTGCAAAAATTTCACTTATAATTGTCTTATAATATGCTTTTTTTTTTAAAACTTTTACGGCATCTTAGGAAGGATTAAGAAGATCTTCATGAGCTTATTTTCGGTGTATGGGCTTAGGTTGTGTTTACTAAAAATTAGGCTTCTTCTTTTAAAAGAATTTATAGACAAGTACTTAATTACACCAACACATATACAATTTTATCAACTTTAACATACACAACATATTTCATACATTAAACAAATAATACATAAATGCAAAAAAATTAATTTAACATGATTGGTTTAGGATATTTCATAAAGAAAGAAAGTTGATCAAGTTTTATGCATTTTTGGACTTTATTTGTGAAGATATGAAGCTAAAAAAGGCATACAGTTAACAATACAGTTGTATATTTTACTTGTGTGTATATTATGTTTTTGAAATGGCCAAAATTAAGTGACTTTAAAGAAGCATGTCAAATGAACATGTCCGTGCATTTTCTTATGCACTCCATGAATGTACCATTAGATTATTTTTTATGTCATAGATGCATGACTAAAGAACACAGCTGTATGCCCTAATTGTGTGTGTCATAGAATGTGAAAGTTGCCCTAATCCATACGTAAGAAAATATTTATCTTTGCTGTGGAAGAGAGCCTCTAGAAGAATAATATTTTTAACCTAAAGAGAAGAGAACACAAAAGTAAAGGGCGAGTAAAGTTTTATCATTCACGATTGCAAATTCCAAGATCAACAAGGGATATTTTAGAATTTACTTCTTGTTTTGCATTCATGATTATTTCAATAGAGGGGTAAAATTGTAATACCTAGATTTGATGACACCTAGGAGAGCAATGTGATCAAGGTTTTTTTTGTTTTTTTTTCCCATAATGATTTTATTGTTTTTCTTGAATTTACTTATGTGTGATTTATTGTTTGTTTAATCTTTATTAGTAACATAGGATTAAATGTTTGATTTTATTCATATAGATTAAGATATCACGCGTTCGTATAAATTTGCATAACTAGATATAGTTGCATGGATTTGTAATGATAGAACGATATAAGTTTGTTGGATTAAAGTCAAACCTAATTGTGGAATTTACAGAGTGATGTTATAAGGTGCGATCTTTAGAGTTTTAATTAGGAAGATATTCTATTTAATCAACTAAATGACCTAGAAAATAGGATAAATAAATAAAGTAGTAACTAGATAAATTAAATCGAGGGCAACAAGGTTATTTTTACTATTAATCTCTTATAATGGCCCCTATTAAGAAATAACTTATAGTTTTTTTTTCCTCTTTCATCTGTAAACCCCCAAATTTTTGAATCGGTTTACCTTAAAACCTTAATCCGAAAGTCAACGAAATCCTAAAGTCAACAAAACCTCAGTTAGACGTAATAGCTTAAGTTCGGACAATCTCGAATAAGCAACCCAGAGAAAGTAAGTAAGAGTTTAGTATGTAGAATAGTGCGTAATTACCTAAGGAAACTTAAAAAGATCAGATTAGTAAAACCGCGAATCGTTTTGAACCCGATCAAACACAATTCTTAAAAAACGTATTCCGGGGCTCGAAATAGTAAAAATATTCTGAATATACCGTTAGACTCATAAAAATATAAGGATTTCAAAAATATTAGTTTTATAATTTTTCGATAAGTAAAAATAACATATATCATAATTATACGCGTATTTTCTATCGGAACTTTATTAGTCATATCTACGTTACATTACACTATTCACTACTATTCTAAACTATTTTTTTATCTCTACTTTTTCTTACACCTACTCTTACAAACACCATAACCTATAACCTTACTTTTTACCTTTCCCATAACTTTATTTCACATCCACCTTACTTAATATTACATTTATTTAACAACAATACAAAATAAAACTCTCTCTTCCCCTCTACTACACTATGGCCGGCGCAACACCCACCCCACCCCCCCCCCCCCCCCCCCCCCCCCCCCCCCCCCCCCCCCCCCCCCCCCCCCCCCCCCCCCCCCCCCCCCCCCCCCCCCCCCCCATCTCCTTCAATTTTATTTTATTTAAATCACACAAAAATCCACTCCTCATTTCCTATAAATACCCCCTCCTCTTTTACACAATTACTACTCACACATTCTCTACAAAAACTCTCTCAAATTCTCCTCTCAAAAACTCTCTCCAAATATCCTCCCAAAACTCTTTAAAAATAATCTCAAACCACTTTCTACCTACATAAAACTCATAACCACAAAACACTCCACAAACCTTCTTTAGGTAAATTTTTCTTTATAATTTCTTCTTCTTATGTCATGTAACTTTATATGACCATGGTGTGATTTTTCAAAAACTAAATGTTATGGAAGCTACACTATGTTCATGTATTGTTCTTATTCATGAAAATCTATTTATGTTTATATTGTTATTTTGTTCAAATTATTGTTATTATATCTAAGTATTATTATGTATTTATATATATATATATATATATTCTTCAGAGCATATAAACTCACTTGCAATTTATTTATTTCATTTCAATTTATTTATTTCTTGCTATTTTAAGACTATTCTCTAGTCTTAGACTTGTCCTCATTAAATCAAAACAAAATTTTCTTTCTTTTTATTTTTCTTTTGGGACTAGTCTACTTCTTAGTCCCGGGAGCCTTGAAGATGCTAAGACTCCCAATACTTGACTTTATTTATTATTTATGTTATTTTTGCTTGCTATTATTTCTCATAAATCATTCCATTAAGATTGTTGTTCAAATTTTTCAAGATCTAAAAATATTTGATAAAAAAAAAGATTTTATCACTTAGGAATAAGTTTATATGAAATATAAAATCTATGGTTTAACAAAAATATAAAGTTATACCTTTCCAAGTTATTAGAAGAACTCACTACAACTTTAGAAGCTACCTTTAACAAGCTTTTTAAAATCATTTCTATATCACCTTGTTTTTCAAAAAGAAAAAGATTTTTGATACAAAAATGATTTCTATGAAAACATAAAGGAAACCTTATAAAAAAGGAATGAGAATTTTCAAATTAAGGTCTTTTCAAACATATGGTCAAAGAAAAATTATATATAAAATAAATAGGGAAAAAGTAGCACTATATTAGAGAATTTAGAAAGAAGAAAATTTCTTTTCGAAAAGTTATCTAGGAAAAATAATAAGGCAAACATAAAATATCCTTTGAAAACAAAAGAAACAAAATATTCATTTCAAAAGATTTACAAAATGGATTTCTTATAAACTATAGTTTTCTAAACTCCTAATTAACATTATTTTACTCAAGAAACATGATTGGACAACAAACACTTGAGCATGAATCAAATATGAGCTAACTAACTATAAAAGAGAATTTTTCAACTATATAGATAACTAAATATTTATCAAACAAATCTTGAATGATTTAAAGTTTGAAACAAAATTGTTTTTGAGTTAGAAAATTCGTGGTGAATTTGATCCCACTGTTTCGAGGCCTAAATGGTTTAGTTTGATAAAAATAGTTTTAGAAATGGAGATATTTTTTCAAGTAGGTAGAAATTGGTATATTACATGCGCGATTCTGAGTTAAAATAACCAAGTTATAGCCATTTTAAATTGGAATTCTCCTTTATACGATCTTTCACGTTCTCATGGTATTGTTTTGTCAAAATTCAAGAAAATCATTAAGAAATACTCATTTTGGGTATTTTCTTTGACTAGGTGATTCCGAAGAAGGAATACCTATACCCCGAGGACTATTTCGATTAAGAGGATTATGTCAGCGACTCATCCGTGTAGAAGAATTGTCGACATGGCATCGTGAGTTTATTTCCTTAAAATGCTTTAATTGTGCTTGTAGTCTAGTTGCATTATAATGAAGAAAAGACAAATGGATATGGATGTAAGATAATTTGTTGAAAGAATCCTAAGAATATCGAGACCGAAATTGATTTAATGTTTGTTTTAGTATAATACTTGATTTGTATGGGATTCTATGATCACCTTAAATTTGATAATAATGATTCTATGATATCATAAATAAATGGATTCATGCATACCATGAAGTGAGTCACATTGCATTGGGTTATTATCCTTGGGTGAGAAGGATTGTAGCTCAGGTCGAAAGCAACACTTGGCGGAGTGACCGAAAGCGATTGCTTGGCGATATGAAGAAAATGCTTGGCGGAAAGTTCGAAAGCAAGGCTCAATTCAAGTAAACCTAATATGCTTGGCAATATTGATCGAACGCATAAATCTTTTTAAATAAAACTACTTGTTTTGAGTTTACGTATCACCAAACCCCGAATGGAGGGAGTAAATCCATTCAAAATATAGTTCCCGAAAAACTATATGCTTTGTTTGCCTACGTGTATGTTGCATTTCATATGTTTTCTTAAATAACTTGTTTGAGTTTCATTATAAGAAGTCATTTATAGAAATAGTTCTCACTAAGCCTATTAGCTTATACCCTTATAGATATCATTTGCAGTTCACATATTTATGGTTGAGGCCATGTGGACCTTGCAGCCAGGTATTTCCCTTTTGGTTAAGGAATTTCAAGATAAAGTTTAGTGTTGGATAAGATGTAGAAATACTCTTGTAATAGATTTGTGACTGGGGGAAATGCCCCTAAGTTTTGTAAGATCATTGTTATGAACAAATGAATATTATGAATCCTCTTTTCTTAATCTATTATTATATCTTCTTATAGTCTATAATTCCATAGATGATCTTCTAAATTTGTGAGAGCACACCTTACACTTAATATCAAAGCTTCTGGGAGTGGCTAAGGTTGTCATACTTAAGCTTTAATATTGAGTGTGGTGGACTATTATGTTTAAGGTACCCCTTGGGGCGTGACAGTTTAAGTTGGTATCAGAGCATGGTTAAGAACCTAGGAATCATGATTATAGAATTGGACTTAAGAAGAAATAAACTAGAATAGAAATTAGAAAGACTTAGATGAGATAGAATGGGTAGAATAAGCTTTCTGAATTCTCTCTCTTTTGCATAGATTACCATAGATGAAGCCTGTATGTAGGCGAAGAACTTCCGAAAAGGATCCTTTGAAAACCTGGAAAATTACCGATTGAGACTTAGGGTGTTATGTGAAGAATTCGCTTTAGCCAGACAACCTAAGACCGTCCGGGAAATGTTCCTGATTTGGAAAAGAGGAATGATGCAAACAGAGTGGACAGGAGTAGTACAGACTATCCAAAACTGCCTTATAGGAAAGAAAATGACCAAGCTAGAGATGATATATGCTGTGGAACGAATCGCTGCCATCACCGAAGACCGACAAATGCTGAGGGAAGCAATGTTTGTCCTTAGAGAAGATGGAGGTCGAACTTCACCCGATTTCCAAACTTGGACATGAATTGGACTAGTGTACGTTTACGCACATGACAACTTAATGGATCACTTCGAATGGATGAAAGCCGACATCAATGAAATCTTCCACTGGCATAGGGTTTACTAAGAAGTTCTGCAACCACCAACCCAAGTGTCCATTGAGTCACCGCCTTTATTGAAATCCAGCTAAGAAGAAACGTGGCCCTACGTTTACGCAGGGATGGAATGGTAATAAAGAGGAGCCGATGCAAGAAGAAAGTGAAGATTCCGAGGAAGATCCGGATAAGACAATGAAGGAGGACCAGAAAAGAAGAAAGAAACCAGATCGCTGTTGGAGTCGATGAGCCTTGGAATAGCGAAGAGGCAAGAATCATCCACTATTTGGAGGAACAATAGGCTCGAAGGAGACAAGGAGCGGACTCAACCATGGACATGGATATGCTCCATCTAATGAGAATGATAGCATGGAAACAAAAGGGGCTGTTACTTGGAGAACCATTCATGACATTGTGCCAGAGCTGAATGAAGCAAAACTGACCAATATACATGAAAGATCGAGGGAAGCGGCCAGAAAGAGGAAGAAATACTTTGAGCAATTTATGAGGAAGAGAAACCCGGGGTCGTCCAATAGTAATCCTGGAGATTCGCCCGAAGCATGAAGGAAGGAAGGAAGAAGCCGAGCATATCCCTTGTAGTCCAGCTTAAATTTGTAAGTAAAGACTAGATCAGTAATCTTAGTCTATCTTTCTAGTTTTGGAATGGTGCTTTGTTATTTTCTTTGTGATTGTTGTGATTTATCTTGTTGTTTATTTTGATTTCCATGTAAGGGTCCTACACCCATTAATTCCAATTTCCTAAATGAACTTATGTTTTATGAATGATTTCAAAATTTACCTTGAATAAATTTTCCTTCTTGGTAAACTATTTATGCATGTAGTTTTCTTATATCCGCAAATTTCCGGCAAAAATTTAATTAAGTTATCAAAACAATAAAATCTAACTTAAGAAAGTTTAAAACAGCCGAGGTAGAAGAGGACGTAGGGAGGAGCAAAGTGCCTCTAACCAACCGGATGTTGAAGCCGAACAATCTACTGCCTAAGGAGCCGTTGCACCTCAAATGGACTTGTACGCCACACTAGGACATCTGACCCACGTGTTAGAAGCAATTAGGCAGAACATGCCTGCACCTGCACCTGCACCCGTACCTGAAACCGCACCAGCACCGGCACCTATACCAACGCCACCACAACAACAATTGCCATTAAAGCATCTGTACAAAGGAGCATGCACTCCCAAAGTGTACCTTTACCTCTATCCCCACCGCTAAGGCCTTACAAGAGTACATTGCCTGATTTTATCCAAAGCAACCATTATTTTGATGGAGCTTACGATAAGCCAGATGAGGCCGAAGATTGGCTTGCTCAAATAGAAATGTCTTTCGATGCATTTGAGGTACCACACTACCTACACATCAAGTTGAAACATTCATGCTTCGTCTGAATGCTAGAATATGGTGGGAATCAAAGAAAAGAGGGCTAATGACTCCAGTCACTTGGGAAATGTTCAGACACGAGTTCTTGGAAAATTATTTCCCAGGAAGTCTACGAGTAAGGTATAGTGCAAACTTCTTGCAAATCGCTCAAAAAGGAAGAACAATCGAGCAATATGAGACCGAGTTTAGCAGATTACTGCAATATGCCCCGATTCTACAAGTACAGTGAGGAATTGAAAACAAGTCTTCATAGGAGGATTGGATGAAGACTTGAGAATAAGGTTGGAAGAATTTGACATCAGAAGTTATCGAGAGTTGGTGCAGAGAGCTCGAATTGTTGAAGGAGCAAGGAAAAGGAGGGAAAGAATAAAAGAAGAAAAAGCCCCGATTTCTGAGAAAAAGTTTTATGAGGAACCCAATTTCACACCCCCACAAAAAAGATTCAAGTTCCCCAACAACTATAGGAACAATGATAACAGTAGGAGGTTCATACCAAAAAACGTCAAGTGTTGAAAGTGCAATGGAGCACACTACCCAAGAACTGCCCACAGTTGTTTGGAAGCTGCTTCTGTGAGGATGCAGACCATAAGATATCAAAATGTTCAAAGAAAAGAAACTATACTTGCTATGTTTGCAAACAAGATGGGCATTTCACCAATGACTGTCCTCAAGGGAGGAATATTTTGACAAGGCCTTCTGGAGGAGTTGTACCTATAAGGATGGAGAAAAGAAATGGAAGTAGAAGTGAAGGCAGATCGGGATCTACTACGTCAGGAATCAGAATCTATAACATGGAGGACAATGGATAAGTGAAGAAATAAATAAAGAAGATGGAGACTTGCCTTTGATTGCAATAGAGGCTATAACCGCGACTTGGGAAACGGTAAGCCTTGAACCCTCTTTGTTATTTCTTTATTTCAAGCAATATAAGAGTTTAAAGTTTCATGAATAAGTAGATATGCAAATAGAAGTAGTAATCCCCCTTTCAGATACGCATGAAGCATACAGCTAGGAAGTCATAATGTTTTTACTCTTTTGGACTTCGTAGCAACACATTCTTTTGCTAAACCTAGTCTAGATAAGAAGTTTAGACTACCAATAACAAACATTGACTCTTAACTTTAAAAATTAAAACCTCCACAAAAAAGGATGTTGAAACCTAAAAGTATGGAAGGATGATCTATTAAGGATATAAGGACATACTTTCACTTATGACTTCAAAAGTAATGGAATTAAGTAAATAAGAAGTGAATCTTTGGTATAAGTTGTTCATCTCTTGATAAAACCAGTTAATGATCACAAAAAGAGCATAAACTCATAAGGAGGGAAGATAACATTAGGAAAGAATCTACTATTGCAACAAAAAAGGAGTCACATTCTTTCGAGTTGATAGAGGAGGTTCCAAAGGGAAAGGAGAACTACCTTGATTGACACGAAAAGATAAAGAGAAACCTATCTTGAAGGATATCTCCGATTGTCAATAAGTTTTCAAGAAGTTTTCGGATGAATGGCCTGGATTACATCCGAAGATCAATTTTGAGATTAGACTAAGGGCCAATATGGTACAATCTGCTAAAGCATTATATTAAATGGCCTTAATGGAGTTAAAAGAGTTGAAGAAACAACCACCAGAACCTTTAGATCAAGGTTTATACAATCAAGTTTATCATCCTGGAATACGCCGGTTTGGATTGTAAAGGAAAAAGGATAAACCCCTAGGTTTATGCATTGATTATTAGGAGATGAGCAAAGTCACAATGAGGAATGAATACCCATCCTCTATAGTTGAAGATCTTTTGGCCAACTATACGGAGCAAAAACATTTCTCACGATTTAAGATCAAAGTACTACTAATTAAGGATCAAATCAAATGATGATTTAGAGAAATGCTTTTCGAACTCGTTATGAGCACTACAAGTTTCTAAGATATCTTTTGGATTAATTCAACTCTAACCAAGTATATAAATCTCTGTTGGATAAATGGACGATAATCAAGGACTGTAATTTCAAGTGTCTACCTTGCTCACAGAACATAAGGAGTTGATAAAAATGAATTGAGAAGCTGAGCATCAAGATCACGGGACAAGGAATGAAGGAGGAGTTAGCTAATATGGTATTGGAACCAACCTTGGTAAGAAAAATTAAGGAAGCTTAACGTTAAGATGAGATGATACAAAGGATAAAGAGGAAAATATAAGAAGAAAAATGTATTGGTGGACAACAATGATAATATCAAGGGAATCAAAGGATGATTTCGTGTGCCTAAGAATAAGGAAATAAGAAAGAAAATTATGAGTAGAACCCGGAATGTACGATACATCCCAAAGGAACTAAATTATATCTAGAATTTCAAAGATCATTATTGATGAAAGGGATGAAATGAAGACATAGCCAATTATGTGAAAAAGTGTCAACAAAGGAATAACAGCACCAAGAGACGAAAAGATTAACAAAATCATTATTGATATTGGAATAAAGATGGGATGAAATTCCCATGGATTACCAATAGTATCAATCTGAAACAATGCTGTCTGTTTGACTAAAGATTCTTATGAAAAGAAAAGTAATATGATAGCATAGGATACCAGTCGGAATCATATCAACTCAGAACATAAGAATTGTGCCTAAGCATTGAACTAATCTATAAAAGATTTTGAAGACAAGGCTAAGCTTTGATACCGTGTGCCACCTTCAGGCTAATAGACTATCAAAGCGAACAAATCGAACTTTGGAGAGACATTAAGAGCATGTATCACAATTTTAAAGAAAGAAGGAGGCACAAGATAAACAAAAGAAATAAGACTGACCAGAAATGAAGGACCTTAGAAATTTCGAAAAGGAAATTAGGTGTACTTAAGAATAAAGAACGTACATCGTGTATGCTCCCAAGGAAAAATCTGAGCTCACGGTACATTTGATCTTTTTGAAATACTAGAAATAAGTTGGAAGTTTAGCTTATCATCTAATCTGGTCACCAAACCTATTGGAAGTATATGGTATGTTCCAGATCTCTATACGACGATTGACCAAAGAACCAGTTTTTGAGAAAGAGCCAGTACTCTAAGGCATACCCACTACAAATCCTTAGCCAAAAAGTTCAAAAGTTGGGAAATAAGAAAATCAAGTATGTTAAGGGTTTATAAAGAAATCTTTCCCACAAGGGAACAACATATGGAATTGTGGACAAGATACAACATAAGTACCCAACTTTGTTTGAAGATACAGTTATGAATTTCCAAGTTTTGAGGACAAAACTTTCTTTAAGGGGGTAACTTATAAACCCCCAAATTTTTGGAACCGGTTTAGCTTAAAACCCTAATCTGAAAGTCAATCGAAACCCTAAGTCAACGAAACCTCAATTAGACGTAATAACTTAAGTTCGGCAATCCCGAATAAGCAACCCGGATAAAGTAAGTAAGAGTTTAGTATGTATAATAGAGCGTAATTACCTAAGGACGCTTAAAAAGATCAGATTAGTAAAACCGCGAATCGTTTTGAATCCGTTCGGACACAGTTCTTGAAAAACGTGTCCTGGGGTTTGGAATAGTAAAAATATTCCGAATATACCGTTAGACTCGTAAAAATATAAGGATTTCAAAAATATCAGTTTTATAATTTTTCGGTAAGTAAAAATAACAAATATCGCAATTATACGCGTATTTTCTTACTATCGGTACTTTATTAGTCATATCTACTTTACATTACACTATTCACTACTATCTACTATACTATTCTTTTATCTCTTCTTTTTCTTACACCTACTCTTACAAACACCATAACCTATAACCTTTATTTTTTACTTTTCTCATAACTTTATTTCACATCTACCTTACTTAATATTACATTTATTTAACAAAAATACAAAATAAAACTCTCTCTTCCCTCTACTACACTATGGCCGGTGCCTCCCCCCCTTCATATGTCTCAATTTTGTTTCAATTTTCTTTTATTTAAATTACACAAAAATTCACTCCTCATTTCTTATAAATACCCCCATCCTTTTTTACTTCTTTCACACAATTACTACTCACAAATTCTCTACAAAACTCTCTCGAATTCTCTCTCTCAAAACTCTCTCCAAATATCCTCCCAAAACTCTATCAAAATAATCTCAAACCACTTTCTACCTACACAAAACTCATAACCCCAAAACACCCCAAAAACCTTTTTAAGGTAAACTTCTCTTTATAATTTCTTCTTCTCTCAGTCATGTAACTTTACACGACCATGGCGTGAGTTTCCAAAAACTAAATGTTATGGAAGCTACACTATGTTCATGTATTGTTCATGTTCATGGAAATCTATTTATGTTTATGTTGTTATTTTGTTCATATTATTGTTATTATATCTAAGTATTATTATGTATTTATACATATATATGTATATTCTTTAGAGCATATAAGCTCACTTGCAATTTATTTATTTTCATGCAAAGTAATTTATTTATTTATTTCATTGTAATTTATTTATTTCTTGCTATTTTAAGACTAATCTCTAGTCTTAGACTTGTTCTCATTAAGTCAAAACAATTTTTTTCTTTTTATTTTTCTTTTGGGACTAGTCTACTTCTTAGTCCCAAGAGCCTTGAAGATGCTAAGACTCCCAATACTTGACTTTATTTATTATTTATGTTATTTTTCTTGATATTATTTCTCATAAATCGTGCCATTAAGATTGTTGTCCAAATTTTTCAAGCTCTAAAAATATTTGATAAAAAAAAAAAGATTTTATCACTTAGGAATAAGTTTATATGAAATATAAAATCTATGGTTTAACAAAAATATAAAGTTATACCTTTCCAAGTTATTAGAAAAACTCACTACAACTTTAGAAGCTATCTTTAAAAAGCTTTTTAAAATCATTTCTATGTCACGTTGTTTTTAAAAAAAAAAAAAAAAGATTTTTGATACAAAAATGATTTCTATGAAAACATAAAGGAAAGCTTATGAAAAATGAATGAGAATTTTCAAATTAAGGTCTTTTCAAACAAATGGTCAAAGAAAAATTATATATAAAATAAATAGGGAAAAGTAGCACTAATATAGATAATTTAGAAAAAAGAAAATTTCTTTTCGAAAAGTTATCTAGGAAAAATAATAAGGCAAACATAAAGTATCCTTTGAAAACAAAAGAAACAAAATATTCATTTCAAAAGATTTATAAACCGGATTTCTTGTAAACTATAGTTTTCTAAACTCCTAATTGATATTGTTTTACTCATGAAACATGATTGGACAACAAACACTTGAGCATGAATCAAATATGACCTAAGTAACTATAAAAGAGAATTTTTCAACTATATAGATAACTAAATATTTATCAAACAAATCTTGAATGATTTAAAGTTTGAAACAAAATTGTTTTTGAGTTAGAAAATTCGTGGTGAATCTGATCACCATTGTTTCAGGGCCTAAATGGTTTAGTTTGATAAAAATAGTTTTAGAAATGGAGAAATCTTTTTGAGTAGGTAGAATCGGTATTGTAAACCCCTGAAAATTTTCATAATTCTTAGAAAATAATCCTATAAGTCTAATATCAAAATTGAAATCTCGAAAATTGACCAAAGTTAAAACCAAATTCTAAATCAGTAAACACAAAAATTCTTAGTCTTGAGAAAATGAGAACCCTTGAAACAAAATATAAAATCCAACTATTGGTTGAATCAAAATCCGTACGCCAATCAAATCATCTGCCTGATTCCTAACACGCAAATCAAGATGATATATCCAAATAACGCTCGATAACGAAATGCTAAGATCTTAAAACCTTCAGTGAATTTTGGAATTAGGAATTTCAATTTTTACCAAAAGTCAAATTGAGTAAACTCATAACCCTAGACTCGGTTAAACAATTCCAAGAACTGAAAACTATTAAATAATGATGAATAAGATGAGATAAACCTTAGATATCAAACCAAAAATATAATACAGTCAAAACTCCAAAATTATATGATCTTGTGAATAACTCAACAAAACCGAAAGTCAAACCGAAACCTTAAAAGTCAATAAAGCTTACAACAAGCCCTAGTGTTTAAGATCCGGCAATCCCGTGCTCTTAAACCCTAAACAACGAAATGAAAATAATTATTGATAATAGTTCGTAATAATATAAGAAAGCCTAAAAATATCAGATTCATAAATTTCTAGTGTCCTTCGGATCCGAACGGGATGTTTTCAAAAACCATGCCCCGATACACCGGATGGCAAAAATATTCCGTAAATACCAATAGACTCGTAAAAATATAAGGATTTCAAAAATATCAGTTTTAGAATTTTTCGGTAGCTAAAAATTACAGATATCGCATTTATACGCGTATTTTTATTACTACCGATATTTTAATTGTCTAGTTTACTATTCATAGTACTTTTCTATTATTCATTATTATTCCTCTATCCTCTATCTCTATTTTTTGTTACTACTTATTCTTACACCTACATACCTATTTTTTACAATTTTCTTTTCCCATAAAAATTCTACACCACATATTACTAAACTTTTCTTCTTCTAAAATTAATTTTTAATCAAATTTCTCTCTTCTCCTTCAATTGCTGTCCACTTCTCTCTCTCCTCACTCCTCATTTATTTTTTTTTCAATTAATTTAATTACATCTAATTTTCACTCCAAAATTCTATAAATACCCCCTCCTCCTTCATTCTTTCATACAATTCATTTCACTACCAAAACTCTCTCAAAATCTCTCCACAAATCCTCTCTTTAAGATTTCTCTCTACCAAAACTCTCTTAAACCAATTCTTCACAAAAATCATTCCTTATACACAAACTTTCTACCACATATCACTACTCACATAATACCCCTTTCATCTACCATCTTCATACGACATAAACACTTTAGGTAAACTTCTTCCAACCATTTATTTACCCATGTCATGTAACTTAACATGACTATGGTGTTGTTTTGAAACTCATATGAGTAATAAACAACAACATGTTCATGTTTTGTTCTTGTACATGAACTTCCTATTTTATTATGTTGTTATGTTGATTTTATTATTCATATCTAACTAAATATATTTATGTATTTATATATAATCTTTAGAGCATATAAGCTCACTTGTTATTTATTTAATTTCATGCTTTGTAATTTATTTATTTCCTTAAGATTAGTTTTTCTAGTCTTAGACTTGTCCATATCAAGTCAAAACAACATTTTCTTTATTCTTTTGGGACTAGTCTATTCTTAGTCCCAGGATGCCTTGATGAAGCTAAGGCTCTCAATACTTGATCAGGATACCTTGATGAAGCTAAGGTTCCCAATACTTGATATTTTATTATCTTGCTTATTATTATTTGTTTCTAGTATTTTCTCATGTTTTTGTTATTTTATATGCTCATAATACTTGCATCTACATAATAATATTGTCTCAACTAATTTTAGAATTTTACTTTATTAAAGGAACTTAAAACTAAATTTTCTATTATGTGACTTGTTACAAAATAATGGAGTTATTATCAACATAGAAATAGAGTAATACAAGTTTTCTCAAAGTTTTCTTAAATAACAAAGATAACTTTACAAATGACATAGAAGAAATAAATACTTTCTTTGTATATTATGGTAACCTAAGTTTTAGTAAAATAATTTATTAATATTCAAAGTTTTCACAAAAAGCTTAAGATTAAACTCTTTTTCACTCCATAACAAAACTAAGAAACAAACTAGTTTTCAAAGTTAAGATGAATTCAACCAATAAATTTATAAACCCACTTAGGAAAATAATGATTTACAAGTTTCTAAAGAAGAAACTTATTTTCAAAGAATATAAATAAGATAAGATTAACAACAAAAGATTTTATCAATAAAAAGGATTCTTTTTAAAGGAAATAAAAGAATAAGTTTTAGAAAACAAAAACTTATATTTTAAATAATAAATATAGGAAACAAGACTCATTTTCTAAAACCATTCTAAATACAAATTTATAAAAAAGTTTTCAACAACTTAATACACTTTTAATAAATTTGATTTTTTGTCACTAGAAGTAAAATTTAAGAAAGCCTAAGGATGAAAGGAAAATTTACTTGTTTTGGAAAAAGGAATGAAGAAAATAAAATAAGAATATACTCATTTAGAATAACCTATGAAAATATAATGTTTCTTCAAAATACTTGGAAGCAAATTGTCAAAGTTAAAGTTTTAACAACTCAAAATGAATTGTTTTATGAAATAAATTGTTGAGACACCATCGTTAGAATTTTGCATATAAAGTGAGCTTATCTATATACTCAAAGGATTTATCAATTATATATATATATATATATACTTTACTAAAAGATTTTTGAATGAAGTTGAGTTAGAAAATGGTTTTGCAAAATCTAGAAATATTCGTTTTAAATCTGTACCTAACATTTTATGAACCAAAATGACCTTATATGACAAAGATAACCTTAGAAATGGATATATCTTTCGAATAGGTAGAAAACGATAAATTATATGCGAAATTCCGAGTTAAAACGAGCAAGTTATGACCATTTTAAATTGGAATTTCATTCTATAAGAATTTGATGAACATAGTGAAATAGAATCAGAAAGTTTAAGTAGAATTTCTACAAAATACTCATCCTGGGTATTTCTTTTGTCTAGGTAACGAAGGATACGAGATTACCCTTCCTGAGGATTACTATAACTAAGAAGATCGCGAAATGGACGAGTGAGTTATTCCTCTTAATTTCGTTACCTTGCTTATGTTTGTAAAGTAGTAGCATTAGTATACTAAGAAAAGATAAAAATGGATGTATGTTTGGGGAATCCGGGGTTATGTGTATATATGTGATTCTATGTTTATAAGTGAAATGAGAATTAAGAATATCGCAACTTCAAGATTGTATATTTATTTGAAGATAATAGAGGGATATGCTAAAAATTGTAATTTAATATGTTTATGTTTTATGATAAGTATTCTCTTTGCCTTATTACTTATTTATTATCAATATAAATTGTGCTACTTCGATGCGTTTATTTGGTTGTGATGTATGCCTTATACATGATATGGAAGCCTTTGTGTGACTAAGGTAGTTATTCCTAGGCTTTAGTATTGTGTACAGTGGACTGCCATGTTTAGGATACCCCTCGGGATGTGACAGGTATATTATATGTGTAATTCCGAGATAAAATGACCAAGTTATGGCCATTTTAAATTGGAATTCTCCTTTATACGATCTTTCACGTTCTCATGAAACTTTTTGTCAAAATTCAAGAAAATAATCAAGAAATACTCATTTTGGGTATTTTTTTTTACTAGGTGATTCCGAGGAAGAATACTTATACCTTGAGGACTATTTCGATTAAGAGGATTGTGTGAGTGACTCATTCGTGTAGAAGAATTGTCGACATGGTATCGTGAGTTCATTTCCTTAAAATGCTCTACTTAATTGTGCTTGTAGTTAGTTACATTAGAATTAAGAAAAGACAAATGGATATGGATGTAAGATAATTTGTTGAAAGAATCCTAAGAATATCGAGACCGGAATTGATTTAATGTTTGTTTTAGTATAATACTTGATTTGTATGAGATTCTATGATCACCTTAAATTTGATAATAATGATGCTATGATATCATAAATAAATAGATTCATGCATACCATGAAGTGAGTCACATTGCATTGGGTTATTATCCTTAGGTGAGAAGGATTTTAGCTCAGGTCGAAAGCAACATTTGGCGGAGTAACCAAACGATTGCTTGGCGACATGAAGGAAATGCTTGGTGGAAAGTCCAAAAGCAAGGCTCAATTCAATTAGACCTAATATGCTTGGCGATATTGATCGAAAGCATAAATCTTTTTAAATAAAACTACTTGTTTTGGGTTACGTATCACCAAACCTCGAATGGAGGGCGTAAATCCAGTCAAAATATAGTTCCCGAAAACTATATGCTTTGTTTGCCCACGTGTATGTTGCATTTCATATGTTTGCTTAAATTACTTGTTTGAGTTTCATTATAATAAGTCATTTATGGAAATAATTCTCACTAAGCCTATTAGCTTATACCCCTATAGATATCTTTTGCAGTTCACATATTTATGGTTGAGGCCATGTGGACCCTGCAGCCAGGTATTTCCCTTTTGGTCAAGGAATTTCAAGATGAAGTTTCGTGTTGGATAAGATGTAGAAATACTCTTGTAATAGATTTGTGATTGGGGGAAATACCCCTAATTTTTGTAAGATCATTGTTATGAACAAATGAATATTATGAATCTCTTTTCTTAATCTGTTATTATATCTTCTTAAACTCCATAATTCCATAGATGATCCTCTAAATTTGTGAGAGCATGCCTTACACTTAATATCAAAGCTTCTAGGAGTGGCTAAGGTTGTCATACTTAAGCTTTGATATTGAGTGTAGCGAACTGTTACGTTTAGGGTACCCCTTGGGCCATGACATCATCCCTCCTAATGGTTTCTATATCGAAAGCTAACAATCCTTCTAATCCAAAACTATACACCATAATTTTGAAGAATCTCAAGATAAGATGTTTCTTCTAAATTTTGATCAATTCTAAGTGATAAACATACTTTAAATTCGAACACTTGACATCTTCTCATCAGCTTAACAACTGAATGGGATTGGAGTAGTAAAATTTTAAGCTTTCTCATTGAGAAACCGATAAGAGTTGAAGAAAAACTTTGAGATTTTATTGGAAATTTGATGATTACATGATGGAGGATTGAAAAATCATGTAGGTTTTAGATCTTGGTTTTCTTTATTTACAATGTGGATTCAATTGGTATTAAGTAAGTTTCCACATAGAATTATATGTTAGTGTGATGTTTGTATTGGAATTGGAATAGGCTATGCTTTAGACGATTTATAAATTATGAATTTGATGTTGAAAAACGGAAATAGGATTTTTTGCTTTAGTACTATTGGAAAAGCCTTAATCTAGATGAACACAAATTGTGTTTGAACTTGTACTAAGCTTCAAACATGAGTTGAACACTAGTCATGTTCGAAAATCGTGGTATACTTTTGTTTTGAATATAACTACAAACACAAGTCATGTTTGAACTTATGTTATGTCATGTTAGCTTTCTATTTTGAGAACAAGTGGAACACAACCCATTTCATGTTGATTCGTCATAGGATTGTATTTTGAACATGAGTTAGACATAAGTCATGTTTGAACTCATGTTACATTATGGTAACTTTCTATATTGAAAATCATCTCAAACACACATTATGTTTGTCTCATGTTTTGGAACATGAACCAAATACAAGTCATGTTTAGACCCATGTTCAATACAAATTTTTCAAACTCATACTTTTTCTTATCAAAAGCACTTGTTCAAATATTTTCTTTAAATTTTAAAATTATTCAAAAACCCCAAAACAAAATTAAATATCATTAAATTATTAGCCAATTCTCATTTTAAATTCAAATTTTGCATTTACTTTAACATTAATAGTAGGGTGAGAGCGGGAACTACTAGGAATGTGAACTATAGGTAAGCATGAAAGTGTAAATATTTTTAAACACTTTATTTATCATGTAATTTAGTTTTAGAGAGCTTTAGATAATTGAGTTCAATACGAGTCCATGTTTTAGGTACATGTATACCTTACTTGTTGCTTGTGCTTGCTTATAATATGATCATGAATTGATTAATCAATTATTCAACTATAAGAGTTATTTGTTGCTTGTGCATGACTATTAGAGTCAGGTAGAGAGTACCACTCTAGCACCTTAGTAATCTAATGATTTTGGTGTGGTGTTATCCTAAGTGGAATTGGACCTACAAATGATTTGTGTAGATTTAGATATATTAGTGCCATGACTATAGGGACTCATAGATGTTAGGAAGTATCCAACATCATATATATGTATTACTATATTGTTGAACTTGTGAGTTCAAATGTGAATTTTGATAAGGAAATGAATTGCACAATTACCTACTTGAGTGGAATAAATTTCATTTAATTAGCAAAACATGTACATAAGTTGAAATAATTAAAACTGTACATATTGTGCTTTGTGATTGCATATATGATGTTTTTGCACAAGTGATCTGGATCAATTTGAAGTGATATGGACCTATGGAGAGTTTGTTTTTACTTCTTTGCAGGCCCTCTTTAATAGAGTCCAGACCGCTTGATATTGTTTTGAAGAACGTGGTCTAAGTACTCTAGACCATTTGAAAAGAGTTTAGATCACTTAGACCACAAAACGTGTGTTAGTTTAGAAGTATCTAAGTAGTTTAGATCTTTCACATCCCAGCAAGGCACCTTAGTAGGATTGATGCCCACCAAGGCCTTTCAAGAAAATTTCTATAGGCATCATAAACTATTAAGATACTCCATAGCATGAACAATTTAAAAATAGGATCATAAGGTTATCAAGATAACAAATTTTCCAATACATATAAGTTCTTTACAGCAAAACAAACATCCATCCAACATTGGTTAAACTCTGAACATAACCTTACAATAAGGATAAGCTCTTAACAAAACCTTACAAAACTTAAAGAAACAACATAAGGTTCTATACAAAGAAGCTATCATTGCTCTCTTAAGCTCTGAGTATTTCCCCTCGAAGCCTATTACATCTCCCTACATTAAGCTTAGATTCATGCCAAAGATCCTAAAAGCACACACAGTCTGAAGAAGTGTAAGCACACCATAGCTCAGTTAAGATAACATGAATTAAACTACACTTCAAATAAATGACAAGTAAGTTTAATTCAAATCATATGCAATGCTGCACTTAACCATATGAAATGCAGAGTTTAAATGATTGGAATCTAAACCAATAAGATTTATGCCCTCCCTTAGGGGTTGAAGGGACCGCCTTAAGTAGCTAATGCCGAGAAGAAACCAAGAACTAATGAAGAGGGTATTTTCTCATCTCATTGCCATATACATATATTTATTAACAACATAACCAAAAACCTCTCCGTAGATAGTACTAAAGAGGGAGGATTTCTTTTTGAAATCATTTGTTATATATATATATATATATATTATATATTTCAACATGACCACCGCTTCACCTTGTAACTATAAGAAACCCCTTAAGTGTTGATCCTTAAAAGTTGATTCTAACTTCGGCGATGCCTTTCGGTACCTGCATAGTTTCTATAGGACCAATAACCCTACGATAACCTTGCCCGAAACTCTACCATAAGTGATAAGGCATCATCTTAGAATCAGAATATCAATGCGTGACATGGGTATGATGGAATGCAGCACATTGTCAAATGTCCATTTTAGTTTAAAGGTCATATAAGATTTAAGTTATGTTATTGACAACCAAATAATATCAGACAATCATTAAGACTCATTACACATCATCAATAAGGAGGTTGTTATCATTTCTAATGTTAAAGCTTGACATGCATTCGAGCACCATACGACATACATTGTCCCCATTCCCACACATAATCAATTATGTTCGTATAGGGACAGGTGTAACTACATTGCAGGTATAATATCGTGATAAGAATTCAAGTCACTTATCTATGCATTCTACTTAGGGATCGTAATGATCTTTTGGAAACTCAAGGTCTTGATTGAAAGCTCTTATAGAATAATAAGCACATATTACTAACATATAACAGAGAAGATAGAACTCTTATAAGAGCTTCAAGCATTCTAGCTTCTCGTTATAAACTCCTTACCTTATGTTCTATACCATCGCATATCATTAAGATTAGGCTGAGGTTAAATCGCTACACAAATCTAAGCTTGACTCAAACCAAACTAAAGGTCAATGGTCACTTTGGAAGGGTCATGGGTACATAAGTGCAAGGAAAACATGTTGCATCTCAACATATTGGGGGTCGGGTACTGTTAAAAACATTCACAGCTTGTGTCAAGGGCTCGACCTTAGGCATTGATCGAAGTTGTATTTCAACACTTTGTTTCATTTTTCGGCACCGATAAGCCTTAGTATTTATTGTAGGGTACATCGAGGTTCGATAGTAGGCCACGACGGCACTATGCACTAAAGCACTTAAACATTTTTAGCATGGAAAATACTGTTTCATCAAAGCTTACCTCTCGACACTTGCACTAAGTCTACTTTTGACCTACCTCAAGGGCAAACTAGATTGCGACGACTCAAAACATACAAAGCAACTCCAACTCATCATCACAAAATTTTCCTGATCAGATCTTAATATCCAAGTGTGCACATAAAGACATTCTAAAACAACAACTTCTAACAACAGACAGATCCAACATGGGACTTATCATCTTAAACCTATCTCTAGATCATCTTGCTCTATTCTGTTACATGTTTTATTATTCTTGGTTCAGAAAACAGAAAATTTGTTTAAACACAGATAACAGATCTATCAAAACTCTAGGCCTTGATAAACTTAGAAAAAAAGTTTTGGCAGTTTTTAAAAAACAAGGTCTAAATTTGGCTTATGAACACATTATTCCTGTTTTTAACATTTCTTAGTAAACCAGATTCATTTTTTAGTTATCTAAAATATGACGTCTACTAAAAACGAAGTTTCACACATGAAGGGTGATACGTGCACATGCACTAGTGTGTTTTACAAAGATAATTTCTATAAATTTTGTGAACAAAATATAACGGAGATATTTTTTGTAACTTCTTAAAAATAAGGTAAAACGAAGTTATCTATCGTGCTTTTGAAGATCACTTCTTTTCTTCTTTCCAAAACATAGGTTGTAAAGCTTGTAAACACGATTTTAGAGTTTCCAAACTAAAAATGCAAAGGTTTTAAAGAACAAATTTTGTGTGAGTAAAGAAGAGGGTATCTTTAGAAAAGTAGATTTTAGAAAACATCGTGTTTACTTTCTAAAACAATAATGTCCACATGGTATAAACTTTTAAATCACTATTTAGCTTTCTTTTTTACAAAAAAGAAATTAATATGGTATATTGAAAGTTGTCATTTCAGCATTTAATGAAAGAAGCTCTATTTAAGGGAATGACAACATGTCCATGCCGTAAAATTCATTGTAAATAGTTGCATTAAATTTTCTAGTCCTTTTGAAGAGATTAATTATGAAAAATCATCACTTTTTAATGCATGTGAAACAACGCATTATAATATTAGAAAAACATTAATTAATACACTACCTAAACATTTATTATTTTTAGGATATAAAATTAGATTCAAATTTAATTCTTTTTAGATTTTTAACTTATGCTATGGCAAGACCTTGGGATTACATCCTATCCCTGTTAAAACAAGGTTTGTCCTTAAAGCTTATGGTATACTTGGGCCATCAAACAGCTATGGATAAGCTTTTCTGATATCCTCTTCAGATTCCCATGTAACTTCGTTTGTTTGCTAATCCTATAACACTTTAACATATTTGATTTCTTTGTTTCAAAGGGGCTACACTTTAGAGTCCAAAATCCACACTAGTTGGTTTTCATATGTAAGATTTTCCTTGAGTGGGATAGACTCCAATTCCATCATCTTATAAGTATTGGGTATGCAAACTAATACATGGAAAACATCATCCATGTTTGCAAGGTTGGGTAGAAAGGCCAATTGATATGCTAAACTTCCAACTCTTTCCAAATTCTCAAAAGGTCCAACATATCTTGGGCATAACTTCCTTTGCAAACATCCTTTATGAAAACTCTTGATTGGCTTGATCTTAAGATATCATGATCTCTACCTCAAACTCAAGCTCTCTTCGCTTCATATCAGCCCAACTCTTTTGCCTATCTTGTGCCTCTTTTATCCTGCTTAATCACTGCAACTTTGTCTATTGTCTTTGTACTAGCTCAGGTCCAATGGAAACACTTTCTAAATTATCCAAAAGTAGAGGCGACTTACACCTTTGTCTATATAAAACTTCATATGGTAGCATACCAATACTAGAATGGTAGCTATTATTGTACGCAAACTCCACCAATGGTAGATGCCGATCCTAACTTTTTTTAAACTCTAGCACACATACTCTTATCATCTCCTCCAAAGTCTATACTATTCTCTCTATTTGTCCATATGTTTAAGGATGATATACTGTGCTAAACTTTAACTGAGTCTTCATAGCTTTTTGCAAACCTTTCCAAAACATCGAGACAAACCTTGGGTCTCGATTGGAAATAATTCCTGCTGGCACATTATGTAATCTAACAATCTCTTTGATGTATATTCTTGCAAACTTTTCCAAAGAATAAGTCATGTTGATAGGCAAAAAATGAGCAGACTTGGTCAACTAATCCACAACTACCCATATTCCATCATAACCAACATTCATTCTTGGCAAACCATTAATATCCGATCCCACTTCCATTTGGGGATAGGCAAAGGCTGTAACAAACTACATGGCTTTGATGTTCAGGTTTTACCCTTTGACAGATCTCACATTGAGTTACAAAAATGGCTATGTCCTTTTTTCATGCCATTCCACCAATATGCATTTTTAAGCTCTTGATAGGTCTTAGTCTCACCTAGATACATTGTATAACTTGAATAATGTGCCTCATACTTAAGCTCCTTCCTTGATGCTGTGTCATTTGGCACACATAATCTCTTATTTATCCTTAGGACTCCTTCTCCATCCATGTGAAACTCTTCAAACCTCCCTTGTGTAAGACCTTGAATAGTCCTTTGATACTCTGAATCTTGTCTTTATGCTTCTTTAATCCTTTGCAACAAGGTTGGTTCCAAATCCAAATTTGCACTCTCAGCTTTTGGATCATGCAAGACAAACTCTAAGCTCATATTTTCAAACTCTCTTATAAGCTCTTTTTTTCTAGTTAGCATAGAGGCTACTACTCCATAGTTCTTGTGGCTTAAAGCATCTACAACAGCATTGGCTCTTCCTGGATGATAACTGATACTTAAATCATAATACTTGCATAACTCCAACTATCTGCGTTGCCTCATGTTCAACTCCTTTTAAGTGAATAGATACTTCAAACTTTTATAATCCGTGTATATCTCACATGTCTGCCCATATAGATGATGTCCACATATCTTCAAAGCAAAAACGATGGTTGCTAATTCTAGATCATGATTAAGATAATTCCTTTCATGTGTCTTTAACTACCTTAAAGTATATGCAATCACTTTTCCATTTTACATCAGCACACATCTTAACCCACACTTTAATGCTTCATTATAGATACCAAAAGAATCCTTATCATTTGGTAGAACCAATATTAATGCTGATACCAATCTTTTCTTTAACTCTTGAAACATTTGTTCTCTTTTCTCACTCCATTCAAACTTTTTGCTTTTCCTTGTGAACTAAGTCAAAGGTAAGACTATCTTTGAGAAGTATTGAACAAACTTTCTATAATACCTAGCCAAACCTAAGAAAGTCCTCACTTCGATACTGTTATAAGCCTTCTCCATTTGACTACAGCCTTAACTTTCTTAGCATCCACAAAAATTCCTTCAGTTGATATCCCATGTCTAAGAAAGATATCTTTCTTAACCAGAAATCACACTTTGACAGCTTAGTATACAACTTATTCTCTCTTAGAAGTTGCAACACCACGCATAGATGCTCATCATGCTGCTCATCAGAAGCTGAAAACACTAGGATATCATCGATGAAAACAATCACACATACATCCAACAAAGATAAAAAAAATCTATTCATCAGATCTATGAAGATCGTTGGTGCATTTGTCAATCCAAAAGATATAACCAAGAACTCATAATGACCATATCGCATCCTAAAAGCTGTCTTTGGTATATCATTAGCTTTAATCCAAATATGATGATATCTAAACCTTAAATCCACATGAGAAAACACTTCTGCACCACACAATTGATCAACAAATCATCTATCCTTGGGAGCAAGTGCTTATTCTTAACAGTAACCTTGTTCAATTCCCTGTAATCTATACAAAGCCTTATAGATCTATATTTCTTTTTAACAAACAACACGGGTACTCCCTATGGTGAAACACTAGGGCAAATAAAGCCTTTGTCCAATAACTCTTGCAACTATATTTTCAACTATCTTAACTCCATAGGCGCCATCCTATAAGGCGGTTTGATATTGGTGCAATTCTTAGCATCAAACTATGGAAAACTTAACTTCTCTTAAAGGCATTAGTCCTGGTAGATGATCAATAAAAACAACAGCAAAATCACTTACTCTTCAAATACTTTTAATATCCAATTTTACCATCCCTTTGTCCAAAGGATACATCATATTCCCTTCCCAACACTTCTATGGCTCTTATTTTCATTTTTTTCCTTTGAGCACTTTGATTATTACAAATTTTTGCCTTTAAAAATTAATCCCCTTTCAATTTTGAAAAACAAAAACAATATATCAATATAGCAAATATGAAAATAAATTGCGTAAAAATAAAAAGATAGGGAGAAAGAAGATTAAGCAGCTATTTATAGTGGTTCCACCTTATGCGTCAGTCCACTCTTCCAGCTCTGAGCTGGGGACCCGTTATCTATGGTTTTGTTCCCTTATATCCAATAAGTTTAAATTACAAGCTTGTGCAATCCTCTCTGTTCGATTCTTATAGCTATCTTCTAGCTATAACCAATCTATAGAGTCTAAAATTGTAACTAAACTATCAACTAAGAAGGAAACAACACGTTCCTTCTTTACAAAAAAATCTTTAATTCAAATAGCTGAAGTATGTATGCTAAAATATCAGCTTACTATTGCAAAATGTTAAAAAAAACTCTCAATGAAGTGAAACTTATGGATTTTGTTGTGTTTTACTTTGTATCTTTTGTAAAAAAAAAAAGCCTTTTGTTTTCTTGCATGAATAATGAATAATACTCTGCTTCTCTCTCTGTCTTGTAACACATTTACCCTTCATTTTCTTCTAACGTTCAAGGACTTGTTTGGAGGATAGATTCATATCCAAATATCTCAGATAAAGATCTGTTGTTCTTGATCTTTATTTTGAATTTGAAATACAACCACTTACCTTAATGAGCTGAAGATGTTCCTTTTATCTTCTATAATTTTTCTTGATTCGAATTTGAATAACTTGAAACGTTGAAATGAAGATAAGGTCTGCTTGATTCTCGTAATTCATCAAAATTTGGTTGTATCTATTTTGAAATTCCTTCATATCGTTGTTTATTGGAGATAAATCCGTTTCTAATATTCTTTACCTTCATCGTGATCTTCATTTTCAAGATAACATTTTATCTTTATTTGATCTTATCAGACAAATCCATGAAAATAGATAATAGAAATTCTTTTCTTATTTTGAATTATATCAATTCAAATAATTACTTTGTCTTGAGATGAATCCATAATATATGACTTTGTCTTGAATAAGTACTTCCGTTGATGAGAGAGAATATAAAAATATTTAAATCCCCTAGGATATAATTCCGACTTTAGTGGAATCAAACAAGTATATTATCAAATAGACTTATTATATCGGAGCTAGGTCCTAAAAAAAATCTTTATATTTTTCTGAAAAAGTAGATCTTCTTGTTTGAGAAGATGAACATTAACTTTTGGTTGAAAATACTTGTTTTTCAAAAATTCTAGTGAAAGTTTTGTAAAAAGTTCTAGTTTTTCTAGAAAAATATTTCATCCTTAACTTAACCTTCAGGAAAACTTTCTGTATACTTCTCTATTTCTTGAAAAACTCTTTGATAATGATGCTGCTTCTCTCAATTCTTATATATTCTTTCTTTATGATAAGTAAAGCATGTAAACCATCGATATACAGCATCATTTACCCATTCATCTTGAACTCATCATTTTTCTCTAAAGTTCTGTGAAAGGCTTTGTAGGTTCTTGTCTAATATATATATATAAATTCTGCACACTAAATAACATCATGAGTTTCTTAGTTACTTTGTTACCATCAAAACTTTAGTTAATAGAGAATCAACATTCTTCCCCTTTTTGATGATAATAAAATATTAAAAATTTTATAAGCATCCATGTTCATAAACATAGCTTCCATGCTCATCATACATATCCACATCCATTCGCTTCCATTCACAC
The DNA here is from genome assembly GCA_024138025.1 of Combretum micranthum. Lineage (NCBI taxonomy): Eukaryota > Viridiplantae > Streptophyta > Magnoliopsida > Myrtales > Combretaceae > Combretum > Combretum micranthum. The sequence continues at coordinate 1,396,799 of JAMXBD010000136.1, forward strand.
AAACATATTTCTCCCCCTTTTTGTTATCAGCAAAATATTGAAATAAAGAAACAGAATATCAATAACATAAAAATAGACATAAGGTCTAAACATAAGTCTGAGGAACCAAACAAAACAAAGTTTGCGCAAATTGAACAAAACAAGTAAAAATTTTCAAAAACAGAACATGTTATGGCTTTTTAATTAGAATTGTGGATTTCCTTGCTTGAACCTTTTGACATCTTCAATATTTGGTAGAAGAAGATGCTGGAGCTGATGAAGAAGGAGTCATAAAGGTGTTAACAGCAGAAGAGATAGATGCACGAGGTGAAAATGCAGCTAGAAAAGATTGGGGAGATTCCAGAACAGCAAGAGAAATGTAAGGGACAAGACTTGAATTGGCTGGAGTTGGCTCATAAGGACGACAAGGAAGAGGAAAAAAAGTATCATCAGATGTATCGGTGTAGACAACCTTTAGAATAGGTTCTGCTGGTACAGGTGAAGAATGAGAAAAGGATGGATTAGCACCTGAAGAAGCGGCAACAGATTGATAAGCAGTAGGTACAGACTTTTTAGAAAAATAAGATTTGATCTCCAATGTAATAAATTTTGTCAAATCAAGCTTAAAGTCTACAAGCTTGGCCTCAATCTTTAGCCCTATCATCCTTGCGAAGGAAACTGGAATTGGATCAGAAGATGTTTCACCATGCCCTTCATGATGTATCACTTGAATCATTGTCAGATTCTTCTTCCACCCGCACCTTTTCATCAATCTTGAATTTACCTCTTGTCATTGGCACAAAATTTTTCTTCTTTCCTTTTTGTAAAGGTGCCTTACCAGATCTGTGGAGTTGTTCCTTTTCTTTTTCTTTATCAAAAGAAACTTCTGGAAAAGGTTCTGAAAAAAGTTCTTTCTCTTCCTTAATTTGTGCTTTTAATATATGTCATTCCACACTTTTGCCATATCTTTTGTGCAAATAAATTGCACCATCCACTGCATACCAAAATTTCTTATATGGTCTAATTTGCATGTGATACATGTTCTTTTCCCCAATTCTTTTTAAACTAATGGAAAATTTTATCTTCTTCGGAAATGGAACCTTTTTGAACTTGAAAATTTCCATAAAAACTTTTCCATATATCCTAAATTGTTGTTCCTGCCACATCCTTTTCAGAATTCGTTTTGCTAAATCTATGTTTATTTTCTTCATCATAGCTAAAATCACTAAACCATCTTCCTTTAAGATAGTGGTGGAACTTCCTTTTCTTGGAAGAATACACTCCCTTACAGCTTTATATAAGATTCACACAATCAACTCAAATTCATAAACAAACATATCCTCATCCGAAAACTGTCCTACATTTCCATTTATAATAAAAAAACAGATCATTCCTTCTCAAGAAACAAAGGCATTGTCGTCATGATAGTCCTTTAAACCAAAACATTTGATAAGATCATCACGAGATATGATCAATTTCACTCCTTGAACTCTCGACTTTAAACTATTATCATCCACATATTTCAAATTTCTATAGAATTCCTCAATCATCTCTCCTATAACATCTCCAGTCAGGTTACATAACTTCCTTCCACCAACATTGTCCAGCCATTCATTCCATAAAAATCCATGCGTCTTAAAATACTTAAAATCAATAAAAGAGCAATCATAGATTTTACCTTTGTGATAGGAGTTTTAGTAACTGACTGTTGTAATTTCCTCTTCTTCATGATTTTGAACCTCTACTGATAATGGAACATCTTTCCGTTTCTTGGAAGATTTTTTAGAGACTTTCTTTTCTTCATTTTCTCCATAATCTCCTGCAATAGGTTATGGGTCAGACTCAGTTGGTTGTTCTTCTTGAGTCGTTTCTTGATTTGAAGATTTTTTAGATTTCTTCGAACTTTGACCCGTTTCTTGAACATATTTGGAGCGAATTTCACAAGCCCTAATAGGAGATAATGATTGTGATAGGGTTTTTTTCCGAATTAGATGATTCATCTTGGATGGAAATAGGATCTCATTTATATTTTTAGAAAAATTCATTTTGTCATGGTATCGACATCGCTATGAGCATATGTGTATATGAGGTTAAAAAGAAAAATTAGTAAAACAATATTAAGAGTATGGAATAATAATAAGAAATTAGGAAATTTAGAAATAAATGTACAAGAACATAAATTTATTAAAACAAAACATGGGGGTCTAAGCTTGTTATCAAGACTCTCTGGGATTTAAATATTCTAGTCAAGGTGTGAAATAAAACAAAACGAGGGTAGCGAAATGAAATATAGGATTCTTAGATTTTTTTCAAGACTTTCTAAGATTTGAAATATTTTCAGTCTCATAAATAAAATAGAAATAGATAACAAGAAATTATGGGAGTCTTAGATTTATGTCGAGGCTCTTCGAGATTTGAATTATTCTAGTCTTCTTTAGACTTGATTATGGATAAATCCAAGACTAGAATGGACTAGTCTTATAAGGAAATAAATAAATGGAGTGCATAAATAAATAAGTGTATGAAATAAATAAAGTTAAGTTAGTGAGCATTAGGCTGAAGAAATATAAATATATACATATACATCTTTACATATAGAAATTTAGATTAGTATCATGAATACATAATAATAAAGAACATACATATTGTGATATGAGTATTATGTTATTTTGTATTCCATTCCCTAGCATTTGTATTATGAGGATTTTATATGGAAAGCATTAAAGACATACATATATATCTTCATATAATAGAATGTAGTTGTTATGCCCCGAGGGATACCCTAAATGTGGTAGTCTACTGTACACAATATTAAATCCTAGGAATGACTTCTTTACTCACACAAAAACTTTCATATCATATACAAGGCATAGAACACAATAAGGGAACACATTGGAGTAACGTAATTTATGCTGATAATAATTAAAATGACAAGGCAAGAGAAATATAAACCATTAATCATAAATAAGGTTAATTACGATTCTTAGGGGCATATCAATACTGATGTCCTCAAATCTTACATATATACATTTCTTAGTGATCTCCAAAATATTGACATATCATATATTACTCATAAAGAAATTTTGAAGAATGTAAATTCATCTTATGCTCCCTCTTCTTTCATAAAAGCTCAAAAATCCACTAATGATTTCCTTAATGTCCCGATCCTCAAATGGAACTGCAAGTATACCTATTTCAATAAAAGTTTATGGGAGTGTAAGTTTACAACATGCTTAGTGAGATATTTTCCCACCAGTTGCACTAACAATCATAAACAAACAAGTTGGTTACTCAAGCATGCTATGCTTATGCAATAATCACATGAAAATCACACACATGTATAGTTATCTAGAATACATAGAATGGATTTATGCCCTCCAATCAAGAGTTAGGGAATTGTTAATGAAGGTCCTCATGAGTTAGGGAATTGTCAAGTATATTATCAAATAAATTTCTTCTATTCTAAATTCTCAATATTAGTGCTACTTTTCCTATTTGTTTTCTTTGACTATTTATTTGAAAAATCTTGGTTTTGAAAATTCTTATTTTCATTTTAAGGGGTTTCCTTATTGTGATGTTTTTATGAAAATATTTTAGTACCAAAGTCATCTTCTTTTAAGAAAACAAAGTAATATAAAAATGATTCAAAAAGCTTTTTCAACACAAAAGAAAATTTTTAAAATTATAGTGAGTTCTTCTTAAAGCTTGGAAAAGAATAACTTTACTTTTGTTAAACCATAGAATTTATATTTTATATAAAACCATTCTTAGGTGATAAAATCTCCTTTTTGTCAAGTATTATTGAAGTTTTAAAGATTTGGACAACAATCTTAATGGGCATGATTATGAGAAACAAGAACAAGCAAAAATAACATAAATAATAAATAAAGTCATTTATTAGGAGTCTTATCTTCTTCAAGGCTCCCTAGACTAAGGAGTAGACTGGTCCCAAAAGAAAAAAAATAAAATAAAAGAAATAAAAATTATTTTGACTTGATGAGGACAAGTTAAGATTAGAGACTAGTCTTAAAACAATAAGAAATAAATAAGTCGCAATGGAAGAAATAAATAAATTACTTTGCATGAAAATAAATAAATTGCAAGTGAGCTTATATGCTCTAAAGAATATATATGTAGATATATAATAATACTTAGTTAGATATAATAACAATAATAATATGAACAATGTAAAATAACAACATAAACATAAATAGATATTCATGAACAAGAACAATACATGAACACAGTGTAGCTTCCATAATATTTAGTTTTTAGAAACTCACACCATGATCATGTAAAGTTACATGACATAAGAAGAAGAATGTGTAAAGAAAAGTTTACCTGAAGAGGGTTTTTGAAGTATTATGCGGGAATGGTTTTGTGTATGTAGAATGTGGTTTGAGATTATTTTGACAGAGTATTTGGAGAGAGTGTTGAGAGAAAATTTTTGAAGAGTTTTGGTAGTAAATTTGTGGATAGTAATTGTGTAAAAGAAGTGAAAGAGGAGGGGGGTATTATAGAAATGTGATTTAAATAAAAGAAAAACAAAACAAAAATGAGAGAGAGATGTGGGGGGAGGGGGGGCGCGGGCGCCGGCCACATGAAGAGAGGGGGAGAGAGGGATTTTATTTTGTATTTTTGTTGATTAAATGTAATAATAAGTGTGGTAGATGTAAAATAAAGTTATGAGAAAGGTAAAAATAAAAGTAATAGGTGTATAGGTATAAGAATAGGTATTAGAAAAAGTAGAGATAAAAGATAGTGTAGAATTGTTACGCCCGGGTACCCTAGTAGTAGTAAACAAGTTACACTTGAATACTATCACTAGATTACCTTCAGAGAATGACAGGTTTTCAAAACAACAGGATCTTTTAAGTTGCTTGATAAGAAATAACAAATATATGAAAAAAATAACTTAGTGAATAAACATTACAAAACTATTACAAACCATATAGTTCCTTTATAGTACACAACTGAATAATCTAATCTAATAGTACATAACCATCAAACTAAAATGTATCTGTAGACTTCTAGCTTCAAAACTCTTACCGGAACCATATTCCTAGATGTAACTAACTAGGGCCGTAAAGTGAACCTGAAAAGACTATAGGAGTATGAGCAAAACTACAGCTCAGTGAATAACCAGACATATCATACATCACACAAGTTATTAACAAATCATATGCAATGCAAACACTGAACCATATGCACAGATACAAGTTTGGATGATCTAGAATCCAAACAGGAAAAAGATTTACACCCTCTTTTTAATGGGTTGAAGAACCAGTACTCAATGACCCACCTGCCCAGGAGAGACTAAGTACACAGGAGAATCAACGATTTCTCGTTTTAAGGTTATCACTTTAAATATAGTTGATTGAACAAACCATCTCCTACAATCCCCTTAGAAACTCCCTAAGTATTAATCATTTCAAAGTGATTCTACGGGCGACGTTCTTCGGTGCCTTTTAGTTCCTCATAGGACCGCCAGACCAAAGAGAGCCTTGGAAGAACTTACACATTAGATCAACCAAGCGAAAACAGAGATCCGAAATATTAATACGTAGCAGGCTGTCACAACCATATATGCAATAATGCAATTTATGCAATGCATGTTCATATTATTTAGTTAAGTCAATAAGTCTTAATCAATTGCAAAGTGACCATACATTACACCCAATCACCATTATACTACTGCACAACATCAATCATTGCATTATCACTTTTATAAAGATATTTTAACAATCACACACTCAAATCAAATCATACTTTCAGCAGACATTCATTTGATTATCTTGCATTATGTATTTGACTATTTACAATCACAACCAGTACAATATGACTGAATTACTCACCTGCTCATACTGACTCAGTCGTAGTAATCCGCTGGTAGATCCTCTAACGAGTCAAAGTTACCTATTTAAGACAAAGTATTCATTAATACAAATTAACTAAATTCCTATTTGTGATTAGTGTCCTAGACTCGATATTTTGGTAATTATTATTACTTAGTGTAGTCGTGTTTCTCCTATTTTATCTCGCATAATTGTTTTGTTATTTTTAGAAGTCACATTACTCAAGAAATTAGCTTATTTCAATTTCCATTCTTACCTATTTTATCTTGTTAAATATTAGACTAATACTAACTTTAATTAATATTCAATATCCTTTCTTAAGCTTAGGATTGCAATAAATATTAGATATTAGTTTAAATATGTTTGGAATACTTGTATTTATTTAATTATTTAATAAATTCTCATACAACATATATATATATTATATTCAATAAGTATATTATATATACATATATATATATTTTTGTTTAGGTCAGAAAAACTTGCGTTGGAGAAAATTTGGCCGTATGCCGGCTCAAAGCCGCCGGCCTTCATCCCCAGGTGCTGGTGTAAAATTGTTTTCGAAGAAATTTTCATATCGAGTGCACCGGCTTTGAAAGCTGTCGGCTTTCAACGTACGCCGGCCCTACGCCGTCGGCGTAGATCTCAAGGAAGCCGGCTTACGTTAAATTTTTATGTGAAAAATTATTTTATGTAGCCTCTAATCAGTGTAAGCCGCCTATACGCCGCCGGCCTATCCATCTAAGCCGCCGGCGTTGAGCGTTTACACTGCCGGCCTTGAGGCAGTGTTGTACTGTTCATCATCTTCCTCCTCGGTTCGATTCTTTTTCTTTGATTTTTACACGTTAAAAACATTCTTAAACTACTTATAAATGTTTATATAACATATACAAAGACATAAAACATGTTTGAACACATTTAAAAACATAAATACATAGTTCTCGATTCTTAGAACATAAAGCTAGGGTTTTGGATTATTACCTCGATGGAGCTTATTTGATGTAATCCAAGCTCGTGTTTGTGTTTATTATGTTCCTAAGATGATTATAAGTCAGTTATAACTCTTATTTTTGAAAGAAAATCGTTTGAACTTCATCAACTTACCTTTGAACTTGTTTTCAAGGGTTTTCAGCTTTGTTCTTCTTTCAATCCGATCGTGAGTGTTTTAATCTGTTCGTTTTTGTTTTTGGTTTGTTTTGTTTGTTTCTGGAAGCTATTTCGTGCTGAGGGCTTGGGAGTGAATGAGTTTTGTTTGTTCTCCATTAAAGTCATTTATCACACATATATATAGGAGAAGAAAAAGAAAGAAGTTTCGGTTGCTTTCTCCCCCGAATTTGATCTCATCTGGCTGTTGTTTTCAAGCCAATTAATGTTAAGGTGACTTGGCAATTGATGATTGGTGGTGTGGTTGATTTTGTTGACTAAGGAATGCATTATTGATCAAGAAAATCCGGCTTCTCTTCTTCTTTGTATTTCCACCGAATGCAGCCGAGATTCATATATATATATTAATATTTATTTAGTTTAATTTTAGGATCATTTAACAAGTTATACGGGAATAAATTAGCTAATATTTGGAAGTTTTTATAGAAACATATGTTTATAAAGTTATACAAAACACTTAGATTTTCAAATAATACAAATTTAGGTTATATATATACGTAGTTAATTATTCGTATAATTTTATCTCCCGCGATTTGGATTTCCTAAGCTCGTTAGGTCAATTTTTGTTTCAGGCTCCGATAGCTTAAGAAAACTCGATTTAGAACAATAGCGTGATCTGATTATTTATTTGGAGTTTAGATTTTGAGTTATTCAACAGTTTGTATTTTTGTTGTGTATTTAAAATCTTAACGGTTCATTTTTGGATCATTGTTTTCTGTTTATAAGCGTAAATAGTTGTTTATGTAATATTGGACTTAACACAGAAAGTAAACTATATTTATATCTTTAGTTTTGATATTGAACATGAATTCTTATTCGTAGCTTTTAAATTTTAACTAGGAATTTAGAGTTTAAGTCTAAATAGAAACTCATCACTACTCGTTATTCTAATCTTGAATCATTATCGGAATAAAAAACAATCATGTAATCCCTATATTCATATTTTATATTTAAACCTATTTGTATATCTGGTTTCGGGTCTAAATTTTAGATCATATCTTGAATTATTTATTCAAGATACAAAATCTCGTTTTTGGTATTAACTAGGATTAGAGAATTTCTTTATTCGGTTGCTAAATTCTTCGTCTATTCAAAATCTAAATGTATATCTATTATCTAATTTATATAATCTATTGTAAGGTCGTATACTAATGTAAAAAATTCCCAGGGTTTACAAGAATAGTAATTAATAGTATAATGTAAAGTAGATATGACTAATAAAGTACCGGTAGTAAGAAAATACGCGTATAATTGCGATATCTGATATTTTTACTTACCAAAAAATTATAAAACTGATATTTTTGAAAACCTTATATTTTTAGGAGTGTAACAGTATATTCGGAATATTTTTACTATTCCGAGCTTGGGACAAGTTTTTCAAGAACTGTATTCGTTCGGGTTCAAAACGATTCGCGGTTTTACTAATCTGATCTTTTTAAGCTTCCTTATATAATTACGAACTATTCTACATACTAATCTCTTACTTACTTTCTCAGGGTTGCTTATACGAGATTACCAGACTTAAACCATAATGTCTAACTAGGGTTTTGTTGATTTTTGGGGTTTCCGGTTGATTTTCCAATCAGGGTTTAAGCTAAACCAGTCACAAAACTTTAGGGGTTTACAGTAGAGATCATGCATATGTAGTGCAACCTATACTCCATTGAATCTTATGTTGCCTAATTTTCCTTGCATATATGTTTATCCTTATACAGAGGATACACACAACATTGTTATTAATTCATTCGAAGTTTAGAGATACATATAGAGAGAGAGAGATAGGAATTGAAGGGAGATAAATATCTTTTATTCTTTAGGTTTAGACTATGAATTTTTTTACTCTTTTTTGTACTTTCTTGAATTCTATAATGGAGTAATTCTTCAATACATAGATATTGATGAATTCTAGGAGTATTATGTGACGAGGGTTTTATTTGATTATTAATGGAATTATTAATTCCTTAAATCTAATCATGCTGTCTTATTTGAGTCAAATCTTTATTTTGTGTAAGGATTTAATGTTTGATTTCACCTATAGATTAAGAGATCATGTGTTTGAATAGATCCACATGATTAGATGCAATCGCATGCAATTCTAGAGATAAGACAAGATAAATTTCTTAGATTATGGTCAAACCTAGTAGTGAAATTCATAAATTAATGTATTAAAAAAATAAGATCTTAAGGGTTTTAATGTGAAAGAGATTCTAATTAGTCAACCTAAGATTAGGGATTTGTGATTTCAAGAGAGATATTAGTCTAAATTAGAAAATCCTACAATTCAAGAAATCAAAAAGGAAATTGAATCGTGTTCCTCAAGTCACATAGATAATCATAGTAGGGATTCATTAGTCTAATCATTGTTTCTAATCTTTGTGAACACTTTAATTTGCTTTCTTGTTACTTTACTTTGTTTTGAATTGATTAATCGATCAATTTTAGAATAGATGATAGAATAAGAGAGATTATTAGTGCTCATAATATTTGTTTTCTTATACCAGAATTAAAATTGCAATACATACCTAATGCACCTACTAGTAAAATTATATGCTTTTGTGCTTGAGTGATTGAATTGGTTTAACATCTAGAAGCGTGTATGCCCTGAGTGGGGGTATAACCATATGCGTAGCTAATCAATAAATTTAGGCTATCTAACTTCACTAGCTCCCATTTTGTGCTCGATTTTGTTGCATAGTAACATGAATTGATGTATTCAGAATCAACTTAGTGCTCAAACCACAAGATGAGTTACTAAGATCCTAACTCCTATCATGTGAACAAGCATTTACCTTTGCCCTAGCCATAGGTACACCAAGCTTAACTTTTATTGACCTAATCAAGCCAACATGACAAAATAAGTCATTAAGGCCTCTACCAATCAACAAGCCTATGTGTGTAGATACTCCTAGCTAGGATAATAGAAGTCTTAGTCACTATCACTTTTACCTATTTCGCAGGCCGAATAGGATGACCACAGCTTTCTTATAGGTGATTAGGCTATATTAGATATGTGGAGATCTCGTTTTGGATAGAGATTCTTCATCATGTTGATTCCATGTTAATCTATGCGTTAAAAACTATTATGAATAATTAAAACCCAAAAAATGATGAAAAACATATTTTAGATTCAATTTGACTTGAATTATAAATCTAACTTGTTTTATGAAGAACACCTTGAATGTGAGGTTGAAGATTTGAAGATATTCATGAAAATTCAAACTATCTTCCAATTTTCAAAAACTTAAACTCAAACACAAACCAATTTCAACTATTAAATCATTATAATTAATCTCTATTTTATATTACAAATATGCATTGGATCATATTAAATATTAATATGAACATTTAAGAATTCATTTTATAACTTGATAATCATTATATACTCATTTTAAGAATATTCAAACACTTTATGAAATTTCCAGACAAATGAATCTAAATAAAAAAATTTCTAAATCACATTTAAACCTATCAAGCTTCACCAAATCGGTAGTTATTAACACTATCTTAACTCTAACACTTTTAAAAATCAAAATAATCTCCCTAACTGAAATTTACAATGGGTTTCATATTCATGAACACTCATATTCAACCTCAAATATTGTCTAGAGTACCAATTTCAAACTCACCAACCAAGCTAACTCATTCCAATTTATAACTCATTAAAATTCATACCAAAACACTCTAGACTTCATCTATAATTTAATATCAACCAAATAACATTATAACTCTTAATTGTTATGATTTAACTTAAGAAAACCCATTTCCAATTTCTAAGGCATCAATAACACATTCTAAATACTAAATACACCCACTTATTCCCAAATTATCATTCTAAACCTATAATATCATCTTATAATCAAAGATTAACATATCGAGATCATTCAAACCATTCTCATTACATACTTATCATCAATTATATATCAATTCAACACTGAAAATCAATATTTTGAACTTATATCATCAATTTTTAACGTGATTCATGTATAATTCATCAAATTAAATTTGAAAAACACATATACATATACATATATATTTGGCATGCATGTAGGCATACGACATCAAAATCAAATTTAAATCAAAATTTATATCTAATATTAATTCATCAAACAACATATAGATCAAGCATCAAACATACAAAACAATACATATTAGGTATCAAAAAGTTATACCTACTTACTAGTATTGAGAAATCAAATGAAAATTCTCATAATCTCTAAATACTACTTCTCAAATATTTGTAGAAGTTTCCCACAACAAAGCTACTATTACTTCTTTGACTAGATCCTTGGTCTTAAGCTAAAGCTGACTTTCTTGTATTTTTCTAAAAAGAATTAAAGTTGAGATTAAAGATATGATGTAGAGATTTTAATATCTCATCTTTAAATTTTAGTAAATTAGAGCTCACACTTTGAAAGAATGTATAATTTAGTGTGTCTGTTGAATAATATTTGATAGAGCCTCATTTTGATGATAGGATAATGGTAGACACTTCGCAAAAAATTACTAAAATCTAAAGATGTGGTATCAAACTGCTAAAAAATTATCAAAAATTGAAAGTATAAGCATTTAGCTTGTTATTATCCTGTCATCAAGATAGACATCCATAAAATATTATTTAATACAGACACTAAATTGCACATTTTTAAAAGTACAAGCACTAATTTGCCGACCTAAATCAAAAGGTTAGATATTAAATTGCCTAAATTAAAAGGTTAGACATTAAGTTGCCTATACACATAAAGATACGTTTGAGAGATATAAGACACAAATGTCATTAGGTATTTCAATCATTTGTGTATAAAGATACGTTTAAGAGATATAAGACATAAATGTAATTAAATATTTCAAGCTTGTTTGTTGAGAGTGTAAAGTTCGGTTTGGAATGCCTAAAATGCCCTTATATGATTAAGTAAGGAGGTGAAAGCATGTGAGAACATTTTAATAAAGTAATGATTAGGGGAAACTTTCTAATAATTTCAAGTCTACCCATGCATGTACAAATTAGAGAAAACTATAAGATTTGGGTAATTAGGCTTTCTTTAGGAGCTTAGGATTTATTGGAATTTAGGTATTGAATTTGATAAATTTAAACTTATTTTGGAATATCTAGAATAATATGGATGGTTTAATAAGACAAGGTTGGAATTTGAATTTTTTATCTCTAATTTCAAATTAATTCAATTATTATATTAATTAAATTAATTATATTAACATGTATAAATTAAGTTAAAATTTTATTTCATGGTTTCCTATTTAGTCATTTAATTTTAATATCTAGCTATTATTATATAATAAGTTCAAATTAATGTTCAAATTAATCCATATTTTCATGTTATGTTATATCGCTTTCTTAATACATGTTATTAAAATTCTAAGATATGTCAACACTATTTTTTATAAATTATCATAATGTTACTTTTTTTAAATCAAAGTCATAAAGTCACTTTAGAAGGAAAAAAAAAAAAAAAACTTTAGACCTTAGCCTTTTCTTACATATACACTACCACATTAATGATAAGCTTGGTGAGATTGTCTATTTTATCTCTAATCCCTTTAAATTATCCTTTCTTTCTTATTAGGATAAGTTGTTGCAACATGAGACCTTTTATATGAAGCATACAAACACACCATACATGCACCTAGAAAGCATAAGGAATCCAAACATCTACATAAGAAAATTGCAAAGAAGCAAAACTTTCTACGAAGATGATCAAAAAGTCACAAACCATTCATTGTGATGTTTAATAGAGGTACCAAAGAAAGGAAATATTAATTAGGAAGGCATGGTTGTTTTATTCATCTAATGATATATAATCTTGAAAAATAAAAACTCAACCTTGCAAATAACAATAACAAAACCATACTGCGACACTTATATTTCCTTTCCTTGATGCCTCTTTTAAACATCATTGTGCTTCCAAGTTCTCAACTATTTGGTAAGATTCTTTTTTCAATCTTTTTCATATTATCAATCAAATCGACTTGTAATATTTTTAATGTGTTTGTGCCTATTGTTAACTTTATTATTTCCAAATAGAAATATAAAAACATGAAATCTTGGTTGAAAAAGAACACTTAATCTTTTTTTCCCTTGCAATCATTCGATACAACTTCAACAAGAATTTGGATTTCCAAGAATTAGAATTTTTTGAAATCGTTCTTTTTTTCTTTAATTTGTTTTCCAATTACTATCTTTTGCAACTTTAGGAAGGAGAGGATCAAACACAAATTAATATCATTGGAAGATTAGTGATCATTCCAATTAGTCACAAAGATTTTCTTTATTTCCCTTGTAATCATTCATGACAACTTCAACAAGAATTAGGGTTTCCAAGAATTAGAATTTTTTGAAATCGTTCTTTTTTTCTTTAATTTGTTTTTCAATTACTATCTTTTGCAACTTTAGGAAAGAGATCAAACACAAATTAATATCATTGGAAGATTGGTGATCATTCTTATTAGTCACAAAGATTTTGGATATATACAACATGAAATCTAGGGTCTCAAATGAACACTTGATCTTATCCCTTGTTTCCCACACAATCATTCAAGAAAACTTTAAGAAGAATTTGGATATTCAAGAATTAGAATTTTTGAAACTAGTTTTTCTATTTTTTTTCAATTATCATCTTTTGCAACTTTATGGATGGTAGAACCAAACCCATATTAATTTCAATGGAAGACTAGTGATCATGCCATTTAGTTTATATATATATATATATATATATATATATAATTCAACGATTTAGAAAACTTTGATGAATACACTCACACACATATGAAAGTAAACAGGAAAAGAATGGTTAGGTCATGTTTAATGTTTCCTATATGAATAATAGTGGCAATTTAAGACCTAACTTGTAAACCTGGACACAATATGACACAATTATAAAAAGGTTTGAATAAGTAAAAATCAACTCAAATAATAAATAGGTTAAATCTGAATTAAATAACACAAATTGAAATGTTTCCTGGTTCAAGTTTAAGATCGAAACCCATTTATAAACTTGTTACCTATTGAAATATAATGTTATGGTTTTGTATTTTATTTTCTTAAAATATAATATTATTACCCTTAATTAAATTTAAAAAATGACAAAACTATTCACATAAGAAACAAATCATATACATATAATTATATATAACATTATAAAATATATTTAGAACTTATATTTAAAATACAAAATATAGATCTTAATTGACATAAATATATAAAATGTATATATTAATAGATAGTCGGTGAAACACTTGCCTATCAATCTTTCAAAAAGAAATTATCTAAATACAATTGACATAAAATTAATTACAAAAATACAAACATTAAATTGAAGATGCAATTTATGTTTATTGAAAATAAACATGCCTAAAAGATGTGATTTAGCTAAAGTCATGTGGCACTAAATCACATCTTGTAGGTGCATTTCACATAAATTCTAAATGGATCGCGATTCACAAATGTAGTCATTCAAAATTCGACTCTTCATCTTCCTTACTTCTCTGTCTCTTTAGAGGCTTTTCCTCTTAACAACCTGTGGCTATCTCCTTCCTTTCTCAACCCTTGGCCACTCTCTCTAGCTCGCACCTCTCTCTCTCTAACAGCAATACCTCTAGTCACTCTCTCTCTTTGCCCTCTTCATCTCTCTCTCTATCCTCTATAGCCACCTATTCAACCATCCCATTAACACCAAACAACCACAACAACAGCACCAAATTAAACCTGAATCACCATGTCAACCACCAACAAAGGTAAAACCCAAAATCAAAGCTGAAATGCACACATACCCAATACTTCTACCATAACATAAATACCCTAACCACCATGAACATGCCCACCATTGTACCGCTAAACAACACCCAAACCAACAACTTTGACCAATCTCCGATGCTCCACGTTAGACTAAACTTGAATGCAAACCATCTACCACCACCATTATCAATCTCCAAAGCCAAACTCCCAAAACTAAAACCCAACAAACACCACTTTGAAACTTCTTATCCACAAAACCTGTGCTAATTTGAGAGAGAAGGAGACATGTTTACATATGAATCACATGTGTAAAGGGCGACTGACATATTACAACGTGTGTCACATTTGACTGATGCGATTTATGTCTGAATAATTTTAAAAACATAAATCGCATGTCTAAGACGCAATTTTGCATTGGTATTTACGTAACTAATTTGATATACTTTGCATTTGTAAATTTTTTTTTGGTGAATCGGTAGTCATACAATTTCCTCAATATATAGTTGATTTATTTGCTATATTCATAGCTTATTTACAAATCTATGCACAACATATATACCATACAACATGTAAATAAGATATCTATAACAAATATATGTATAGATATAGCACATACATATAATAAAATATATTGGTTATAAACGTATCTTCTATATGTTATATAAAGATTATGAATAGAAGTAATTGTATAAATCTATATTAAAATAGAGATTATACGTAGAACATTCATAAAGTGGTTAGGTTATATAAGTTTTATTTTGGAATTTAGGTATTAAATTTGATAAATAGAACTTATTTTGGAATATCTAGGATAATTTGGATAACTGGATAAGATTAGGTTGGAATTTGAATTATTTTTAATCTCTAATCTCAAATTAATTCAATTATTATATTAATTAATTTCACCATATTAACATATAAAACTTAAATTGAAATTTTATTCCATGGTTTCCTATTTATTCTTTTATCTTTATTATCCATCTATTGTTATTTAATAAGTTGAAATTAATGTCCAAATTAACCCATATTTTCATGCTGTATCATATTGTATTCCTAATTTAGCTTATAAGAATTCGAGCATATTTCAACACTATTTCCTATAAATTGTCATAATGTTACTTTGGTCAAAAAAGACTTTAGATCTTGCCCTTTTCTTACCTATCCCTTACCACATCAATTACAAGCTTTATGATATTGCCTACTTCACTCTAATCCATCTAAATATCTTTTCTTTTTTTCTTTCTTTCTTATTGTGATCATTTGCTACAACATGAGACATTTTTATATGTAGCATACAAACATGCCATACATGCACATGGAAATCATAATAAATCTAAACATCTAGATAAGAACATTGCAAAGAAGCAAACCATTCATTATGATGTTTAACAGAGGCACCAAAGAAAGAAAATATAAACTAGGAAGGTATGGTTGTTTTATTTATCTAATGATATATAATTTTGAACAATACAAAACCAACCTTGTAAACAACAATAATAGAACCATATTGTGGGACCTATATTTTCTTTCCTTGATGCCTCTTTTAAACATCATTATGCTTCCAAGTTCTCAACTATTTGGTAAGATTATTTTTTGGATATTTTTCATGTTATCAATCAAATCAACTTGTAATTAATTTTAATGTGTTTGTGCCTATTGTCAACTTTATGATTTCCAAATGGAAATATAAAAACATGAAATCTTGGTTGAAAACGAACACTTGACCCTTGTTTCCCTCACATTCATTCTTGGCAACTTCAACAAGAATTTGGATTTCCAAGAATTAAAATTTTTTGAAATCGTTCCTTGTTTTATTTTATTTTTTTTCCAATTACTATCTTTTGCGACTTTAGGGAAGGGGGAATCAAACCCAAATTTATATCGTTGGAAGATTAATGGTCACGCCATTTTGTCACAAAGGTTTTGGATATATATAACATGATATCTTGGTTGAAAACGAATACTTGATCCTATTCCTTGTTTCCATCAAAATCATCCATGACAACATTAACAAGAATTTGGAGTTTTGAAATTGTTTCTTTTCTTTTCTTTTTTTTTTTTTTTCAGTTACTATCTTTTGTAACATAAGAGAGGGGGCACAACCCCAAATTAATTTCATTGGAAGACTGATGATCATTCCATTAAGTTAATTTTTCTAATATATATAATTCAGTGATTTAGAAAACTTAATGAATAAAAACCACACATATATATTTATATGAAAGTAAACAAGAAAAGAATGGCTAATTCATGTCTTGATGTTTGATATATGAGTAATGTTGGCAATTTAAGACCTAACTCGTAAACCTTAGACATGACATGAAACAATTATAAAAAGGTTTGAGTAAGTAAAAATAAACTAGAATAATAAATAGGTTAAAATTGGATTAAACAACACAAATTTAAATGTTTCTAAATTCAAGTTTAGAACCTAAATCCATCAATGAACCTGCTAACCCATTGAAATATAATTTTATGGTTTTGTATGCTTATTTTCTTAAAATATAGTATTACCCCTAATTAAATTGAAAAAATGACAAAACTATTCACAAAAGAAGCAAATCATATACATGTATATCATATTATAAATAATATTTAGAACGTACATATAAGATATAAAAATATAGATCTTATTCGACAAATAAAATATATAAATGTATATATTAATATATAGTTTATTTATTTATTACATGTATAGCATATGTACAAATCTATGTATAACATATGTACCATACAACATGTAAATAATATATATATAACAAATATATGTATAGACATGACACATACATAAAGTAAAATATATATAAGTTATAAATATATATCCTATATGTTATATAAAGATTATGCATATAACTAACTACATTAAGTCTATATTAAAATAGAGATTGTACGTATAATATTTATAAAGTGGTTAGATTATATAAATTTTATTTTGGAAATTAGTCGTTGAATTTGATAAATAAAACTTATTTTGAATATTTAGGATAATTTGGATAAGATAAGGTTGAAATCTAATTTTTTTTCTCTTTCTCAAATTTATTCAATTATTATATTAATTAAATTAATCATATCAACATGTACAACTTAAGTTAAAATTTTATTCTGGTTTCCTATTTATTCATTTAACTTTATTATCTAGCCATTATTGTTAAACAAGTTCAATATCTTATTTTATTCAACGATTTCCAATTTAAAATATGTTATTATGCTATATATTACAATATATATATATATATATATTTTTTTTTTATTTGTGTATGTTTAAATGTTGATGCTATTTGCTTGACGTGTATATGCATAAATAAATTATAACCAATTCTACAATGTATATTTTATAATATAATGTTGCAAATACTAATAGTTGTATATATTGTGTTGCACGTATGGAATGCTATATTAAGTACTTTTATAATTTTTACCCATTACCTGAGCCTACTCCTATAGTTACAGTATATTTTCAACATGTTATTATATATTTTTATCCGCTATTCTTATCTAGTGGCCTGAACCAAATACTATATATTTAGTCCTACCTTATACTTGTGAGTGTTACATCCACTTATAAGTGCCAAAAACCATCCCCAAATATTCTTTGATAACCTGTCCATATCCCGCTTCTATAAATCCAGCCTTACTTTCTTTTACTCATTTATAGCATTATAAAAACATTAAAACCTTTTTATTTTCTTAAATATAATGGATAATCTTTAGTCTTTGTCTAAAAAACAAAAAAAGTTCACTAAACTTTTATGATATTACTCAAATATAAGGTGGTGGAACTCTAATATTCGATATGTTTTTTGGTGTAAAGGCTTGGAGTTCCGAATTGTTACATGTGGTATCAGAGTAGCTCACCAACCAAATGTGGGGAGAGCTAAGTATTATATAGGGTAAAATGCCTTAGGATGAGGGCAACTCTTGAGTATGTATGGAGCATTTCTATTTTCTCCTTGCTCAATGTTGGTTTTGGACTTATGTAAGGAAACTAATGAGGCTATAAGTTCTGTAAGTGAGGGAACATGAGATATGAGGACTGTCAAGATAGGTGACATTTTAGGAAGCAATTGACACGAATGATGAAACTGTCGAGCTAACTAAGGTTAAACAAAGGGGGAACCATTTTCAATAGATGAAGGCTTGACAAATAGACAAGTAAAACTATCAAAGGATATGTTTTTCTAAGAAATGGATACTTTAACTTAATATATTATAATATCATAAATTTAACATTTTATATACAATCACATGTAATCAATGATTATAATCATAAAAAGAGAAATAACTTATAATAATTTCATAAGATCTTTGGAATACTAAATTAATCTCAACCGTTAAATCATGAATTTAAAAAAAAATTGAAGAAAGTTAGTTTAAAGAACCTAAGTCTGTCCTTTAATTCTGATTGTAGTAATGAAAGGGATGAAAGGTAGAGCTTATTTTGAATTTAGATTCCATTATTTCCATTGTAACACACCAAACACATATTGCAGTTTAGCTACATATATCACTTGTGTGATACATGAAAGGCATTCATTAAGCTAAGTGGGTTGCTAACTATATTTTAATTGAAAATTTGTTATTAATGTTATAAAAAATTTTGACTGAGTGTTGTTTGTTTTTCGATGGTTCATGTTTATCTAACCTGTAAAATTGACATATTCTAAAGAATAATTTTTTTAAAGAATAGCTCCTTTTCAACATTAAAGCCCACTAAGGCAAATCATAGGAGGCTAGTTCCACCTAAATTAAATTAGTGACTTAAGGCACATATCAAATAATACAAGCTTAAAGTTTTGGTTATGGTCATCTAGAAAATTTTGTGATGTAATCTCAAAATCTCATAACCATCGCACCATCTAACACATCAACTATCCAACTTCTTATACCCAAAACTCAACTAATCATAATGAATATTCACATAGAGGTCATTATGGGTACTTAAAATAGTGAAACAAAATGAGCAGCAAAGCCTAGTAAACAATAAACAAGGATACACATGTATATCATAGGCTCTTATTCTAATGCAACAATCATTAATTAAGTTATGTAATTAAATGTCCTTAAGCAAGACATTTCTAGCATCCTAAAAACTCTATCATGTTTATAAGTACTCATTACTCATACCAAACAATTGGGTGGTGTTCCTTCCTTAAATCATGCATCTCGCGTAGGTGGGGGGTGGAGGTTTGGGTGTGGTTTGACAATTCTCCATATAATAGGTGGTTAATTTTAAATTAGAGTTAGAATTTAATCTAGAAATTTAACTTAGATAGTTAGTTAAATCAAGTAAAGTAAATTATGAAAAATAATTAGGTAATTTAGCATAATCGATTAGTAAGTAGATTAAATTGAATTTGAGACTTCAAATATCCCTTTTTAAAATTGTTTAATTTCTTTATTTATCTATTTTGAGAAAATTAAATTTCATAAACCTTTCCAATTTTTTGATTAGGACCCCATTTCATTATATTCCAATTCTCTACCTTCAAACAAGTAATTTAAACATTTTCCAAATTCCTAAACCTTTGAATTTTAGTTAAACTTCCATTTTCTTAATTCCTATAAATTTGAATTCATGGCCTAAATAAGTTTTAAGCTTAAACTCAAATTAAACGTAAGATTTTCATAAATTAAACTCCTAGATTGGATTTTTGATTCAAACTATTAACTCAAATATATAGATTTTCAAATTATTTTCTAATTACTTCTTGATCCAAATACAAATATTAGAAAGGTTTAAACCTAATACCCTTATTCTTAAATATCTATAACTTTTTCTTTTCTTTCCTTTTTCCTTTGTTTTACCTACCTTCCCTTTTTCCCTTTCCTTTCTCTTTTCTCTCTTTTTTGCCCTCCATATCTCTCTTCTTCTTCTTTTTCTTTCTTCTCCCAAATTTCAACCCCTAAATCTCAAATAAAACAAGATCATAAGAAAAATCAAGATTAGAAAAGAAGATAAAAGATGAGAGTTAAGCTAGGAGGAGCCACATCGACTTAGGAGGATGAGTAGTGGTAGCAAAGATCAAGAGACTTATATTGGTTAAACTTGTAATTTAAGTTGTTTTCTTGTTTTAATTGTTTTTATTACATGTTTATGATGAATTGATGCTAGTTATAGATAGGATTTAGGATAAACTTGTGAAATTGTAATATATGAAGTTATATATTAAAATTTAAGTGAGATCATGCATGTTACAATTAGGATTTTGATAAAAGATGAAGTAAAAACATGTATATAAATGTTATAAATGATGATTTTAAGTTTGTATGATGAGTATATGATGTTAGATGTTCAAACATGATGTAAAATAAGAGGTATAATAGGTTGAGTTTCAAAGGAAGTAAACAGTGCAAAGAGCATCGAGTAAACACATGATACCATAATTAGTCATACTCCTTATCGTTGCCTAAAAACACATGATTTCAACCTACTCGAGAAGAAGCATGGCTACAACACAGCTTGCCCTAGCTAGCTGTGCTATTCTCTAACCTCAAATACTTAAAAAAAAAAAAATGTTTTCCTGAGCATGATAACTAAGAACACGTGGTAATGTATTTTCCCGTGCTTCTCTCTAGTTTCAAAACTCTATCAACTCTAAAAGAACATGAGGTAATACATGTGCCCATGTACCTCCCTATGTACTTTTCCAGCCCCTTCATAACTTCACCTTTTCTCGTCCAAATTGCATGAAACTTGACTCGGTTCATCCCTTAAACTTAAGTAACCTTCCAAAACCTTCAAAACACAAATTTAGCCAGTATTAATACCTTAATTATGATGTATATCAGCCAAACACATTAGGTCTAAAATGCTTCATCCAAACTAAAGTAATACAAACTTCATAAAATAAAATAGATGAATGATAGTTAATATGATATGTTAGTTTATTTATACAATTAGGAATGAGTTAAGTGAACTTATAGACTTAATAACTAATTAAATTAAACATAGAAGTTAAGTATAAAATGAACTTAACTAATCAACCTAATATTAATTTGGCTTAATGAATCTAAATGAACTAAAATGAAATAGATTAACTAAAATCCTAATAGATATATAATAATGAATTAGAGAGATAATTGGATATGACTTAGTAAATTGATTAAATGACTATGTTTAATTAACTTGGTTAAGATTAAGTTAATATGGCCGTAACTAAAATTAGTTGAGATTAATGTGTTAAGTTAAACCATAGATGGTAAAGGGAGTATGTTGGTTCAAACGCTTGTTTCTAAGAAAAATGAATGAATTATACACAAAAATAAAAAGAAATAATTTGACAAACAATAGAGAACTGTTCGTATCTTGATACAGCGATCTTTTCAGCCATAGTGGATTTTCTACTTAGTGTAAGATCATAGGATTTTAAAATGAGTTTGATATAAATGGATAAGTAATTTAATTGCTTATATAAGTTTAATTTTATGAATAGATGCATGAATCTACCTTCTGTCTTATCTTCTAGACTGTCTTATGACCTTTGTTAGATTCTAGACACTATAAAAGATATGCAGTAATTTTGCTTATTGTATGCTAGGATAGAAATTTTAAATGAGCTAAAAAAATAAAGACAACCTTAGAAATCAATGCTGCCTATTGTTGTGTTGTTTAATATGGTTCGAGGATCGACACCTTATATAGAGTCGAGCATAGTAGTTAGGTACTTAAGCTACCTTCTACCATGATGCAATGTTATGCCATGATGCAATGGCAAGTTATAAGTAGCTTAGCAGGTAGTTGATGAGGCAAATGGTATCGACATGACGTCTGCTTATGCTTAGAAGGAAGTAACATGGTTTAATTGACATTTATGGGATTAGTTAAACTAAACGATGTTATAGACTGAGATAAGTAAAGTTGTATAATGGATGTGAATCCTAGGTGAGACTATTTTTCTTTTATGATTAAATACAAGAGATATAAGTATTCGTGTTGCTTATATCAACCCCATAAGCAAAAGCTATTACTTAGGACCCTTAGATTCTTAGAGGCTTGTTTCGGAATATGAGTGCTCCAATGTTGCTTGTTTCACCTTAATTCAAATATAATAATTCGTTGTTTATTATATTGCATTAGTTTAAGCATGCGTGTCATCTTGCATGTGCATGTGTTGCTATTGTACTGAGCTTCGACTCATTATTCTTTCTTTCTAGGTGATGTTGATGATGATGAGTGAATTGGGTGCAAGAGAGGACTCAGGAAGAGATTGTTCAAGAATGATACGAGTTAGGATCACTGGCTTTTATTTTGTTTATTTATGTACTAGATTTACCATTCAAAGAGTTGTAAGGCCGTGGCAAAAAAAAAAAAAAAAAAAAGCGTTGTAATGCTTGAAGGGCCTGGTGAAGGCCACATGTTTTGTATAATAAGCTTTTAAAGCTTTGTTTTACCATCTTAAAGGTATATGAGACAATTGATGGTAGGGTTTTGTTTTATGAAAGTCCATATACTCATAAGAGTAGAAAAGGAAATATTTTTATAAAGTTTTATTTACCACTGCTAAATCTAGTCGTCTTAAGAATCTAACTAAATGATTTCAACAATTAAAAGTGCATAGCAAATGTTTGACATAAACAATTTCTTTTAAGGAAGCCTGAGTGTCTAAGATATAAAGTATTATACATGGCTAGGGACTTGGCTTGCCTAATTCTTAGATTTAAGGCATGTCCATTCTTTACATCTCCCCTTATAAATTGTCATCAATGAGCACAATCTATTGTAATGCTTCATACAAAGTCTCATTCCCCAGTACAACTCATTACAACTATGTACTGCTCTCAGTTGATTGCATATTCTTGGAAATTCACCGAACCTAACCACACACTCTATGGGGGCCTAAGCAATTAATTTATCGCATCTTCTTAATTTGTGATCAGGCTCATAATCCAATCCTAGGGTACAATTATTATATTCTATCTTAGCAAACATCATGCATCCACTACATACCTATTAACCGATACCAAACTTTTCCAAGCTTGATAGGTATTAGTTGTTTATGAGTCGAAAGCTCATATTAAGACAGTGTTTCAAGTAGTTTAACGATTTTATTTTATTTTTATTCTCATTTTTCCAATTGCTTAGGTTAAGATCCACCTATTTATGAATACTAAATGAGAACTCAGCTCATTTATGTACATTGAGTTTGATTGTAGGAAGGTGATATTTCCTGGGTTTTCTAAGTCATGGTTTTATTTAATCAAGTTATCTAATTAATTATTTTGGTTTGAGTTGGTTTAGGGGTTTAGGGACACTAGCTAATTATTGATCAATTTTTAGGGTAACCAACTCTTATTTACTAAAGAGTTAGTGACTTACGATCAATAATTATAAAACCAAGTCCTTTATATCATAGATTCATTTATCTCGTTTTTTTTATTACTATTAGGTCCTTATTTCAATTGCTAGTTATAATTCATTTAGAAATCATATTGTCCATTTCATATGAATATTTCTTGTTAGAATCTCTTCTAATTAATCACATAAAACCTTAGAGTCTAGCATATCCATATTAAACTACTAGAAAGGGTAGTGACCAAAACATGTATAGGAACATGTTATTGCTTAAATCTGAATTTCGCTTATATAATTAAGTTATCAACTAATCCCATACGCAATAAACATCTCCCAAACCAAATTGTTAGTGTACTAGCCATAGGAAACTTGATAATTTAAGCTTAAACATGCACTTTGCACATGTTTTATTATCAATAACATGATTTTCTCCAAATTTCTAGCATGTGCCCTTAAGCTATATTTTCATATTCAACCAATAATTTAACTCCATAAACATTCAAAGTTTACATACAAGTGTAAATTCATCAACTGTATCCTCATTAAATAGTTTCCATATACAATTGTAAATTGGTCATATTATTCTACATTATACATTTTCCACAACTCCTAAACGCATATTTAAAAATAGATAATCAAAATTTTTAGTACAACACTCCATATCTAAATAGACTCGTAGTCCCATATCTAATAAGTACATCTCCAGTCACTTTTCATGATTACTACATTATACTTGTCATGAATAACTTATATGTAAGGCAACTTGACAATTTACAATAAAAAAAAAAAATTGCAACTCATACATGTTCCATCGTAAAATAAATTGACTCTAACGTTTCAGCACATACGTCAAAATCATAAAGCCATATCTAGTTAATCTATTATCACCACACTATACAAAATTTCACATATAAGCTCTATCTCATCACTAATGACTTTGTGATCTAGTGACATCTCCCTTGATCTCTCAAATGAGTGGTCTTAAGCTCGAGAACAACCCCCCCCCCCCCCCCCCCCCCCCCTAACCAACCAAGGCTATAATGGTAAGAAAAAAAAGCTCTATCTCACCAATTACTCCATTACACAACAATTTATCCCCATATTATCATCATTTATCATGCAACCAATTATTTCACTCTTCCATTTCTCCAATTTCATATTTAAGATAAGATAATTAATTCCCCCATGCAACAATCCATTAAAAATTTAATATCCAATTTCATAGGTTTGACAATTACTCATCATAATCTACAATTCCACATAATAGGTCATATTACTAAACTAATTTACCTTCACATGAATTATTATCGAATCATTAAATTCTCATCTAATATGATCCAAACTAGCCTACAATAATCAATTAGTCGAGGCTTCTCGATGTACTAATCAAGTTAATTATAGCCTCAATTTCATATTGTCTCTGTTCCTTTCCTAAATGGCTATTTCCCTCTTAATTTCTTACATTATATTCCACCAATTCCAAGTCCAGTTTGATTCATATATTATTCCATTTGAATCGGGTTTTTCAATTGAATTCAACAATATCACACAATTTGTTAATCAACACTATTTTCACATGTTTATTAACCTTGATACCACTTCTATTAACTCATTACTACATAATCCATCACTAAATGTATAATTTCCCATAATTAATCAGAGTTTCGGATCAAATGCTTTGTTCTTCATCCATATAACTCATGCCACACAACATATATACAAACCTAACATAGTTTTTCATCAATTTCAACCCTAAATCATCAACCAACATGGTAATTCATCCCACATTTATATTTCCTTCAATAATTCACAAACGTAACTAATGAATCACCAATTTTATTAACAACTAATAAGAAATTTCCAATAACTCAAAATCAATTTCCAAAGTTCTATACTCCACTTATACAACTAATAACCATACCTATATTGAATTTCAACTTTACTAGTTAGTTTAGAAGCTTACCTTGTTTGTCTTGCACGTTTACTAATTATTCTAATAATAATCCCAAAAAATCACATTTAAAATTTTCTAACACCCAGAATTTAGCTACCCCATACATATACTAAGTACCCAAGTTAAGTTTTACACTTGAATGTTCATAAAACTCTCAAAACTCCCTTTAAATTTAAGGTCTTACCTTTGAATGAGCTTATTGGACTTCTTACTCTTCTAATATTCTTGATTTTCCATATTTTCTTATGTAAAAAAAAAAATATATATATATTATATAATATATAATAGAGTTAATTAGTGCTAATCAATTATTAATCTAGCTTAATTAACACTAAATGTAAGGTTGGGATTTAAGGTTTTGCTTACCTCCTTTGGGAGCCTTGAGAGATTTTTAGAAGAGAAGAGATATGTGTGTATAATGACACGGAGAGACAGGTGGAAATTGGAAAAAAACAATAAAAAAGAAAAAAAAGTAAGTTTAGGGTTTTAGATTAGTAAGGTGGTGCCTTTATCATATTTTGCCACGACATAGTTCTACACATCCACATTTTCACATGTATAGAATTATTAACTAGTTTTAGCTGGTATAGGACTTTTAATTAACCTTATGAGATGATAACAATAATAATTTAAATAGTTTAAATAATTTTAACTTATTTTTTTTAAGGGAAAAAAACATAATTTTGCAAAAATAATGCCTTAAATTGCATTGTTTTGGTTTCTATTTAAAACTTTTATCCAAAAGCATTTTTAAACTCAAATTAATTCTATTTTAATATATTTTTATAGTTTTGAAAATTTTTCTTTCTCGGCTTGGGACAAAATTGAAATTTTGAAAAAAATTAGGCCATTTGAGTTCCTATGTGACCTTAATTGTTTTTTATTGACTTTAATTGATTTTAATTTTTTCTAACTGGTATCTAAGTCATTTCATACATTACCTAACAAAGATTCTCTGTAGTAGGACAAAAGATTTTGTCATATAGAGTAGAAAAAAGTTAAATGAAAGGTTGCTTTTATCTTATTGTAAAGGAAATAAGTTGATATACTTCATCAAATTTATTGATTAACAAAAAAAAAATGTTCATAGCCCCACTATTTGGCTTTTTAATATTAGGTCAATTGAACTTGTAAGTTGTTGGAACCTTTTGTACCTTATATGATTGATGTGAACTCTAGATTTGGTATAATGTGTTGTAAGGTAAATTTCAACTCCAAAACTCTTAGAATCTAGATTCACAAGGTAAGGTACAATATCTAATTGAATATCAACTTAGAACCCTTATGTGAGCAACCTATATATGATATGTAACTCTCTAAATTGAGTGCATTATCAACTCGCCATATGCCCTCTCGTGTCCTTAGTAGAGATGAACACGCTAAGGCTCAAATTCTACTAAATTACAATTAAAACAAAATATAACTCCAATGTTTCACATTTAACAAGACAACTTCTAAAACATTAAAGTCATTAATAAAAACTTCTAAATAGCTCAATTGGCATAAACCAAGCTCCAACTTAAAATCTAACTTAAAACATCAGATGAAAAGTCTTATAACATAAAAGAATCATAAAAATAGGTATTTAAACTCTAGAAGTCAGCGACCTTTGCTATTTTTAGTTTAGTCATCTAGTAATCAGTTCGAAATCCTATTCCACAATCATCGTCCCCATATTCCACATATACTTCATAACTCGATAGGTCAAACACTATAGACTTTTCACCTAATCCTGAAAAGTAAAAAAGAATGAGCACAAGGCCAATACGCTAAACCATAACCACATGCGTATGAACAAACAATATACATATTCACATGCAAAATAGTAATACATGCAACAACTACAGTTTATTATCTTTTTGTTAGCCAGATAACCAACACAGTTTCGAACAATTTATAACTAGTGCTAAACTTGGAGTAACTCATGACTCCATGAAAAATAGATACATATAAACTTACATATATTTTGGTGTTAGGTACTCCTCTACACTTTGGGTACCATACTCGTACTACTCCTAAACTACCGAAATCATCTTTGTGTACGACTCCACTTGAGACAATGACACATATAGATTATTAGGGCGCCATCCTAATAACATTGGTACTCCTTGTCTACTAGACCTAGCCAAGCACAAGCAACAAATAATTTAAATATATATATTGTTAAATTCATTTACTGTTCTAAACTTATACCCACAAGCAACAACCAAGGTAAGGATGTACCTGATATAGCGTTTGCAACAGCTAACTCAACAAAACCAAGATCACCAAATCACATATAGCAAAAACTAACTCAAAACTAGATTTCAAAAAGAAAAACATACGTTAAGGTCATCTAACCCCCTAAGTTATTAAGAACTACAACTACTTTTATGATTAGATGTATCTTCTTACTTAGATCTAGATGTACTAGATGTTAATATAAGACTTTAGGTGTTTAGAAAGGTTAAAACAATGATAAAAAGATGGTTACAACATCCCTTGTTGATCATGCCCATGGTATAGGGCATAAAAGTCTCGGAAGAACGAAAACATGTCAAAATGCCCTTACACATGTCAAAAAGAAGGTTATAACATCCTTGTTCATACATTACTTCACTCCAAAAAAGCAAAAAACTCCAAAAACATTCCTTTTCTTGACTTTAAACTAAAAAAAACTCCAAAAACACATATATCAACGTATAAACACTGTTAAAATCATGATACCTGGAAACAAATGACGTTTACTTCTTCTTTTGCAAACAACAACCTCCGTCAAAATAAAAGATTAGGGTTTTCTTCTTACCTCTCCCCTAAACGTGAACACCCAGATTTCAAAAGCATAGGCTAAGAAAGAAATCTCAAGATTACTAAAGAACAAGAAAAGAAAAAATTTTACCTTGAGGTATAGTCTCTTGAGGTTCTTTAAAGGAAGTTCTAGCAAAAGGGAGTTATAAGGCTTGAGGATAGGGTGTAGCTTCTGCATATGAAAAGGAATGCAATTTAGGTATGGGCATATATCACTATATTTCTTTATATTGAAAGGCTATTTTACCCTCTTATACAACAACATATGACACTCCCTTGCCCTTCATTATAGAGTATTTTACTTTATATTACATGATGCAAGTTTTAAGTTTTATAATATCTTGTGATTTGTAGATATTGTATAGGTTATCTTGCACAATATTTGTAAGTTATTGACAATAAATATAAATTACTTTCATGAATGATAAAAATGTCCAACTAATTTGGCTTTACTTATAACTTATTATTCTATATTAACACCTAATCTAACAATTAATCATGTATCATATCTTTACAAGAGATATTAAATTTCCATTTGAATATCTTGATGTTAGATATAATTTTTTTTTTGGACATAATGTTAGATATAATTAATGGTTATTTTATTACAAACAAAAATTAATAATAAAATAAATTATAACTTCCATAAGATATCTAAAACTTATAGATTTTACAAATTAATTTGCTATTGTTATTTCAAAGTATTACAAGGTTGGCTTCAACTTCAAATTTATATTATAAAATATATGGTAGGATTTTTCATCCTATCTACCCTAAAATGCCTGCCGTTAGTAGCAATGGGCTTCAATATTAGGATCCATCTAACCACCAACCATACATTTTTTTCACATGAATTTAATTGTTTAATGCACAAGTAGAGAGAAGAGAAGAGAAGGAAAAGATATTATGCAAAAACCATGTAAATCAAATACATATACAATACAAAATGTATATATATATAATTATTTATTTGTGAACTTCTATTGTATCCTTTTTAATAGATATTATGTAAACAACATAGTAGTTGTTAAAGTTGAGAAAAAATATATTTTAAACAATTTATTTAGAAAATTTTAGTTTATTTTTCTCATTTAGTTGATTATGTTGCGTATCATCTAAAACAAATTATTTTATAAATTTTTGTTCTCTTATTTTTGTTTAATGTTCAAAACTGAATAGATTAGAAACTTTTGAGCTATAAAGAAATTTGAATAGAAAATATTAGCATTATATATAATAGGTAATATAATCTCTAGCACAAAATTTGTCAAGTAATGACACACTAGAATAAATCTATTAGGCATTCACTAGCAATGTTATATGAAGAGATAAATTTTTTTATCATTAGATAAGTTAAACCAAAAGAGTGTAATCATTCTATCTAGAAATGATGGACATACATGAATCAAGATTGTCAAAGTCGCGATTTTATGTGGAATTGCTAAGGGATTGGTAGAATTGAAATGTAGAAACATAAGTTTCTACAACCTTTGCAAAATAGCTTTGAAAAATTATAAAAATGCTTATAAAATATGTAGAAAACTTAGAACACATAATAAATGTAAAAAAAAAAATAAAGAAATTAAGTTCTTTCTTTTAGAATAACTCTTAATCCATGATATAACATATATTAAAAAAAAGTGAATAGAGTCAAAATTAATTTATTTTCTATTATTTTGTTTGAAATAAGTGATAAATTGAAGAAGAATCAAAATTTTCAACTTATTAAATGCTTAATTATATAAATAAAATAAGTAAGTTCTCTTATGAATTTTACAGCTATAACTTAACTTGAATAAATTTTATAAATTTACAATAGAGATTTGTGGGGGAAGGAGGAAAAAAGATAGGGAAAGTGTGTAGAAACTAAATAGAAACAACAACAAGAGAGAGACATATCCTAATTCTTAATAGTTGATGAGATTATAAAAACACAATTATATTTTTATATCTTAGCTTATTTGACTCGAGTAGGTAGAATCGGTAAATTGGTTAAAGTTGTAAGATTCTACCAAGTTTAATGTAGACTTAGTTGAAATGTAAAATTCTACCAAAAAACGATTATACCCATGAGTCAATTCGGGAGGGCCTCCTAAAATTGTAAACCCGTAGAATCATGTGAGCCAAATTATGATTTTGACTACTATGACATGAACCATCCTAAGGTATTAACATAAGCTAAATGTAAGGTAATTTTCATACCTAATTCCACTATAAATTTACACCAAACTTTAAATCCTAAACCTAGACTCTCTCTTTGTCACTTTTTTTTTTTTTTGCCACCTACTTCTTCTTCTCTTCTTCTCTCTCTCTCTCTCTCTCTCTCTCTCTCTCTCTCTCCCCCTTCCTTTTGAACATACTAAAGCCATTAGAGATGAGAAAGGCTTCAATAATGTGAACACATTATGTATTTAAATGAGTTGGATATAGGTACCAATAAACTTTTTACATGTAGACAATTTCTTTTAATAAAAAAGTAACCTATTATAACCAAAATTTATCAAAATAGAATTAATACTTGTGCCTCACTCATTAGAACAAGAGGTGTGTTAGTATTAATGAATCTATTTTCTGAAATGCATGAGTTATTTTGAATTTTGTCAGATTCACTCACCAAACTCTTGGCAAGTATTCTTTTTCCTTTCAGAGTCGGAATTAGTTATGATCTTTTGCTATTGACATTGTTTTATTATAAATACTTTATTAGTTGGATTTTTACAATGTTCTTACTAATCTATGGTTATTTTGATCAATTTGGATGCTTAATTGAGTTAAATTTTGATTTTAGGGTTTGAAGAGCTAATTGGAAGTTAATAAAAAGAACTTAGACAAATTTCATGAGATCCAGAGTGGATAAAGATGTATGGAACTTGGATAAAGTGAATAGCATACATCTACTTGCTTTATTTATTAACGTTCAACTTTTTTAAGTCTAGAGAATTACATAGGGAAAGGATATGCCTGTTCACTTACCCTTATACTTATGCCAATTATTGAATTTGCAGAGCGAAGACTTCAAGAGATATATAGTTGGGTACTGTCTTAAACCTATGAATTTTGCTTGATAGTTAAAAATCTATTAGAGAATTTTTGTCAAACTTTTGGATAGGCTTTTGTTAGTGGTTCTTGGAGAGAAATTTAAGGAAGAAAAGTAATAGACATAGTTTTTAAAGTGTCAAGGGGTTCTTCTATTATCATGTTTTGTTTGGATTTGATTATTAAATTCTTGTTGACAATAATATTTGTTTGGATTTGACTGTTGAATTCATATTAATGATAATAGCATAGTCTTCTTTTGTACTTAGACTTGTGTAACCTTAGAATACTATGTAATCTTTCTCTTTAATTGAAATTTAACGACATTTTAATTTGTTGTGATTTAATAGTGTGTTCATTAATGTGATTAGATTGATATTTTTAGAGTATTAGATTAATTATCTGATATTATGGTTATATTAAGAAATCATATGTATAATTAGATATGCATAATTAGACAAATTTAAACATAATCCTCAAGATAGGACAATGTAAATCTTTTGAACTAAAGTTAAACCTTATAGTACAATTTATGTAATAATATTATGATTCAAGGAGTTTTAGTGAAGAAGAGATTACGAGTAATCAACTTAGAGGTTGATATTAATATTCTTAAGAAAGACATAATATATAATTAATGAATTTTCTTGATCTAAAATATGACAATGGAATTGACTTATTTGTTATTGGTTGTATGCACAATTTTATGGGAAATAATGTCTGGATACTAGGTCATCGTATGGTTATTCACTATTGCTTTTTCTTTTGGTTAAATTGAGTTTTTAATAGGACTTTCAATCTAATTCATCAATTGGACTTGTTGGTTAAATATTAAGGTATAGGTTAGTACTAGTACTAGTACTTATATTTCCTCTGGGTTTGACTTGGTCTTACTAGTATTATCACTGCATTCACAACCTAGTGTATTTGTTAGTAAGAATTATTCTTTTAATTTTTAAAGTAGTTTTTATGCATATTATCACCTATATAGGTTGGTTATATAAGGAACAACAAGGTCATGAGTGAAGGTGGTTTCTAAAGGTATGCAAGCACCACCATCCCTTTCAAGCATGCATAAGATTCTTCTTTTTCCTTAATATTTTCTGTTCAATTATTTTCCTTCACAAATTGTTTTCACCTTTGGTTTTTAATTATGTTTTAGAGACTAAATTATGAATTAAGTTTGTTGTGCAAATTCAGTGAGCTATGGGTGACGTCGGGTGACTATATATTGATCATTCTCGTTTACTATAGTAATGGAAAGGGAAAATATAAAATTTAGTACTCAAAATTTATAAAAATTTCAATATGGTACATTAGCTTCAAAGCAGTTCATTTAATGGACAATCAAGCTTTGTAGCTATTTTTACTACCTTTTGACACCTTTTGGTACATTTTTCAGCATGGAAGAGGTAGTATTACTAGTGCTAGACAACACTAAGAGAGGTGGTAAAAATTTAATGATAAATTATCTCTCCTATGTAAGTAAATAGACCTAACAGGATTAAGAGATGATAAAAATAGTTATGTAAAGCTTGTTTTTTTTTTTGGGGAAAAGGTGCAGAATCTGAATTTCACTCATCAAAATATAAGTACATATAATACTGACAAAATACATTAAAAGAAATGGTGATCTAAAGACCTAATAAAAAAACAAACACATTTCTTAGATAAAAATGGGTTACAATGACTCAAAAAAATTTTTAGCTTAATAATGGAATGAAATGTAGCACTTTGGTTAAGAAAGATCCCATAATGGGATGACAAACAAAAAGAAAAAGAAAAGCTAAATGAAGAACACCTAGATCAAAAAATGGCTTGGTGCAACTCCTTATTCATTAGTGGATAACTGATTGTAAACCTTTAGATTTAAATCAAGATGTCCTCTTTGTGGATGGGAAATCGATTACAAATCTTTAGATTTGAATTAAAACATCCTCTTATTAAAAAGTCACATAGTGAAAAATGCAGTAGTACAAAGAGAGTTCGGGCGAACAGCCAAAATGTGATGGCTACCTCCTCTTGATTTTCTTAAAGAAGAAAACCCTAGAGTGCTTGATTGGATATTAAATTAATCATATCAAAGTTCAGGTAACAAATTTAATATTCACCCTCGTGGAAATT
Organism: Combretum micranthum; assembly: GCA_024138025.1. Lineage (NCBI taxonomy): Eukaryota > Viridiplantae > Streptophyta > Magnoliopsida > Myrtales > Combretaceae > Combretum > Combretum micranthum. The sequence continues at coordinate 1,430,737 of JAMXBD010000136.1, forward strand.
ACATTATGATTGTAAACAATTGATTTGAAATTGAGATTAATTATTTAAGGTATTAGTTTTTTGTTCTTTTTGTTTTTAAAAAATTAAGATTGTTGAATGGGATTTTGATCAAAAGGATGTTTCTATGGAGCTATGTGTAAGGGGCTTGACTTAAAGGATAAGAAAATAAATTGCTTATCCATTTGGGTTGATTGGGTAAAAAGGGGTAGAATCAACCTAGTGCTTAGCGTGACGATCTCTTGTATCTTATGTATATATGGGAAGACTTCTTGTAAATATTTTATTATTTTTTAATAATTTTAAGGAGTTGTCTCCTCACAAAAATCAATATCTCCTCTTACTAGAGCCACAAATACAAGTAAAGCTCTTTATAGAGGGTGTGAATACTCTCGTGGATGCAAGCTCTAACTCATTGACTGATTGCTCATAGTCAATGATAACCTATTTTACACACAACTTCCACACATACTAAATTTGTAGCCTATACATGAGACATTAATAAAAGTATGTTATTCTCATTCGATTCTTGCCTTTGTATCTTTTTAATTACCGCTAGTTACTTTCTGTTACCTTCGTGTTTTGCTTATAGATCTTAAGGGCCGATCGTTGGCTAAACTAAGCTACATTAAAGCTTGATAACTACTTAGAGGTATGACAACAAGCACTGTAGGGTTCAAGTGTGATAACGAAACCCTTAAGCTAGTTTCTACCCAAAAACAATTGATGGAACTCCTTCATTTAGTGTCGGCCGGCTAAATCAACTTCGTAGCCTGCTGGTGAATTTCGTTGTCTTCTTGAGGATTTTGGTTAATCTATATTAGGTCATGTTGATATGTTAAATGTAAAAACAACTAATAATCATTGGAATTGTGCCATCTTAGTATGTTTAAGATATGAAAGATTCACATATACTTGGTCGTAGGAGTAGAAATTCCTTCTAGTTAATTTCAGAGCATTAAACGAATCCTAACTACGTAGTTTCAATTGTTTTTTACTTATATATGTAGGCTAATAATTGAATATGGTACAAGTATATTGGACTAATAAAATGCTATGTGCCCTATTTGTGCACCTATATTAGGAATAGGGAAATTATCAAATATGGAATTTGAACTTTGTACAAACATTCAATCTAGTAGTTGAATTTTGTTAATCAATTTAATACCCGATCAAAATTTTTAGACTACTTTAACAACTCAACAATATCATTTGCTCTTTTTCTAGACATGGAAGAAGTAATCCATTAATGTTACAAGATGTTAAGGGGTCTTAGTAAAATTTCAATAATATAGTATCTTTTCTATGTTTATAGATTGAGTAAATGGTGTTAATAAGATTGTAAAAATAACTAAAAAAAGTTTAATTTGGTATTAAATTAATTATTTCAAAGTTTAGGTATTAAATTGAATTTTTGTATAAATTCAAGTACCAATTTGACATTTACCTATTATAAATATAAGTAAAGTACAATAGAAAATGTTGTTCTCATTTTTGATAATTTTAATGCCCGCAAGGGTTGTAATTCGAGGTGACGTGAAGATTAGATTGACACCGAGCCATCATGTCTTCATTGGTGGGTTTTTCGCTAGCCAGTTGCTATAATATAGGTTAATCTTCTGGAAAGAAGTCATATTATGGTTGCATTAGTAGAATGGAATGCCCTTGCAAACCCTTTATAATGACTCAATCCTACCGATGGCTAATACTAGTGACAAAATAGAATGAGACAATTAGAGATTTGTTTTTATTAAAAGATGGATTTACAAGCTATGATACCCCATTGTGTAGTCTGCTATTATGCATTATTATTTTTATGGAGGAAAATTTTATTGGATTGTCAGAGAAGGAAGTAAATATTATGCCGCATTAATTATAAACTTTTAAATTAAATACTATGTCAACACTACTTAAAAATGTTTTGGTCGAGTGATTGGAAAATGTCTATTAGTATCTATTGATTTAACTATTGCCTACTTTTATCCTGGAATATTACATGAACCTTCATGTATGAGTAAGTTTGTATTATACATATATGTATAACATCATCACATGAGTTACTATACGCTTTCAAATATTGAAATTGTGTTAGTTGCTAACTTAAAATAAGATAATTAAATTGGTGATTTAAATAATTTAGTTTGTAAGGTATATGTGACTTTTGGTGTAGCATTTATGTGGAATTTGCGGTGACTATTATACCAACCAAGCATCATTGTTCACCATTGTTGAGGATTTTGTAGTTCAAGTTCAAAAGTAAATTATTTTTTTCCTTGGCTTTAGCTTAAGTATGGGAGTGGAATTGATGCTAGTACTTTAGAAGGCTTTAATTTATTGGTTAATCTAGTTTAAATTTAATTAAATTACCAGCCTTAGCATTTTGTTGTTGCAATAACCTAAACACGAAACGAGATTTGAAAAAAATAATATGTTTATTATTTGTGTATGTCATAAGTTTATAGAAAGTTATAAATCCTTGCATATTTCAGCCATATATAGAAATAGACGATGCATTGTTCACCATCTTTAGCGCCGGAAGAAGACGATATTTATGAAGTCATGGATATAAATGCTAGAGGGGAAAAGAAAAAAACAACTACTGGTTGATTTGGGTGCCTTTATGTTAAAGGATTTTATGAGGGAGTAAGCTTAGAAATTTTCACGCGAGTCATCCTCATAACTGTAAATATAAAATTTAGTTCAAATGATTGAATATTGTAATAGGACAATTCGTTATACGAAATTATCGCAAACTTTATTTATGGTAGTTGGACTGAGAAATAAAATATAGTAAAAACAAAAGTGCAGCTACTAAAGAATAGAATAATAATAATAATAAAAAAAAAACAATAGTTATATTTTGTAATTTGTTTCAGATCTTCTATATAGTTACAGAATATATATATTATATATATATTTAATAAAGAATGACTATTATGTTGATCCTATAAAAGGAATAATAATTCCTCATATTACAATATTAGTAATGTAAAATAACTATTGTTAATGTTAAATTTGGTACATAAACTTTGCAAAAATTTAATTTAGTACCTAAAATTTGAGTTTTTAATTTAATACCAAATCAAAATTTTTATGCTTAATTTATATATCACCTTAACACGAAAAGACGAAGACAAGCTAAGGCCATTGCTCTTAAGGTCTCCTAAGAAAATTCACTAAAAAAACATGTGGATACACAATCCAAATCATTATTCTCTATTTGGTATTATCTTTATTCCCATTTCCACATTACTACCATCAAATAACCATAAAGAATTTTTGCTCCATTTATTAACTTAAAACAAAGATAATATATAATTGAATTTTTACTACTTTTGCCAATACGATGTAGCAAGCTATCTCTTTCATGTTAAAATATATATATATATATATATATATATATATAGAGCAAAAAACATTAGTGAGGTGATAAAACTAGCAACAGAAATTTCAATTGAGTATTAAGTTAAATACTTCAAAGTTCAAGTAACAATAATTGAAATTTTGTGGAAAATTCAGGTATCAAATTTGACATTTGTCTAATAATTATTTTATTAACTAATTATGAAAAATAGTTTTATAGGATAAGCTAACAATTTGGTACATAAACTTTACACAAAAAGTCAATTACTATAAGAAAATTAGGTTTTAGAAATAAAAATTTTATTTCTAAACATAAATTTCCATTGCAAAAACAATCGTCGCTGATTTATTTATATAAACATAACTTGTTTTGCCCACTTTCCATCATAGAATGTTTGTCTTTAAAGGTTAATTTTCTTATAGTGAATTTGGTACTTGAACTTTAAAATAATCAATTTAATACCTAATCAAAATTTTTGAGATCATCTTTACTACTTCTTTCACAATGTTTGCTCTATTTGCCTAAGTGAAAGAGACAGTCTATCATTTAATTTTTACTACTTCCTCTAACATCATGTAGCATGGATAAATTGTCTCTTCCATGTCTAGATATAGATTAAATGATATTAGTGAGGTAACAAAATAATCACGAAAAATTCAATTGAATATTAAATTGACTATTTAGAGTTCGAGTACTAAATTATTATTATTATTGGCTACTTTTTCCCTATATGATATGAATAACCATACCATTCTATTTCTTTCCTATTATAAATTCAACCAAGCATATTGGAAAAGCAATAACATATCTTTGTGTTGTGTATAACCCTTTCAAGGGTCAAATTTGTTCAATTAAATTTCGTATTTTTAAAATAAGAATATCACAAACAATGTACTTAGCAATAAAGTAGATGTAGCACGTAAGAAATGTGGAAGCTAAAAAATAAAAGACAAATTTTGAGCATTTCCAGACATGATAATCTGTTCACTAGCGATAACTAAAAAAACAATAATAAAAAAAAAAGATATATCGTTTATAATGATTCCATAAAAATAACACATTAAATTAATTTGCATCTAAAAATCAAAGTTATGTTATTTATAAATAGAAAAATGTTGCATTTAGTACCAAAACATTAGCATTATTCACCTAATTACCAGTATTTTAGATTAGTAACTTCATTATTGAATTGAACATTTCAAGAATAATGTTATTATTTGTGTTAACTTCATCTAAAACTTGCTATATATTAGAAAATTTTACTTAAGGTACATGAAAGTAATAATAGCAGTGAAAATTATGACTGGTGGAGTGTCATTATTAAAATAATTGCTTAGGATACGTGGATGTCTATAATTGGTGAGAAAAGCCACAATTCGATATGAAGTTAATGAAAGTAATATAAATGACTTTGAAAAGTCTAATTGCATATCAAAATTGATAATATGAAATTATAGGTAGTTAATTGAATAATTGATTAAGGTTCATATACTAAATGCAGCATTACCCTAATTTATAAAATATCACATATCATATCACTCATTCTTACAAATTTTGCTTATGCTTATATAAATTTATTAGTGCATAATGTATTTGATCGAAATAGGTAAATTATATGCAAAATTAAAATAAAAAAAATATAAAACAATCTTATGGTATATCTTAGGGATAAAGCCCTTTTTAGTATCTGACCTTTGATCAAATGGACAATTAACTCCTTGAACTTTAAAAAAGATCAATTTTATATATAGCTAAACTTTTGTATTCCTTTTCACTATCTTACCCAATTAATGCTTGATATGTATCTATTACTTTAAGAAACAATAAAAGAGTAAGATAATAAAAAAATGCACGAAAAGTTTGGCTATGTGTAAAATTGATCTTCTTAAAAGTTTAAATATCTAATTATCTACTTGATTAAAATTGAGATAAAAATGGTTTTTTTTATCTATATTTTACAATGGAAAGCATGTTTTAAGTGATTCAGAATTTAAAAATTAAAATTTAAAACTTGGGAATAAGCGAAAAACTTGAGTTATATTCAAATTGGGTACGGATAGATTGACACATACATTAATTATTTTGTCAGTAGAGGATGGGAGGTTGGGTGTGTTATGAATAATGAGAGCTTGTATTATTTGTTGGTACTTTAGTACTGGTTTTCTGGTAATGGTAGTCACAGGAAGTCAGAGAGTAGAAATAAAAGGGCCCCAATAAGGCACAACATCAAAGTGTGGGGTGGGGTGGGGTGATGGTGAGTAGTCTTTATTTTTTGTTGCCAAAGAATCAAAGCAAACTCTGAAACTCAACACCTTACTCATTGTGGGCACACCCATATGGAGCCATTTTTAGGAGCCAATATAAATTCACCTATTTCTCTCCTTCCAAACTTCTTGGTTAAGGGTGTCTGTGCTTCGTATTCCATTTTTTTTTGTTCTTTTTCTTTTTCATGTTAAATATTATCATAGTAATTTTAATATTACTCTGAAAAAAGAAAAAAAAATCTTAAGAATATGAATATTAAATAATAGCATTAATAAATTGTTAGTAGTGATAATTACAATTACAAAAATTGCTAATAAAAACTAAAGAAATTGATTTCCTCAAGTTGAAAAATTGAAAATTTCTTTCCAATTATTATTATTATTATTATTATTATTATGATAATGTTGTTGTTGTGATGGTTATTCTTTGATTGGCCATCAACAATAATGTTTTATTCCCTCACTTAGCTCAACTGCTAAATACTACTAAAACGACACACAATATACGGATTTAAGCCTCACCCTTTCTGTTATGAATCTCCCTTTTGGGGCCCTTAAACATCGGCAAAAGTGTAATTAAAAATGTTGGCATCCTTGGCTAAAAACTTGTAATGTAAGTTTATATATATATATATATATATATAAAAGAAAAACTGTAAGATTTATTAGGATAGTCTTATTGACACCCATAAAAACTTTAAAAAATTGTTAAAAAATTTTTATGAAATCCATAAGGTTCAAGTAAAAAGATTATTTAGTGAAATTGGTCATTAAAATATTAAGTAAGTAAGTAAATATTCCAAATGAGATCCTTAACACTATATCTGCACTAATAAGCACAACTTGTGAAGTTACAATAATCAATACAAATATAGAAAACTTGCAAAATGTGTTTTGTAAAAAAAATTAAAAAAAAAAAAAGAGAACAGTTAATCATGGATCGCATTAAGATAACTATAACCTTATCAATTCATTCAAGTACTACTAGATGTTCCTTCCTCCTTCTTTCTCTCCCTTTCCTTTTGCTTATTTCTTATATGACATTATGTTGGAATGACAGATTACAGTCAATAGATTCGACAGATAACCCGTTGATAGATTTATTCTTTTAACACATCCGAAACAAATGCATGTGGCATCTACGTGCCGATGTCCATAGTATATAAGCATAGCTCATCCTCATCGCATGCATATAGATAAAAAAGGACAAGATCGACATCAATTATATTAAGTTAGTCGGTGTGAAAAATATTCTCTCCATAAAGAAGGTAGAGGCTGAAATTTCATCCCCATAATTGTAGTCACGCCAGTAAAAGATTTTACTGCATCAATTATAATTTAACCATAAATAGTTTAAACAAAAGTGCAATTATCTGCAACATGCACTCATCATTATGAAAATATTTCTAAACTTTTGCAAAATTATTATAATTTATATATAATAAAAAGACGTATAAAATTTACATTGAGATCACAATTTCCAACGAGTATCACAAACAACTGCTACTTCTATTGTAATGGTATGTTGATAAGTCGTCCGCCTTAATAATAAAAAATGTTAATATGACTATGTTTGATTGGTTGTCATTTCGGCGCATGCCATAGTTTCGATTCAGATTTTTTATAAAAAAAACAATTATAAATAAAAAAATATGTTTTTTATTTATAAATAGATTAAATACAGATCGGATATAGATACAGGTAAGATATAGATATAGATACAAATAAAAATTAATTAGACAATCCAAATTAGAAAAGAAAGACAAAGAACTTTCCAATTAGATATACCCTTGCGCCAATCAATGAGTGTCACCAAATTTGAGTGGGGACTTTAGCTAGTGGAGATACATTTAGCTTGAATTGTCCATTTCTTGAGTAAATAGGCACTACAAATGAGGTGCTTTTGTTTTTTTGCCCCCCCTCACATCAACGCGTCAGAGATTTGAACTAGTACCTACTTTGTTAGAAGATAATTTTCATGCTATCAAGTGAGCTATTAGGTCTCAACAAATAGAACAGTCTATGATGCAGTGATTTAGCTATGCAACATATAACAAGTAAATAAATAGGAAAATGAATAGTCCTTAATTCAGAACCTACAGGGTGCCCCACCTGAATAAAATCTTCAACTGAAATTTACACTAGTATTATTATGTTGTTGAGATAGATAGGTAATACAATATTCTTTTTTAACTTTTTTCTCTCAGAAAGAAGGATAAATTCATTATGGTTTCGTCTTTAAGTTATTCTTCAGTGATCATTTTCTTTACTTTATATCTTGGCGGATAGCATTGCAAAATATCTTGTTCTTTTGAAGAGTGGGAATGCTATATAAGTGCTAGTAAATTGGGATGGACAGGATTTGCAGATAGCATGAAAAATAATAATAATAAAATACAATAATCCTTTTAACGATAATTGATATAAACCCAACTATTTATTACTTGATATAAAAACCATTTTGCTCATAGGGAAAAATAGCTTCAACATTTGTTGGGAGAAGATTTTGATTTTAGCTATAGATTATAGATGACATAACTAATAGGATAATGACAAGTAATAAATTAAAGGGGGTAAAAAAGAAAAAATGGCATGCATATGTGAAAAAAAATTAAAAGAAAACAAAAGAACAAAATTGAAAAACCTAGCAATCAATAAACTATAGTGTAACAATAATGACATAAATGTTTGTGTAATCAAGGGACTATTTCCTCAACTAGAGCTGTCGCAAATATTCTATCTCACTTGCACAACCAAACGTAACAATTGTTAAAAAATAGAATACACAATTACATGTAATCAAATTGCAGGATGTTAATTTAATAAAGATAAGACATAGACACGTACCAGATAATGAATTCATTGAATAATCAACAAAGACGTCTAAAAGTAAGAAAGTTTTACTGTTCTCTTAGCCTATAATGTTTTTTTTTTTTTTTTTTGTTATGTTCTTAATAGAGCAAACACAACACACTTATATAGGCAGACAGTAGAACCTCTTATTATATATATTATGAGAATATAGACAATGCTACCGATTATGACTATCCACTAATAAAGCCCACTAACAATAATTTAATTCACATTATGGTTAATTGCTTAATAACCTGATAAAATAGAGCTAATAAAATATGGGATATATTATTACAAAACTGCCTAATAACAAAATAGAATTTAACATTATATTAATTCTTAAATTAACAGTTGACTTATGCTATTCCAAATAAAATAAAAAATAAAACTAACAATCTCAACAACATATATCAACTATTCATAACAACAGTAGTATGGATTAATGGGGCCAAAAAGATGTTAAAATAATGAGCAAACACTTTTAACCAACAACCCTTAAGTCTATAATGAGAGTAAAGATTCCTAACATTGTTGAATATTGTATTCGATGGGGATATCAATGCCATACATGCTATGTTCCAGTCTCTTAATGACTTAAGTAAATGTGGAATGTGGAAACCAAAAGATATGCCAAACAAGTGTGATCAATAAGAAAATCTTAACAAAATTGGTCCTTACATCTCCCAAGATGCTTGCTGAGATTTTATCATAGATAACTAAAGGACAGCTTAACAAAATGAGACGGTGCTAGAATGTCTCTCGTACATTTAATGCCATATTATGTAACAAAAGAACGTACAACAAAATTATATGGCAACAAAAGTTAAAATATTACAAAATGGCCATATAACTCCTACTAACCCAAAATATCAAAAGACTTAACTAAACCCATATAAGTTACATGATTACAAACTACTCCACTAAGCCTTTAGTTAGTGGGCCTCCAAGCATATGTTGTAGCAATATGTACGATGCAAGTTTGAGACTCATGAACTTCCTCTCTAAGATGCTAAGTATGAGCTAAAGTCCTATTGCTTTAAGAGAAACTGACACTAGCACTATTATCACAATAGATGTTCAAAGGTCTTGATATACTATCAACAATGTGAAATCTAGATGTCAAGTTCCTTAACCATACAGCTTGGCAAGTAGCTTCATAACAAGTTAAATACTCAGCCTCCATTGTAGAAGTAGCTACAAGTGTTTGTTAAGCACTTTTCCATGAAACAACTCCTTCTGCAAACATGAACACATATCCAGTAGTAAACTTTCTATCATTAAAGCAATGGCAATGTTTGAATTAGAGTAGTCGATCACTTCAAGGTGGTTAGCCTTTCGATAAGTAAGCATATAGTCCTTTGTTCCTTGTAAGTATCTCATGACTTTCTTTGCAGCTCTCGTGATCTTCTCCTAGATTACTTAAATATCCTCTAAATACACTGATTACAAAAGTAGTGTTAGGGCTTTCAAACTTGAGCATACATGAGACTACCAATAGCAGAAGCATGAGGAAAATTTTTCATTTTAGATTTCCTAACATCATTTTGATGTGTTGGTTTGAGAGTATCTCACCTTTTGGATGCTTGCTGCATAAGAAGAACAAGAACACATATTAAATCTTTTGAGGACCTTTTCTATGTATGCCTTTTGAGACAGGCCAAGATACCTTAAGATCTATCCTAATGAATTTTTTGCTTAACATAAAAGACATCGCTAAGATCTTTCATGTTAAAATGACCAGTTAATAATCGTTTAGTCTCATTCAAAAGACATATATCATTACTAGCAAGGAGGATATCATCAACATAAAGCACAAGAATGATGAATTTACTCCCACTGGTCTTTAAATAAATGCATTGGTTTGTAACATTTTCTTTAAAACCAAGAGAAGTAATAATTGATAAAATTTTATGTACTACTATCTAGAGGCTTGTTTCAATCTATAGTTAAACCTATTCAATTTGCACACCAAATGTTCCTTACCTTGCACTTTAAATCCTTCAAGCTTATCCATATATACATCTTTAGATAAGTCACCATTTAAGAAGGCAGTTTTGAGTCCATTTGATGAAGTTCATGATCGAAATGGGCTACTAAATCCATAACAATGTGGAAAGAGTCTTTAGTAGAAACTAGGGAGAAAGCCTCCTTATAGTCAATACATTCCCTTTGAATATAACATTCAGCCACTAATCTAGCTTTATATCTTTTGACCTCACCATTTGGATGCCTTTTAGTCTTAAAGACCCATTTGCAAGCAATGGTTTTACGATCACTAGGCAACTCAATGACATCTCAAACTCCATTTTTATGCATAGATGCTAATTTATCCTGCATTGCTGCCCTCCAATGGGAATGATTAGGACAGGATGTAGCCTCCTAAAAAGGGACAAGTTCTAGATCATCATTATTATCAAAGTCATGTTTTTCTAAATATAACATGAAATCATTAGAAATTGCCAGTCTTCTAATCCTTTAAGAACTTGTCAATGGGACTTCACCAGTAGCTTGATTTTGATCTAAATGATTTAATGGTGGTGTAGAGGAGTGATATCCTATGGAACCATAACATTGTTAAGAATCATAGGGGATTCCAGTAGCTCTTAAGGTGAAGCAAGTGGCAAAGGAATGATTATTCATCTCTCAAATTGATGACACATGGCATCTCATTTCCATCATTTATGTCATCCTCAAAGAAAACAACATCGTCTGATTTAGTGACCCTAATAATATAAGAAGGACAATAGAACATGAAACCTCTTGAACCCATATAGTAGCCAATAAAGATCCATTAACGGTCTTGGAATCAAGGTTCCTTATTTATGGGTTTTAGGGTCTCACTTTTTCCTTACAACCACAAACATGAAAATGTTTCAAACTTAATTCCCTTTGAGTGAATAATTCATAAGGAGTTTTGGGTACAGATTTACTAAGCAACTAATTCAAAATGTATGTCGTTGTTTTTAAAGCATCACTCACAAGAACTCTGGTAAAGTAGAATGGATTAACATGCATCTCACCATATCCATGAGGATACAACTGTGCCTCTCAGTAACTCCATTTTGTTGAGGGATTCCACATATTGTGTATTAGGCCTTTATACCACAATTTTGGAGAAACTTAGCAAAAAGACCTGGATTTCTACCAATTTGATCATCTTTACCATATATCTCACCACCTTTATCTAATCTAATAGATTTATTCTTTTGCTTGATTTTAATTCAACAGTTACTAAAATTTTTCAAAGCCTCAAGAGATTAATCCATCCAAAAACGAGAGTAATCATAAAAAATGTTATAAAATAGCAGTAATTACACATGGCAGCAAGAGAAATGGGTCCATAAATATCAACGTAAATCAAATCTAAGGTATCCTGACTCCTAACTCCTAGGTATACCTTTCTTTCTAGCTTTGGTAGTGAATTTTCCTTTAATGCAGTCCACACAAGCGCCAAATTAGAAAAATCAACCTTATTTAAAACATTTTGATTAATTAATCTATCCATCCTATCCTTAGAAATATGCCCAAAGGCCTATGCCACAACATGGAGGAAGTTTTCATCTGTCTTGCTTTGTTTAACATAATGATAGAGTTCACCCATAATTAAGAAAAGTGGAATATATTAACCATGTGTAAACCATCACACATAGAACCAGAACCAATGACAGTAAAATTATAATAAATAACAAATTTCTCATTATTGAATAAAAAAGAGTAGCCACATTTGCTCAAGACAGACTGAAATTAAATTCCTTCTCATAGAAGGTACATCAATGATTAGTTCCGACCTAAGTTTAACAATTTAATATCCAATAATCCCTTACTTATATCAGGTCAACAATAGGCAAGTGCACCTATCAAATTGTAGTAAGGAATGGCTTATAGGTCGTATTCCTCGGGCCCTGATAAGTACTACTACTCACCCTATAATATTATCTAGCAATGAATAAATTGGATTATCTAAATTTAACCTATAATTAACAACTAAACTATATTAATTACACAGGTTCACTAAGATTATTATGAAACACAACTTAATACATTTAAATCACAATAAGTAAAGGTTACTCCATCATATTAACATGAACTACAATACAATTCATCCTTTTAACTACTTATCTACGGGATTCTCAGCTCATGGTTCTTATTCATAATAAACCAATTCTAAATTCCATTGCATCTACCAAAATCTCTCAAAAAATGGACAAATCAAAATTGCTTTAGAGTGTTCTAATTATCCTTAAATCTCCTTAAACATGCACAAACTTCCTAATAATATCACTATTACCAGGAGTAGTTTATTCTAGTGATTAGATATGCTCGATGGAATTGTTTCTCAACATTTTCCATCGAGATCTGATGTAGGATCGTGTTATGCACTTCAATTTCCTAACTTTTATGAAGACCCATCACTAGAATTCATAATAAAATAGATACTAACAATTACATGAGCAATTCATGATAATATGACTTTGTAACCCCAGATCTAGTCACTCGTGACACAGTAATAAAATTCAACAACAATTAAACAACAACACATGATGTCTGAGAAAAAGAAGAGAAAACCCCTTTCAATTACAACGATAAGGATGCATTATAGACACAAACACTTGTTTCCCAATTGTCTCTCTCGAGTTTTCTTTTGGAAAATCCACACATTACAATACATTCCACTTCGACTAACACAGAGGATTCTTACGAATAGGTGTGATGGTGTTCAGAATGAAAATCGTCCCCCTTTCATCCAATGGTGTGGGTGTATATATGTCTAAAACACTTTTTCTAAAAGTTTATATATGAAAAAAGGACGCTTTTCTTTTTAATGTTCAACAGTCACACTATCACACTGTTCAAGAAAACATCGGAAAATATTCATCATACATCCCCTAGAGTCACCGTACAGAACACAGCACTTTACCATCACTTCTTGACAAATTTCCATCTTGCACGGGCGTACACAAAGGCGTACTAGATACTTGAGTTGATTCTTCAGTCTCCTCAAGTGTTGCACGGGCGTACAAGTTGGACTCTGCTTCCATTTTTCTTCCATATTGCTACATGTACGGGCGTACATGACCCCGCACTAGCCACTGTATCCATTTTTCTTCCATTTTGATAAATGCACGGCGTACAAGCTGGACTCTCTTTATGCCTCTTGCTTCTTTGCCTGAATTTGATTGGATTCTCCTCAAATTTCTTCCTTATATTGCCAATGTGCTCAAATTTGACCTGAATAGATATATATACTAATTAAGTACCTAATCTATTAAGAATCCCATCAATAAACCATAAATTAGACTCAATTTGCCATTTAAAAATGATGATTAATTATGCCTATCAAATATCCCCACACTTAAGCCTTGCTTGTCCTCAAGCAAGAAGCTGATAAAAACAATTGAAAACATATGGTAATCATGGTGTTACTATTTTAATGCTGGGTTTAAAGGATTTCATTTTATCTACTCTTAAGTGCTTCATTCCTTAGGCTAGAGTTTTAAAGCTAATCATGATAAGTCAGTCTTTACCCTCATTGTTTAAGCTAGATTTTCAACATAAAAGTAAGCACATGACCACAAGTAAGAATTCAGATATTTCATCTCTTATATCATTTGTTTTCAAATTAATTACTACCACCAATCATTGAGTTTAATCCTTTAGTGAAAGCATAGACATCAACCAATCCCCTGATTTTCTCTCCTTTATATATATATTTCTCTCTCCTTTGATTGAATTTTTTTTTAATTATAGATCCTATAACCCATGTAGCAAACTTTCAATCGATAATCCCGAGCTCGTCACTCAAGTTAACAGATGTTATTCCCTTAAAAAGGGCGTCCCTCAGACTTACTTATCTGAGTTATAGGATTTATTGAACTCTTAATTGTTGAAGTGACATCCTTAGTCAATCAATCCAGGCCGGACGACCTTAGGTGACTAGGTTTTAAAGGGACCCCATCGAACCTCAATCACTTCAACATTTTTTTTTTGAGAAAAAGAAGAGAAAAATTAATAAAATTGGAGAAATCATCAAGTGATAAGTATCATTTGAACTGTACATTAATGGTAATTCATTTCATTTTTCTCTTCATGCTACTTAATGGCAATAGTAAATATTGAAAATACACTTGTAGTCATATGTTATTTAGATGCAAAATTCTAAATTAAACCATGAGTAAGACTGCCCCATTATGATTTCACATTGCTACTATAGCCTTAGGAACAATTGCATCTTAATTTAGATGACCTTCATTATTCCAACACTTATGAAACATCAACCAAATTAACACCACAACAAAATAACTTTCATCATTCAAGTATAGAGATAAGTCTAACAGGCATTCATTATCATCATTTAAAACAAGCAACTTCATTTAGCATGCTTGCATGCTCCCTTCCCCACACTTATTAGAGACATTGTCCTCAATGTCTCAACTAAGACAGTAAAAGCCAGGGAAAAGGGAAAAGAAAAACAAAGTAGCAATAAGAAAGTGAACTCCCCTGAATTTTGTAGGTTGATTCATTACCGAAAACTGGCCTTTACATTCATGGAATTCCAGCATGTACATCATCCAAAACCATGGCTAAAATGAAAGACTGTGCCATCATCACAGCATAAACCAAAGCAAACAAAAAGTTAAAGTAGCCAGTCGAATGAAACAGCATTAAAATCAAAAGCAAGAAAAATCATGAGTCGTTAAGTCCTCGAAAATGAAATAAAATCAAAAATATTTGGACATCATCTTCTTTTCATCTTCTGAGAACTACTACTATCAGTCTCACTTTCCTCTTCACCTTCTTGCCTCATCTTCATCACCAGATGATTCTTCATCAGAAGTTTCATAGACCCCTACCTTCAGTGCCTCTAAATCCAACCCTGCCAGTGGATCCATTTGTTTAGTTGCAGGAGGGATATCTCCTTGAGATACTGGTGGTGTACTGGAGCTTGGAAGGTCCTCACTTGGTTGCTCGCTTCTGGAGGTCCCACTAAAACAAGAAGAGATAGCTAATCCTGCATTTTCCGCCAATTTTGTTAGCAAATTTAGTATAATATTCTGGTGCTTCTTAATTTCTGCCACATCGGCCTCCAGACGTGCCACATTCCCTACTGAAAAACTTGAGTGGGATGCTAACTGTGGTTGAGCTCCAGGTGCTTCAGCATCAAAGAAGGGATCGTCAACCTTAGCAGTTCCCTACTGCTGAGACGGAGCATGTGTGATCCCCTTGATTGTGCCACGCCATCCTTTGGTATTTGAGAAGAATTTTTAGGCCAAAGCTTCAAATTCTTCAAAATACGGGTGATCATTTGACCGACATATACTCCATTCATCTTTGTCCCAGCTTGGTGCGTTTGATTGCATAAGCCACCAATATTCCAACATTAACCTTATAAAAGCGAATGGCACTCATTAAAGGAAGATATCTTCTTTTGTAACGAACCCGCAGTGTCCATCTTAGAATTTAGTGTCCTAGCCAAGATGTAATGGAACACTCGGTGACTTGTCCAAAGCATAGTTGATGCCTTGGTTTGGCTTGGTCTGAAAACCTGCTTCTTGGAGATTGAGTGCCAAACTTCTTCTACTATAGTTCTAGAAGGCAGCAAGATAGGCAAAGAATTAAACCCCGGGTCCTTCATCTCTTCCTTCATATATAGACCCATAGCCTTAATGAACTTCCGCATTGGAATGGAATGATATGTTCCAAATGCAAAGAATTTCACCTTGAAATCTAACATGCTACCTATATTACGCTTTTCTATAGAGTAGGAGGCAAGAAAAGCGAAAGTTGTGACCTGGTAAGCCGTTTCTTGAAGGCTAAAAAGCCTCAACTACACAGGGTCTTGTAACAACCGTCTCAACGCCGGCACCAATCCATATGCCTTCAATACATCCCAATCTAAAATCCCAGTGGGCTTGATCACCTTTTTCTGATTAAATTTTTTATAAGCCGGTTGGTGTTCAACCTTCAGTCCTTGTGGTATTGGAATAGAGGTACTGGAAGAGCTGGCATTCTTAGCATATTTGATTTGGGGCCGCTTAGGTTGTTCAGTAACCTTTGGAGAGGGTCTAAGATTACTTTTCTTGAGGGCCATACCTGAAAAGAAATAAAACAGGATTAGATTCATCAACAGGTTGAGTTCAAAATTATCCTAATAACCCCTCAAACAACTTTAGACACTACAACTAAGATAATTCTTAACATCCACCACTATGGAATTCATATTAACATTGGATTATTTATCCTTGCATAAACTCACCTTAGTATATATATATATATATATATATATATGATACATATTAGTTCAAAGGCAACGCATGTGAAGGATAGCTTTATCCAAGTGTTTAACAAACATTCCATCCACTATATGTGATTATTTCAACAAATGGGAAAAACATCTATATGAACAATTCACAAAATCTTATCGAGAAAACCAAATCAATAAGATGACTCAAGCATAGAGTAAAGATATGTGACTCGGTTGATCCAAAAGTGGAATTGTTCTAAGTGCTGGCATTTCAACAAACACTTCATGATCAACTTTCAATCCCATAGTCTTTCGTGATGAACCAACATTGTAACAACTTCCTCATACAATCCAACCCTAAAATAAGTGACTCAAATCAAAAGTCCTAATTCCTAGGTTAGAATTTCAGTTTCCGAATCATAGGGTTCATAGGAACATATTTTTGAAATTAGGGTTATAAATTTCAATGTAACAAAACAAGCAGTGTACAACTCTATTGAACTATCCATATAATATATCCAGAAATCATAATCTTAACAATGAGTTTTTATGAAACACAACTAAACCCTAATCATCTATATTGGCGTGTAAACACAAGACAAGAAGAGGAAAAGAAGAAGTCATACCTATCCTTAGATGCAATGCAATGGTGCAAAATGCAAGATTAGTGTGAAAAATTTATGGCCCTTTATGAACGCGAATCAGAGTTTTAGAATGGTGAATATTGAGAATATGGGAGAGAAGAGGAAATGGAAGTGTAGAGGCAATCGGGTTTGAAATTAACTGATGAAATTTAAAGAGGATATATAAAGATAAGTAGACACTGACCTGGGCGTACGGGCGTGCAAAATTGAACCAACTTACCTGGCTACTGGGCTTGCACGGGCGTACAAGAGGATGTGCTGGGTTCTGGTGCTGATTATGCTTCCCCTGCTGCTTGTGTACCCCCATACATGACCGTAGTGGCTTAGGAACAAAACAAGGCCATTCAATTCATGGTGCACGGGCGTACAATTGCCCTTTGTAGAATTTGGAATGGCTTGTCTTTCTCATTGCATTGTGTATGCTCGTACACATGGGCATATTGGGCTTGGGAGCCACTTTGGAGCACGCGCTTGTAAAATCACGCCCGTAAAGAGAGGCATAGTAGCTTCTGTTGGAATAAAATTCTCCCCTTACTATTAATGTATGCCCGTACATATCAGGGTGATTCCAATTTTATTTTAATTTTTTTAAATACATACTATACTATACTAAAAGAGTCTTTTCAAATAGTACATGATCCAAAAAAATAAAAACAATAACCTATACAACAAACTATTAATTATACACAAAAGTAACAAAGGAAAAACAAAATAAGACAACTATAAAACACATGCTAGTTTATTGTCTCTAGCTTGACATTTATCAATCCTTCACAGACAATTCTCCATTTGGAGGAGCTTTAACTGCTCCTTGCCTTCATCTATATTAACAGTTTCATGATAAATCTTTACCTCTGACCATTAACCTTAAAAGTACCTTTCTCAGGATGTGTAAGTTCAACAGTTCCATATGGAAAGATCCTTGTCACAATAAAAAGGCCAGACCACCTAGATCTAAGTTTGCCCGGAAACAATCTTAATATAGAGTTGTACAATAGTACCGAGTCCCCTTCCTTGAACTGTTTAGGGTATTTAATATAAGTGTCACGCCCCAAAGGGTATCCTAAACGTGACAGTCCACCACACTCAATATTAAAGCTTAAGTATGACAACCTTAGTCATTCCCAAAAGCTTTTATATTAAGTGTAAGGCGTGCTTTCACAACTTTAGAAAACCATACACGGAATTATGAAGCTTAAGAAGGTACAATAACAATTTAAGAAAAGAGGATTCATAATGTTCAATTACTTAAAACAACGATCTTTACAACTTAGGGTCATTTCCCTTTGATTACTTAATCTATTACAAGGATATTTGTACATCAATACTAATACTACACTTCATCTAAAATTTCCTTTATCAAAAAGAAATTAACTGATCACAGGGTCCTCATGGCCTTAACCATAAATAGGGAAACTGCAAAAGATATCTATAGGGGTATAAGCTAACAGGCTTAGTGAGAATTATTTCCATAAATAACTTCTTGTAACAAGATTTCAAACAAGTTGTTTAAACAATCAAATGTGATGCAACATACATGTGGGCAAACAGGCATATAGCTTTTCGGGAACTATATGTTGAATGGATTTGCGCCCTCCATTCGGGGTTTGGTAATACATAACCTCAAAACAAGTAGTTTTAATTAAAAAATTTTATGCTCACGACCATTCATTGCCAAGCATCCCGAGTCTACTTGAATTGACCTTGCTTTCGGATTTTCTGCCAAGCATTTTCTTAAAGCTCCAACCAATCGCTTTCGGATACTTCGCCAAGTGTTGCTTTCGACATGAGCCTACTATCCTTCTCACCCAAGGATAATAACCCATATGCAATTTGACTCACTTCGTGGTATGCATGAATCCATTTATTTATAATGTCATAGCATAATTATTATTGAATTTAAGGCGATCAAGGAATTTCATACAAATCAAATGCTATGCCAACACAAACATTTAAATCAATTCCAGCCTCGATATTCTTAGGGTTCTTTCAAGGAATTATTTTACATACATATCCATTTGTCTTTTCCTAATTCTAATGCAACTAATTTACAAGCACAACAAGTATAGCATTTTAAGGAAATAAACTCACGATGCCATGTCGACTATTCCTCTATGCGGATGAGTTGCTCACACACTCCACTCAATCGAAATAATCTTTAGGATATAGGTATCCTTCCTCGAAGTCACCTAGTCAAAGAAAATACCCACAATGAGTATTTCTTGATGATTTTCTTGAATTTTGAAAACAATGTCAAAAGAACGTTAAAGTTCGTATAAAGGAAAGTTCCAACTTAAAATGGCCACAACTTGGTCATTTTAACTCGGAATCGCGCATATAATATACCGATTTCTACCTCATCAAAAAGATCTACCCATTTCTAAAATTATTTTTAACAAATAAGGTCATATAGGTTCCGAAACAGTGGCGACAAAATTCACCACGGATTTTCCAATGCAAAAACAACTTTAGTTCAATCAATAAAAATTTGTTTGATAAATACTTAGTTATCTATATGATTGAAAAATTCTCATTTTATGGTTACTTAGCTCATGTTTATTCATGCTCAAGTGTTTGTTGCCCATTTATGTTGCTTAACTAAAAATCATGTCGGTTTTGGAGTTTTTAGAAAAATATAGTTTACAAGAATTCTCTTTTGTAAACTCTTGAAATGATTATTTTGTTTCCTTTGTTTTCTAAAGATGTTTCAATTTGACATGTATATATTTCCAAGTAGCTTTTTGAAAATAACCTTTCTTCTTTCGAAGTTCTTTATATTAATACTATTTTTCCTATTTATTTTTCTTATACCAATTTTTTTGTCAATTTGTTTGCAAAAATCTTTGTCTTGTTTATTTGTAAAGACCTTTACTTTGAGAATTCCTCCTTCTTTCATTATGTTATCTTTTTCATAAAAATTATTTTTGTACCAATAATTATTTTCTTTTGGAAAAACAAAGTGGAATATTAAAGGTTTTAAGAAGCTTTTCATGACAAAAGAAGTTTAAAAAATTTTAGTGAGTTCTTTTTGTAACTTGAAAAGAGTTAACTTTATTTTTTAAACCATAGATCTTATACTTTACATAAACTTATTTTTTTAAAGCATAAAAATCTCCTTCGTGACAATTATTTTTAGAAGTTGAAACTTTGGACAACAATTTAAATGAACATGAATTATGAGAAAATAATAGCAAGCAAAATAATATAACATAAATAATAAAGTCAAGTATTGGGAGTCTTAGCTTTTTCAAGGCTCGAGACTAAGAAGTATACTAGTCCCAAAATAAAATAAAATGAAAGATAGAAAAATTTGTTTTGACTTGATGAGGAAAAGTCTAAGACTAGAGATTAGTCTTAAAATAACAAGGAATAAATAAATAAATTGCATTGCATAAAATAAATAAATTGCAAGTGAGCTTATATGCTCTAAAGAATATGTATATATATAGATAATAATATATAGTAATATTAATATGAACAAAAATAATAACATGAACATAAATAGATTTTTCATGAACAAGAACAATACATGAACATAATGTAGCTTCCATAACTTTTAGTTTTTGGAAACTCACACTATGGTCATGTAAAGTTACATGACATGAAGAAGAAAATAATAGAAGATGGTTACCTAAAGAAGATTTTGGTAGTAGTATGTGGTTGTGGGTTTTTGTTGTAGGTAGAAGTTGTTTTGAAATTATTTTGAGAGAGTTTTGGGATGGTAGTTGGAGAGAGTTTTGAGAGGAGAATTTGAGAGAGTTTTAGTAAGAAATTTGTGGGTAGTGGTGGTGTGAAAAAAGTGAAAGAGAGGGGGGTATTTATAGGAAAATGTGGAATGATTTTTGTATGATTAAAATAAATAAAAAAATTGAAACAAATTAAGGAAGAATGGGGACGGGGTAGCGCCGGCCACATGCATGGAGAGGGGAAGTGATTTTTTATCTTTTTTTTTTTATTTTTGTTAAATAAATGTAGTAATAAGTAAGTAGATGTGAAATAAAGTTATGGGAAAGGTAAAAAGTAAAGGTTATAGGTTATGGAGTGTGTAAGAGTAGGTGTAAGAAAAAATAGAGATAAAAAAATAGTATAGATAGTAATGAATAGTGTAATGTAAAGTAGATATGATAATAAAGTACCGGTAGTAAGAAAATACGTATAAATGTGATATCTGTTATTTTTACTTACCAAAAATTACAAAATTGATATTTTTGAAATCCTTATTTTTTACGAGTCTAATGGTGTATTTGGAATATTTTTACTATTTTGGGTCTTGGACACGTTTTCAAGAATCATGTCTGATGGTTTGAGACGAATTACGGTTTTACTAATCTGATCTTTTTATGTTGCCTTAGATAATTCCGCACTATTCTTCATTCTAAACTTCTACTTATCTTCACCGAGTTTCTTATTCGGGAGTGCCAAACTTAAGCTATTTCGTCTAACTAGGGTTTTGTTGACCATTAGGACTCCGGTTGACTTCTGGTTTAGGGTTTTAGGTTTAAACCGATTCCAAAAAATTTGGGGGTTTACAATGAGAGTCATGCAATCTTTTGGTTCTTTCCTGTTTAATTTGTTGTTCTCATAGCTAACAATCTCCACTCTTCCAATTCATTAAGTTGAAATCTCCTATGCTTACCAGCAGCCTCTAAGTCCAAATTTGCAGTCCTAATTGCCCACTAGGCCTTATGTTCAATTTCTACAGGCAAGTGACATGTTTTACCATATACTAACCTATAGGGGGTGGTGCCTAAGGGTGTTTTAAAGGCTGTCCGGTATGCCCACAAGGCATCATCTAACTTTTTAGCCCAATCCTTGCGATTATGAGCTATCGTCTTCTCTAATATTCTTTTCAGTTCCCTATTTGAAACTTCAACCTGGCCACTAGATTGGGGATGGTAAGGGGTGGCTAACCTATGATGAACTCCGTATCTTCTCAGCACTTTCTCAATTTGACTGTTACAAAAGTGGGTTCCCTGTTACTAATTAATGCCTTAGGTGCTTCGAACCTTGAAAATAGCTTCTTTAAAAACTTGAGCACTACCCAGGCATCATTAGTGGGCAAAGCCTGGGCCTCAACCCACTTAGAAACATAATCTACTAAAACAAGGATATACCTGTTGCCATAGGAGCTACGGAATGGTCCCATGAAGTCGATCCCCCAAACATCAAAGACTTCGCACTCTAATATGTATTTTTGGGGCATCTCATCCCTTCTTGATATGTTCCCGGTCCTTTGACACCTATCACAAGACAACACAAAAGAGTTAGCATCTCTAAAAATATGAGGCCAGTAGAAACCTACCTCTAATACTTTGTGTTGTCCTATTGGCACTATAATGGCCTCCAGTGGGACCAATATGGCAATGGTACAAAATCTGTTGCCCTTCTTCATGTGATACACAGCGCCTAATGACCTGATCTGCACATATCCTAAAGAGATATGGATCTTCCCAAAAGTAATATTTTAACTCGGAAAAGAACTTTTTCTTTTGGTAAGAATCCAAGTCTTGGGGAAGGACTTTTCCAACCAAATAGTTCGCTATATCAGCAAACCATGGAACTTCTTGATCTTTCATAACATGTACAGCAAAAAGATTTTCTTCCGGAAACTTATCATTGATCTCATCCTCTTTCAAATCTTCCAAATGTGGGTTATCTAACCTAGAAAGATGATCTGCTGCCAAATTTTATGCTCCTCTCTTGTCGCAGATCTCTAAGTCGAACTCTTGTAATAACAACACCCATCTTATTAGTCTTGGTTTAGCATCAGGTTTGGATAGAAGGTATTTCAAGGCTGAGTGGTCAGTATATACCACTACTTTTGATAGGATGAGATATGACCTAAACTTGTCAAAGGCAAATACTATAGCAAGCAATTCTTTTTCTGTTGTGGTATAATTCTCTTGTGGGAGTAAGAGTTTTGCTTGCATAGTAAATTGGCTGAAAGTGCTTCTCCTTTCTCTGACCTAAAACAGTCCCTATAGCAGAATCACTTGCATCGCACATGAGCTCAAATGGTAAGTTCCAATCTGAAGCTACCATTATAGGGGCACTAGTTAACTTCTCCTTCAGAAAATTAAAAGCTTCCATACACTTCTCATCAAAATTGAATGAAATGTCCTTCTCTAACAATTTTGTCATTGGTCTTGCAATTTTTGAAAAATCCTTAATAAATCTTCGATAAAAACCTGCATGACCAAGGAAGCTTCTTATTGCCTTGACAGATGTTGGTGGTGGCAACTTGGAAATCACCTCTACTTTTGCCACATCCACTTCTATTCCCTTCTTTGACACTTTGTGACCCAACACTATTCCTTGTTGTACCATGAAATGGCACTTTTCCCAATTTAATACCAGGTTGGTCTCCTCACATCTCATCAAAACCTTCTTTAAATTTAGCAAACATTTCTCAAATGAATCTCCAAACACTGAAAAGTCATCCATAAACACCTCCATCACATCCTCCACTAGATCCCCAAATATGGCTAACATACACCTTTGAAAGGTCGCGGGTGCATTACATAACCCGAACGGCATTCTACGGTAAGCAAATGTACCGTAGGGGCAAGTGAATGTTGTCTTTTCCTGATCTTCGACGCGATAGGAATCTGAAAATATCCTGACATTCCATCCAAAAAGCAATAAAAATCATGACCTGCAAGCCTTTCTAACATTTGGTCAATAAAAGGTAATGGAAAGTGGTCCTTTCGAGTAGCATCATTGAGCTTCCTATAATCAATACATACCCTCCAACCAGTCACGGTACGCATTGGAATAAGCTCATTTCTTTCGTTGGGCACAACCGTCATGCCTCCTTTCTTTGGAACCACTTGGACCGGACTTACCCATGGACTATCCGAAATTGGGTATATGAGTCCGAATCCAACAATTTAACCACCTCTTTCTTAACTACCTCCTTCATGTTTGGGTTTAACCTTCTTTGAGGTTGCACCACGGACTTAAATCCATCTTCCATCAAGATCTTGTGGGTACAAAAGGAGGGACTAATTCCCTTTATATCAGAAATCTTCCAAGCTATCGCCCTCTTGTGCTCCTTGAGCACAGAAATTAGTTTCTCCTTCTGGCATAAATCAAGCTCCGAAGATATAATCATGGTAGCTTAGAATCTTCTGCCAAAAAGGCATACTCCAAATATGAAGGTAGTTCCTTTAATTCCAATTCAGAGGTTCTTCTATGAAGGCTTCAACCTAACTATATTGCCTCGTTGATCTCCTCAATCCCAAAATCTTTCTTTTGCTCAGCAAAGACTTCAACTGAGCAATAATCTCTCTACTTCTTCAACTGTAGCAGCTTCACTTCCCCTTGACAAACACAACTCCAAGGGGTCCTTACTTAAAGAATTCTGCAAAAAATCAGAAATTGTTAGATCAAAAGAATCAATTGCAAAGCAAGTGTCATCACCACTCATAGGTTTCCTGAAGACATCTGGCATTCGGATGACCATCTCTTCACTTCCAACCTGGAGAACCAATTTTCCGTCTTTGACATCGATAACCGCACCAGCTGTTGCAAGAATGGCCTTCCTAATATGAGTGGCACTTCAATATCTTCATCCATGTCCAGAACTACAAAATCTGCAGGAAAAATAAAGTCATGAACTTTAACCAAAACATCTTCCACTACTCCTTAGGAAATCTCATAGACCTATCAGCAAGTTGTATGCTCATTCTTGTGCTCTTTGGTTGCCTAGATTTAGTCTCTTGAAGATGCTATAGGGCATGAGATTTATGCTGGCCCCAAGATCTGCTAACGCCCTCTCAACCGGTAAATTTCCTATCAAACAAGGAATAGTAAAGCTGCTCGGATCCTTTAGTATCCTAGGCAATTTGTTCAAAATAACTGCAGAACACTCCCCACCTAAGGTGACAATAGATAGTTCTTATAACTTTCTTTTGTTAGATAGGAGTTCCTTGAGGAATTTAGCAGACTTAGGAATTTGGCCTAAGGCTTCCAATAATGGAAGGTTGATGTGTAACTACTTAAAAAGTTCCAAGAACTTCTTGTAATGCTCATCATCCTTATCTTTCCTCAATCTAGATGGGTAAGGTAATTTTGGCTGAAATTCCCTTGGTTTTTCAGTAGGTAAACTCTTCTCTACCGATTCTTCTTTATCCTTCACTTGTTCCCCACTTTCTAAACCAACTTCTTTCTCATTCTCTTGATTCCCTGCTGAAACCTGTAATTCCTTACCACTTCTAAGTGTCACGGCCTTCACTTGCTCCTTAGGATTTTGCTCATGTTACCTGGTAATGACCCTGGAGTTCTTTCTGAAATTAATTTAGCCAGTTGGCCAATTTGTTGTTCTAAGTTATGGATAGATGCCTCTTGATTCCGATGGCGTGCATCAGAACTCTAGATAAACTGTGTCAAAGCATCCTCAACATTAGGCTTCTTCTTAGGTGGTGGCAATGCAAGGCGTTGCTGGGTGCTTGTAATTGTTGGGTTGTGGCTTCTGAAATCCTAATGAAAAGTTTGGTCTTTGTGTATTCTGATCTCTCCATGAAAAATTCGATGATTTCTCCAGGGATTGTAGTGTTACTATAAGGATTATAATTCCCAGCTTCTCTATTTGTTCTATTAATAAAATTCAGATCTTCCATGCTTGAACTTTCTTCAGGAGCATAGACGTATCCCAATGGTCTCTAAGGAATCGCCTTGAGGTAAAATATCCATACCTATCTTCATCTTGTACATTTCAACAGGAAGTAATGCTACTTGTGCCTTAAGTTGAAAGACCATGTCTAAATCACACATGGCAGCAACCGGTCGTAGATTTTTTCTTTCACTATGCCAACTAAATGTGTTCCTTGTCATTTCTTCAATCAAGTCATAAGCCTCAAGAGCCTTTTTCTTCATCAGACTCCCACCAGCTACAAAGTCAATCATTGTTTTCTTCTTATCACCAAGTGATGTATAAAAAATCCTGACCAAATCATGCATTGTAATCCCATGGTGAGGACACCGTCGAAGAAGTTCCTTAAACCTTTCCCATGACTCATAAAGTGATTCTCCTTCATACTGACGGAAGGAAAATATCTCATTTCTCAATTGAATCGTCTTATTGGGTGGGAAGAATTTCTCTAAGAACCTTTGGGCCACTTGATTCCAACTAGTTAATGAATGAGGAGGCAATGACTCCAACCAACTTCACGCCTTGTCCCTAAGTGAAAAAGGAAACAATAAAAGGCGTATTGATTCATTTGGTGTTCCATTGGCCTTTATAGTAGCACATATTTGCAAGAAATTCTTCAAATGAGCGTGTAGATCTTCTGAATTTCCTCTACCAAACTGATTTACTTGTACCATTTGGATTAAGGCGGGTTTCAACTGAAAATTGTTTGCATGAATTAGAGGATATTGAATGGATAGAGCAACTCCATCGATTGTGGGCATGAACATGTCCCACATAGGTCTATGAACTTCATTTCTAGCCTCTCTAGCTAGCTCATTTCCATTTCTAACTACTTGATTTACATTATTATCATTCCTACCATCTTGATTCGGATTAATTACCAGTTTTTGAATGTCACCAACCCTTCGTGGGTTTACATTCTCATTCCTGGTGTCCATACTTAATGATGCTGGTCTTGCTCTTATCACTATAGTAGGAGAGTTCTGGATCAAAATCAACTAGTTTGGTTTTACTGCTATGGGTCATAAACTTGTAAACAAGAGAAAAATAAGAGTTTACATGAACAATGGTATAAGAACAGAAAATAGAATAAAAAGCTAGATTAACAACAATTGGGTTTTCTTAATATTGTTAACCGTAATGAATCCACAGCAACGACGCCAAAAACTTGATTAGTTCCGACCTAAGTTTAACAATTAATATCCAATAATCCTTTCCTCATATCGGGTCAACAACAGGCAAGTGCACCTACCAAATTGTAGTATAGGAATGGCTTATAGGGTTGTATTCCTCGGGGCCCTGACAAGTGCTACTACTCACCCTATTAATTATTATCTAGCAATCGAATAAATTGGATTATCTAAATTTAACCTATAATTAACAACTAAACTATATTAACTACACTGGTTCACTAAGTTATTATGCAAAACACAACTCTAATATAATTTAAATCACAATAATACAAGGTTACTCCATCATATTAACATGAACTACAATACAATTAATCCTTTAACTATTTATCCGCGGGGATTCTCAGCTCATGGTTCTTATTCTATAATAAAACCAATTCTAATTCCGTTTGCATCTACTAAAATCTCTCCTAAAACACTTTTCCTGAAAGTTTATATATGAAAATGGACGAATTTTCTTTTTAATGTTCAACAGTCACACCGTCACACTGTTTCAAGAAAACGTCAAAAAATATTCATCATACATCCCCTAGAGTCACGACCGTACAAAGCACGGTACAAGCACTTTCTTGACAAATTTCCATCTTGCACGGCGTACACAAAGGCGTACTAGATACTAGAGTTGATTCTTCAGCCTCCTCAAGTGTTGCACAAGCGTACAAGTTGGACTCTGCTTCCATTTTTCTTCCATATTGCTACTACATGGCGTACAAGACCCGCACTAGCCACTGATCTTAAAAATTATGTCGTCCTAATTATAGGATTGCATTCAACCCCTTCATACAATGTAGATCTAACCATACAAACAATTTCTCAATTAATTCTCATGAATATTAAATCAAGAATTAATATTGTGCACTATCAATTCAAGATAAACAATAAAGAACAACACAATTAGATTCAAGAATTCAAGCGATATATTAAAATCAATGAAGATCAAAGCACATAATTAATTATCCGAAGGTCCATCAATTACTCCTCCATGGGAGAAGTATTGATTGTCAAAAAGATAAAACAAATCAACAACCACAATTACAAATAAAAAAATTTCAGCAAATTGACTTGCTAAGGTAACTTACACAAACTCGTATCACTAGGCCTATCTGCTATGTCTCCTCCTACTCTTGGATCTTGACCTATTATAGATGTTCTTAAAGCTTCAAGAGAGGAAATTTCCTTTGGCTAAAAGAAAAAAGTTGAGATATTAAAGAATATGAAAGTCACATGAGCCTATAGAGCAAGCCAAGGGCTTTGATTGGAAAGTAATTTGCTTAAGAGTGGAAAGTTGTTGGGTGTTTCTGTAACAAGTGGAACCTTTAAAACTTTCCAATTTGAAGTGTAGATATCTTTATTTCAAAGTCTAAGAAGTTAACTGTCCTTTTCTAAATAGTTTCCAAAAAATAACTTGTTGTTGGATTGACATGACTGGGATAGTCATGTCCCTAAGTTGTGTCCCTTTCTGTGGCCAACTCCTTGCAATGACACAACTTGTAATAGGTCATGCTACAATCATGCCCCTTGTTAAACCAATTTTTCAAATTGACACGACTTGCGATAGGTCATGTTACAATTGTGCCATACCAAAACTTGAAATTTCAGTCATTAGCACATATTTTCTCGATATGGCTTAGAGACGCGACATATCCTTGTCGTATTGATTATATTTTGCTTCCAAACTTTGCATTTTTGACATGATTAGCTTTCTTTTGGAAAAATATCTCCTTTAAAGACCTAAAAGTATAAATTAATGATTTTAAGTGCTAAATTCATGATAATCATCAATAAAATGACTAATAAATTTGTAATTTAGCACTAATAAAATAGTAATAAATTCTATTTATCAAATTTGAAATACGAAGCCTTCCTAATGATTCGTAACTCATTTAGAGGAATGCAATCTTTGCTTTAACACTAGTTGATTGTAGGATACTTAGTTGTTTATAACTCTTCTATCTTGCAAGTGTCATTTTCACTAGTACCTACTACAAAATGCTATTTGTCAAAATTAGACCAATTATTATTAAGGCTTCTCATTGAGTTCGAACAACTAATCTAAAACATTCTCTAAGCCTGACATCACTAATACATCTATATTTATATTTGCAATTATAACCATCAAAATCTTTGATAATGTTTGTACTTGATAGTCATCTATTTATCATATATATGATAAACTCTTAAATTCCCTATATCTCAACCTTACTTCTATACTAGTGTTTTTGCATCGATTTTGGTTATACACAATGAAACAAATATTTATAATAGATATAGTATATAAAGAGAGAAAGAAAGATGTATAACATTTATGTAGAAAATTTTAAAATAACAAGGATAAAACTATAACATCCCACCATCTACAAAAGTTGATTGAACCTTTCAAATAACATAATCATTAAAGCTACCTAAAGATAATGACATTATATTACCCCTAAAATAGGGATGAAGCTGTTAAAAATGCAACCTATACTTACTATAAACCCCCAAAAATTTTCATAATCCTTAAAAATATTTTAGAAGTATAAATATCAAAAAACCCCAAAATCAACTTGAGATAAAACTCAATTCTAAACCGAGTCAAATACCGGAAACGAAATCCTAAAACTCGACCCAAGTTAAAACTTAATAAGAACAGAAACGAGTTCTCTCAATCTTGAGAAAACGAGAACCCCTGAAACAAAATATAAAGTCCAATTATCGATATAATCAACGTCCGTACGTCGATTAAATAATCTACCCAATTCCTAAAACGCAAATCGAAACAATAAATCCAAATACCGCTTAACAACGAGATAATAAAATCCTAATTCCTTCAGTAAAATTTTAGAATCACAAAATCCAAATTTTCCACAAAAGTCAAATCGAGTGAACTCATAAACCTAGACTCGGTTAAACGATCCCGAGAACTAAAAACAAATAAATAATCACAAATAAAATAAAATATAAATTTGAGCTAAAATTTTAAAACGATCAAAACTAAAAATTATACGATCTTATAAATAACTCAGTAAAAATCGGAAATCAAAACGAAACCCTAAAAGTCAACAAGCCTATAACGAACCTTTGTGTTTAAGATCCGGCAATCCCGTGTTTTCAAACCCTAGAAAACGAAATTAAGTTAATAGCTTCAAATAGTTCGCAATAATATAGGGTAACATAAAAATATCAGATTCGCGAAATTCGAGTGACCTTCGGACCCAAACGGGATCGGTTCTCGAAAAAGCGTGTCCCGGAGCTCGGAATATTAAAAATATTCCGTTTATACCAATAGACTCGTAAAAATATAAGGATTCCAAAAATATCAGTTTTAGAATTTTTCGGTAGCTAAAAATTACAGATATCGCATTATTATGCGTATTTTTATTACTACCGGTACTTTAATTGTCTAGTCTACTATTCATAGTACTATTCTACTATTCATCTATCTCTATTTTTTCTTTCACCTATTTCTTACACCTACATATCTATTTTCTTACTTTTTCATTTCCAATACACATTTATTCACATCAACTTTACACATTACTTCTTTATTACTCAAACAAATAAAATAAAATCAATTCCCCTCCCCCCCCACCGCCCCGCCCCCCCCCCCCCCCCCCCCCCTCCCTAATAAAGCAAAACCGGCGCCTATATGTCCGCCATGCATCCAATTATTTTTCTTTTCAATTTATTTTATTACATCCAAAAATCACTCCAAAAATTCTATAAATACCTTCCTCTTCCATTCTTTCACACAATTCTTTACACTACCAAAACTCTCTCAAAATCTCTCCACAAATTCTCTCATCAAGAATTCTCTCTACCAAAACTCTCTCAAATCAATTCCTCACAAAAATCATGTCTCATACATAAACCATCTACCACATATCACTACTCATAATACCCATTTCATTTACCATCTCCATATCTCTTACATACTTTAGGTAATATTTCTTCCATATATTATTCATCCATGTCATGTAACTTAACATGACTATGGTGTTGTTTTGAAACTCATATGAGTAGTAAAAGCAACAACATGTTCATGTTTTGTTCTTGTATATAAGCTTCCTATTTTATTATGTTGTTATTATTATTGTTATTATTTGCTTCTAATCTAACTTATATTATGTATATTATGTATATATATTTATTTAGAGCATATAAGCTCATTTGGTTATTTATTTACATTCAAGTTATGCAATTTATTATTTTATTAAGACTAGTCTTTCTAGTCTTAGACTTGTCCATATCAAGTCAAAATAATTTTGTTCATTTTCTTTAAATCTTTCGGGACTAGTCCATTCTTAGTCCCGGGATGCCTTGACAAGCTAAGGCTCCAATACTTGATCGGGATTCCTTGATGAAGCTAAGGTTCCCAATGCTTGATATTTTACTTTCTTGTTCATTAATTATTTTTAGTATTTTCTTATGATCTTATTATTTTATATGCTCATGATACTTGCATTTGCGTAATGTTAATGTCTCAACTAATCTAAAAATAGAATTTTGTTTTACTAAATGAACTCAAAGCTAAGTTTCCAATTATATGATTTACCACAAACATGAGGTTATTATCAACAACCTAGAAATAGAATAATACAAGTTTTCTCAAGTTTTCTTAAATAACGAAGATAGTTTTACCAAAGAAAACATAAATAAATATTTTCCTTGTATTTTATGGTAATCTAAGTTTTTAGAAAAATAAATCGTTAATATCGAAAGTTTAAGATTTAAATTCTTTTCTAAACTAAGGAACAAACTAGTTTTCAAAGTTAAGACAAAAAAATCAACTCATCAAGTTGTGAACCCACTTAGGAAAAATAATGATTTTCAAATTTCTAAAAGAAGGAACTAATTTTCAAAGGAATATAAATGAGGTAAGATTTATAATAATGGATTTTATAAAGATGATTCTTCTCAAAAGAAATGAAAGAACAAGTTTTAGAAAGCAAAAGCTTATATTTTAGAAATGAATATAAGAAGACAAGATTCATTTCTAAAACCATCCTAAATACAAAATTATAAAAAGGTTTTGAACAAATATACTTTTTGATAAAAATCGATCTTTTATCACTAGAAGCGAAATTTATGAAAAAACTAAGGTTAAAAGGAAATTTTACTTGTTTTGGAAAAGGAAATGAAGAAAATAAAATAAGAATATACTCATTTATAACAACTAGTAAAAATATAAAATTTCTTTAAATACTTGAAAAGAAAATTTCAAAGTTAAAATCTAAATGAATTGTTTTATAAATTGTTGAGACACTACCATTGGGATTTTTGCATATAAAGTGAGCATACCTATATATTCAAAAGTATTTATCAAATATATATTTATATTATTTCAAAAGGATTTTCTTTAAAATGGAGATGAGTTAGAAAATGGATTTTTGCAAAAGTTTAGAAAATTCGTTTTAAATCTGTACCTGACGTTTTCGGAACCCAAATGACCTTTTATGACAAGGATAAGCTTAGAAATAGATAGATCTTTTCGAATAGGTAGAAAACGGTATATTAACGCGCGATTCCGAGTTGAAATGACCAAGTTATGGCCATTTTAAGTTGGAACATTCCCTCATGCGAACTTTAACGTTTTTGACATTGTTTTGTCAAAATGCAAGAAAATCTTCAAGAAAAACTCATTGTGGGTATTTTCTTTGGTTAGGTGATCCCGAGGAAGGATTCCTTTACCCCGAGGATTGTTACGATTAAGTGGAGTGTGTGAACGACTCATCCGCTTAGAGGAATAGACGACATGGCATCGTGAGTTACTTCCCATTAATTTTCTCATACTCTTGATTGTGCTTGTAAAATT
This sequence comes from Combretum micranthum, assembly GCA_024138025.1. NCBI lineage: Eukaryota > Viridiplantae > Streptophyta > Magnoliopsida > Myrtales > Combretaceae > Combretum > Combretum micranthum. The sequence goes on from JAMXBD010000136.1 coordinate 1,463,738, forward strand.
AGTTGCACTAGAATTTAGGCAAAATCAAAAGGAAGTGTATGATAATATGTTGAAAGAATACTAAGTATATCGAGACTCGATTTGTTTTTAATAAAGTTGTATGTGCATTAATATCTTGAAGTGTTTGAAATTGGTTGATCACTTGAAAGAAGTTAAATGTAACTACTAGACTTTAATTAAAGAAACTATTCATGCACTTCATATTTGAGTCACATTGCATCCACTACTATACAATTAGTGGGACAAGTGTATAATAGTGGTGGTAGACATAACCGGTATATCATGTAAGTACGAGTAGGAGCCGGTAAGAACTACTTAAATTGATGGCTAGTAGGAGCCTGTAATAACTACAAGTTTTTGGTGGCTAGTAGGAGCCTGTAATAACTACAAATTTTTGATGGCGTATAGGAGCCGGTAAGATCTATAAAAGTGTTTTTAAAAAGTTGTGGCTGTAATTAGCCTGAATACCCAACCTCGAATGAAGGGCGTAATTCATTCAACATATGATTCCCGGAAAGTCATATGTCTTGTATGCTCACGTGGTTGTTGCATTTCATATGTGTGAATAATAAGCTTGATTGATAATTTTCTTCGAGTATGAATTTTGGGATTTACTCACTAAGCTAGTTGTAGCTTATACCCCTATAGATTTGTTGAAACAGGTATGCTAGTTGCCTAAATTGAGGATCATGACTTTAAGGAAGTCAGGGACGGATGATTAAGGATATGAAATCATACGATGAAGAAAGTTTGTAAGGTTCTTTATATGTGATAACCTATATGATTAGGACGTATATTTATTTGAAGATAATAGAAGAATATGCCTTAAGAATTGAATTGTGATATGCTTATGTTTTATATTAAGTATTCTCTTGCCTTGTTACTTATTTATTATCGATATAAATTGCGCTACTCCGATGCGTCCCCTTGGTTGTGATGTACGCCTTGTACATAATATGAAAGCCTTTGCATGACTAAGGTAGTCATTCCTAGGCTTTAGTATTGTGTACGGCGGACTGCCACGTTTAGGGTACCGCTCGGGGCGTGACACTTACTTTTCATAAACCTTCACAAAATTGAAATATATCTTCAGTGGTCATTTCAATTTACAAGCTCATGACATTAGCTAAAAGCCAACAATTACAAATGTTATAAAAGTAAATTCATATTTGAAAACATCTCTTTTGTCATCCATGGGCTTACTCGGATGAGGTTCACAACATATCTAATGAAAAAACCCACGAAGAGTCACATTTTGTATTATTTGATTTGTATACATTAACAAAATATGTACATACCATAAAAACCATACACAAAATTTTGCATATATCTATTACAAGATGATCTAAAGACAAATTCTCTAAACAAAATTTTGGCTAACACTCTAAAACTTATAGTCTTAGCTACTAACTTGATAACTAGTACTAGTATGGTAGTTCCTAAAGTTAGTAAAGAAACAAAACTCTTAACTCAATATTATCAATGTGAGTACACAATAATATCAAAAGATTGCTACACAAATAATTATATTACTAGTAAAATAATATCATTTAAACATTAATTGACATTTACATTCAATTGGAATGTCGATTAAAGTGTGTGTGATGCAATAGGATTAATTTACTAAGTGGGAAAGCCCTATACATTACACAATCAACACTTCACTCCATTAGGCCTTTTAAAGCCACTTTTCAATATGGAATGTTCAAAATTTTAATCTATCTAAACCATGCAACAGAAATATTATAATCTCGCCCTGTCCCCTAATCTATTGCTAAAGAATAGTGTGCTTACAAATATCCTTTAAATAATTTAGCATATGAGTTGTTAGATATTTTAGTGAGTTATTTTTTAGTCATAAATGAACTTAGGGACCAATCTCATTGTATTACTATAGCTAAACCAACTCCCTAAATACATACCTCAATCATTCAAATAACCTGAAGGCATAGACTAGCTGGTCTAGTTTTAAATCAAACCACGAACTTACTTAATAGTGTCTAGGACTTAGTTCTTTAGGAGTTATTGAGTTAATACTCTTATTCACAACTTAGAACTCTTACTCATAACTGACATTTAATTGGCATTTAGATATTTGATATTTTAATTGCTCAAGTCATAGTTATATAAGAAAGCATCAACAAGTAAAGCTATAAAACAACTATTGCACTCAAATTCCACACTTGACTTCACATACTAGAAATACTAGTCTACTTCCCTAATATGGCCATTAAGAGACAACTACAATCAAATAAACACCACGTAGCAACCACTACTCTTATCAATTGGGTAACGATATATTTTGAAATCCTCTTATGATAATTATGATAAGCAATTACACATATTAATCCTAAATTCTAAGTGCATATTCTACATTATTAGTCACTAAATATGTATGGAGAGTGGGGAGTGCTCACTTGTCTTTAGCATTCCTTTCAACTAATAAGCTTGAATAACTATCATATTCACATTCTTTAAGAAAGTACCACATACAATGTCAGTTTACTACTTTTAATTTATCTATAGAGTGATATATATATACATATATATATTTCCAATTTTGATCCAATCATAGTGAAATTTAAAACATATATTATGGTCTATTAAATTTCGTTGCCAATATATGTTAATAATATATATATATATTTCATACACCATAGATTATTGGGGAGACTATATTCCTATTAAAAATTAGTATCAAGCCTGAATTTTGGTTGTTGTATCATTGGAGTAATATAATATAGTAAATAAGTTTTGTAAGCCCTGAAAATTTCAATAAATAATTCTAAAGATGAACTTTGAAAATAAAACCCTGAAAGTCATTCCGAATTAAAACTGAACTTTGATAAGTCCTAAATTCCGAACGAATCCGAAAATTTCTGAATCGTGAGAAAAATAAGAAACCTCAAAATAAAATAGAAACTCAATATACTTCCATTCTAAAACCTCTACATACGACAATTTTATATTTAACTCCAACTTATAAATTCGGGTAAAATAGAGCCCTAAAACAAATTGTTAAAAGCAAATAGTGATTAACCTTCGGGAATAAAACTCAATCCAAAGAATTCTGAGAACGTTGTGAGATATTAAAATACTTATAAAAATCAACCTTAAAATAATCTCACCAATCAGATATGTCATATAAGTATAAAATCAGTTTCCAAATTGGCAAAGGTGTAAACCGGAAAGTCAACCGGGAAACCTAAGTGCCTGAAACTCCCAAGAAACTCCATAGTCTAGATCCGGCAATTTCGTGTTCCTAGACCAAGGAGTCGGAATAAGAGGAAAAGGTGTAATTGGTTTGTAAACCTAGGATGCTCTAAACGATGAGATCAACAGTTTTCGACCTATTCCAATCCGGTCAGGTGCCGACTTCGAAAAGCATGCCCTAGGATTCGAAATGTTAAAACTATGTTATTAATGCCGTTAGACTCATATTTTTATAGGGATCTCTAAATCATTAGTTTTACAAATTTTCAAATAGCTAGAATTACCTTATTTTGCAAATTTAATTGTATTTCATTACTACCAGTAATTAGTGAGTCTTCCAGTATGATTTACTATTATGCATTACCCAATTTTTATTGTTATTCTTATAATGTATACCTTAGTTCTCCTAGTGATCGGATAAACTTCAGAAACCGGAGAATGAAACCCTATATCGGTCTAGTTCAAACTTAGTGAGAGGAGCTTAGAAACCTTAGATCCGGCTTTCCTTCGGTTTCATAACAAAAGAATTTTTATAAAGTAAATGAATATGAATTATTGTTTTAGAGTATATTTTAAACCTTAAAAAGTTTTAAATTCAGGAATTTTTCAATTCCGGGCCTTCCCGATGTCAATTACGGAAAAACGTGCCCCAGGACCACAACTCAGAAAATATTCCGGAATATTCATTAGAACTGAAATTTTATAAGGATTTCAAAAATATAAATTTTATATTTTTCGAGCTATGAAAATTATAATTATAGCCTTTTCTCGTATTCTCGTTACAACCAGTAAAGTAGATGTCTTGTCTACTATTCATAAGTACAACCTACACTACACACTACCCATACCCTATTCTTACATCCTTACAATTACTCAATTATATTTTCTTTTCCAAAAATTTTTTGTCTCTTATTAAATTATCACTTTTATTACATTTTATTACACAAATTTTAAATTTAAACATTTCACTCACTCCCTCTCTACCCCCTCCTAAGGCCGGCGCATACCCCCCTAATCCCCCTCTATTTGTTTTATTTTACTCTTTTCTAATACAAATAAACCCTAAAACACTTAATATATAAACTTATTTCTACTCTCTCTCCTCATTTTTACTCATTCCAAATTTTTACAAAAGAGAAATCCTCTCCTCTTCTTCTTCTTGCCGTGGAGCCCCTCCCACACCCACACACATGCACACACAAGTTCATTCTTCTTCATTTCTTCTCCAAAACTCCTCTTAGGTGATGATTCTAAGCTTTATACCTACATTATCTTGTAATGGCAAGACCATTCTTGTGTGTTTTTTCCACTTTTAATCCCAATGAGCATATTTAGGGACATGAAAACACTAATACAAGAATATCAAGCCATCACAAGAAGTAGATCTTGTGTTTTAAAAGAGTTTTTGTTGGAATATCATCTTGTTCATGCATGTAAAGTAGAGATCTAGCATAAATTATGTTCATGCCATGAAACTCATGATTCATGCACTATAAGTTGTAGATCTAGTGTTTAGACACTCATGTTTTCCTTGACATTCATGTTCACATGCATATTTGTGTTTTCATGCATTGATGTTCATAAGAGCTTGGCCTTGTGTATGTATAAACATGTTAGTTGGTAGATCTTTATGAAAATAGGCAAAGAACTTGAAAAGAAAGATTTTTATTAGAAAAGTTCAAAGGAAAATTCGTATGATTTTTTAAACCTATTTTAAAAACCCTTAAACCCACCTTGAAACTCATATTTTTCATGAAAATGAAGGGTATATGTAATAGGTATCTTTAAGGAATGATTTTTACAAGTTTGAATGAGTTTAGGCATGAGTAATATGTAAAACAAATAGGGGAGTTATAATGGAAAATCTTGAGATAGTGATTAGATCGTTAAATTCGTATTTAGGATTAATGTCTACATGAACACCTAGTATTCAAGCTTAAATTGCATGTTTTATGGGTTAAATGAAGTCCTTAGCCAATAGATATAATAAAGCTTCAAATTTTAGTGTATTAAACAAGTTTTCTCCTTAGAAAAGTGCAAGAAATGAAATTTTCCAAAATTCGAATTTTTTTGAAAAGCTTGTTTAAAAACATATTTACAAAATAAAAAATGTGAATTTTTATGCATAAATGGAGGTCTTGGATAGTTATAAATGATAAAGACTTATTTTAGTTAGATACAAGTAAATTCTACGAATAGAATCCTAAAACACTAGGAGAATGCAAAAATTGGAAAGAATGGATTTTAGGAAATGGCTAATGTGAAGTCTTGTAATAATTAGGAGTTTTTAAAAGTTCATTATCAAAAATCATTAAGATCATGCATAGATTGAACTAATTACATGTCATTCATATTAGGAATCCATTCATATTTCATCTATACATGAATCATCAACTAGATATATATTTTACTAAATGCAAAACAAATTTTCGGAACCGGAAACGTTACAGAACAGATCTGATCCCCTGTTCCGTGACCTTAATATTTTCAAAACTTGAAAATAATATTAGAAATAGATAGATATTTCGAAGTAGATAGAAATCGATATAAAATTTGCGAAATTCCGAGTTAAATGACCAGTTATGGCCGTTTTAAGTTGGAACTTCTGCAAGTAGCGAGAATCACGACTTTGATTAGCTTAGATGCATAGCTTGAATTAGTTGAGTGATGAAATTCTTATTAGGCTATTTTTTTATTTGGTAGTGATCCCGAGTGCGATGATACCCTATCACCCGACTACCGTTATTAAGAGACCGGCGTACCATGCCGAGTGAGTATTACTTCCGCTCTCATTATTGCTTGTGATTGTAATGATAGTGGCACTAGTTTTTTGGCAAAGATAAAAAAGATTATGCATGATGGGGTATGGGAATTATATACTTGTCTGTTGTTGATATGTGAAGTTGAACTTAAGGAATATCGAAACCGATGCTAAGCTACTGCTTGTTTAGCTAGAATTTATATTGATTGTCTGCGAAAATTGTTGGTCACCTAAAAGAATTGGAATAAACCATATTGACCTCAATTATAATTGGACTCATTCATATCACGATGGATGGAGCATTAGCATTTGTTGGTTTTTCGTGACCCATAAAATGAATATGTTGGTTAATCGTGATCCATAAAAAAATTGTTGGTCAATCGTGATCCATAAAACGAAATTATTGTTCAGTTGACCATGAGATTAAACGGCGTCGTATCGCAGGATTCGTTAATTGCTAACCCGGGATGGAGGGCGCAAGTCCATCCACATATGATTTCCGGCTAATCATATGTTTGTTAAACTCACTCGTTTGATGCATTTCACTTGGTTGATTAATTACTTGCTTGAATGTTTTGTAGTAATTGTGATTCGAAAGTTTTCACTCACTAAGCTAGTGTAGCTTATACCCCAATAGTTTCTTGTTGCAGTATGAATACCTTTGGCTATCTCCGAGGACCCGTGGACATCAGGTACAACTCTTAGAGGTTGAGGAGTTTTTGTTAAGGCCAGGACCTAAAAGTAGAAATGGACTTCTAATTCGGTTCTCTGGAACCAGTGTCTGAAGGATAATACAAAGAATTTTGTGAGCTTGAGAATTCTTAGCATTGTTATCGGGGGTATGCCCCCTAGTTCATGTAATAGAATAGTTCTCTATAAGGCGGTTATGATTCACATTCTTGTTGCTATGAATGTCTTCTTAAGCTACTACGAAACAAAGTATGGTCTTTGTATGTTGAGTGAGCCTTACACCCGATATTCAAACTCATGGGAGACTAAGGGTCTTACTTGAGTTTAAATATTGAGTGGCGGACTATCACGTGCAGGTACACTTTGGGGCATGACAAGTTTGGTCTTAGTTTTTTATATATGAGGAATCATTAGTACACTCTTATATTTGATTTGTTATTTAAAATGCATATTGCTAATAGCATCTATACTATAACACAAATGTGTATTAAAAATATAGTCACAAAGGATGATGGATTTTGAACATTATTAGTACTTTAACTCATGAATTCGCTATCACTATGCATCATAATTTCATAAGATTTACCAATTACCAAAGATGAAATTTTCACTCAAATTACTAAATAACTTTGCATTCAACATTTGCCAAAACAACTCTTGTAGATTATCCTTATCTACTATGTTGTATTTAATACCAATAACATGCTAAATCAGAATTCTAGATTATTGCTGATGGTTGCAAAATTAAAAAGAAACAAAAAAAAAAATTTTGGAAAATAATTTCAACTCAATTTATATGTTAGATTTTATCTATGAATTTAGCATATTGCCAGTAACATAAATTTTAGTAATAGTCAACTTTCCATATAAATTTTTTAATTGTAATATTGCTACACATGTAATTATATAGCAAAGAACTATATATATAAATTTTTGTGCATTTAATCAATTTTTATCTATGATATATCGATTGCCATGAATCATAAATTCCACTTGCAAAGTCATATTTGAGTTTTTGGGAAAAGTCCTCGTATATGATTTCCTTATGCACTATAAGCTATTATATAGTTGTAGACATAAGCACAGTTCTGAAACCAGAACTATCGACTGAGTCTTGAAAATGAGGAATTGAAATCGGAACCATCTTCTATAGTTCCAGTCTAGTTCTATGGAACTAGTGTTTCCCTCTTCTGATTTTAGAACCTTAGAACTGTTTTTTTTTTTTTTTTTTTTTCAAGTGAAAAAATAAATTAATTTTAAATTTTAATTAAATAAATTTTACACTCAAAATAATTAATTATTAAGTAAAATGTTAAATTATTCAGCTAAAATTTTTAAAATCTATTTACAATGTGCTTTTATTTATGTACAAACATGACTAATAGTAATTATAATTAATAATATAATATTACAAAATACTCCATTAAGAATAACAAGAAAATTACAATACAAAAAATAGTTTATAGTTAGTTTGATGTTATGAAGGAATGAATTTCGCTTTTAGGATAAGTTTATATAAACTAAATTATACGGTGAATTATACCAGAAGGTCACAAAGTTTAGAAGTAAGTTTATTTTAGATCATAACATTTTGAAAAGTTTAAAAGAGGTCATAACATTTATTGAGTAGATTCATTTTAGGTCATAACGTTTGAGAGTAAGTTTATTTTAGGTGACTGCATTCAGAGAAGTTGGTCAATTGAGGTCATCATTGACATGTGTCAATAATAAAAATATTTAATTAAAATTCAAAAAACCCTTTTTTAAGATCCCGTTGTCATGTATTAATAGGAAAAATACTTGATTAAATCTTATAAGACACTTTTCCAAATGTTATTACCTCTTTTGAACTTTTTTAAACGTTATGATCTAAAATGAACTTATCCCCAAATATTGTGACCTTCTAATGTTAATTTACCCCTAAATTATATATGATTTTATGATATGCTTATTTATATTATTGATAATAAAATATTAAATATTGTAAATAGGTAATAAATTTTACTATTCATATGCAATAGTATAAGTATTAATAATTATATATTGAATATAATTTTTAAATTTTTTTTCTCTAATTATTTTCTTTTCTTTTAATGGAACCAGTTAGAACCGCTAGTTCTACCTGATTTAGGCCATAGAACCACTTAGAAATTGAAACATCAGCTGCCGGTCCAGTTTTGGTTCTAAAGCTACCAGTGACGGTTTTGGTTCGAAACCAAACTGTGCCTATGTCTATATAGTTGTTAAGAAGACCTTTATACCATATATTAATTTCAATCCTAAAGATTGTTTGTATTGTCATACCCCAAAATGATATCAAGGCGTACCCAGCCTAGCCATGCACAATATTAACCATTACACACAAGGATATCTAAAAGATATTGTTTATTATGATTGTTTTCTAATTAGTTTTAACTTTGAGATCAAAAATTGATTTTAGAAACAACTGGGTTACTAACTGAAAATATATTCCAAAAGCTACTCTCTTGAGTATATCATCATATATATTTACAATTTAGTACCAACCATTGGGCACATAAAAAATGAATGTATAGTATCTAATCTCTCAAAACATAATAGTAAGTTTAGTATATTAGACTACATACTATAGGCTTTATAAGCCTTTAAAAAAATATAAGTTTGAAAGATAATATTAATGTTTTAACAAAACAAAATAATCTTTACCTGGTCCTCGAGACACTCCACGAAGTCCATGCCATAACCTAGATAATCATAGGAGTCATCATCAAAGCTATCACCAAAAGCACATACTAGATGAACACACACTCTTAATCTAATTCAATGCAACAACCAATAAATTATATCTTAAATTTTTAACTGTAACAAACCACAATGGAGCACTCACACTTTGAACTACATGCCATGGGAATCTAAGGGTCATAAGTAACAGCAATTGCTTGGGAGGTTGATATAATCAGCCTAAATAGTTATATCTCCTATAAGAACATCTAAAATAATAGCTTTGTTTCGGTTCCACAATTGTTATACATCTTTACTTATCTTAATTAATAATATCAAGTTTAACAGGTCTTATAAACATAAACTAAATCATCTTATTTCCTGCTAAGCGTAATTAAACGTTATCTCGATACCATTTGCTCTATCAGCTATTTGTTAAGCTATTAATAATTATTTTTAACAAAGATAGTGGTGGCCAAAGCACCTAAATACCATGTTGACATTGCCTAGCAAGGTTGTCGCTCCTCAAACCAAATTAAACAACACAAGTGCAAGCAAGACTATCATTTATTATGTCGTCTTTAAGTTTTAATTCATTAGGAATTCCTATCTTAAACAAGCAATAAGTATGCCACTATGTACCTAGCACAACACTCGAATCTAGATCAAAACCATAGGGTAGGTCAAAAGGTAAGTCAGAAGCTACCCATGTATTTGTTTAAGAAGTTAATTCATATAAGCATTTAAATAAATTATCAACTTATATGAAACTCATATGACATTTGAGACAATATATTTTTCTTATTATTCATAAACTAGCATTCTACAAATTATATTATAATTAAGCCAATTACAAGTTATGACCTTATAAGAGGTCACTAATTAGATAAATATATAAGTATAAATTGTTGGACTCTAAAGAATTTACTAAGCTCATATTAGTTAATAAATCTATATCAACTTAATTTAGCTAAGTTGAATAGGATTAATCAACCAAGTTCATTTTAATTCAATAAATCCATTAAATCAAATTGAACTTAGATCTATTAAATCATTCCATTTTATATTTAAAATCTTTGTTAAATATAATTAGTTGTTGAGGCTATTAATCTAGTCTATAGTTCAAGGTACCACTTTATATGTATTATTCTATTTTTGTTTTATTTTATTTATTTAAGTTTTTATAAGGGATTGATCACGCCTATTAAGGAAGTAGTGGTGCTCATCTTGTCCTACATGATGCCCATGATCAAGACATTTTAAATTACGTAACACAAATAGAGATGATGACAACCTTGATAACACCTATTATCATCATCACAAAATGCATCATGCCTGTTATCATCTAAATTTTGCAAAACAGTACTTGTCATAGGATGAATCACGCCCGTAATCATTTCTAAACTCCAAACTTGCATGAATCATGGTATCATCACACCCGTGATGAATGCCTTGTGCTAGTTTTAATGTTTTTCCTTTGACCATTTTCTCTAAACTTAACTTACTTAACTAATTTATTTCAATCAAAACCACAGCAGAAGCATCATAATATCATCATACAAACTCATATTCTTGATTCTATAATACTTTCGTACACATCAATTTATCATATTTTCTCAAATCATTTCATCAAACAATTATAATACACATGTATAAACATATTTCTATTTTACATATATGTTTATATATCATTAATTTATCAAGATTATAAAAAATTATACATTTATTTAACACTAATTTCATCAAGAGCATATGTTTAAAACAATCAATTAAAGAAATCAACTAAACTTACTTGTTTAGCAACCACTATCAACTAAACATTCACTTCCCTACTTCCTTCATTAATGAAGCTTCTTTAAGCTTAATTCCCAACTTCAAATGTTGATTCATATATTCAGTTTCACCTAATCTTATGTGAGTTGTTATTGGAGAGTTTTGTGTTGAAATTTGGGAGTGTTGAAGAGACAAATGAAGAGAGAATTAGAGAGAAAAAGAGAAAGAGGCATCTAGAAATAATTTAGAAAAAAAAATGAAAAATGGGAGTTAGGGTTTTCCAAGGAAATTATACAAGCTCATGGGCTTGGGCTTAGATTTGGGTTGGGCCTCATAGATGATGGGTGTTAGATTTTGCATTATGAATTGGGCTTCTATGGTTTTAAATATTGAAAAACAAGAAGATAGAATTGACATAAAGGCTTAATCAATTTCAACTGAGAATTTATATATATAAAAAGTTTTCTTGAAATGAATCATGTTGCGAATTCTTATGGATTAAGAAATTAAAATTTAAGAATTTAAGTCCATATAAGAAGTTCAAAACAAAATGGTTAAATGAAATAGTAGACAAATTAAGATGAATAATTAGTTTTATACTCATATACCTAATCACAAACTAATATTTATATAATTCTACTCACTAAGCTATTTACAAACAATCTCTATACTAGTTAATCAATAACTTCTAACTAGCTAAGTATAAAAAGTTTCAAGTATCTCATTAATAATTCTATAACTTATTATTTTGTACGTCAAAAATAGGAATCAACATTGCAAGTAATTAATATCTAAAAATGATAGAATTACCACAAATTTATCTCTAACTATAGATTCAACCATTTTAAATTTAATAATTTCATAAAAGAAATAGTTATATTAAATAAAGGTAATAATTGATTTAGTTTAGATTTATGAGAATTAATTGAGTGGATATGATGTCTTAAATTAAAATGCCCTCTCACAGATTGCGCTCCCTATGGTAACATCCTCCGATGGTTGTGCACAGGCAAAAAGATTATCACGGGTGAATTCAGGAGATGATAAAAGGAGTGAAAGATGAGGTTTGAGAAAGTATGAGTGTCTAATCCGCGATCATTCAATGCTCAGATAATTTTCAGGGAAAATACAAAGATGCTCTCTAAATTTTAAGGATGGTATGGATTAATTCATTAAATTTTGAAAACGTTGTTTTTAACTCTATGACTATAAATAATTGTAAGTTTATGATATTCTATTCTTCTTTTTTTCGTTTTTTTAATACAAATTTTGTACAAAATATGTACTTGAAACAGTACAAATTTTGTACTTTTTTAATTATGTATGTTTTTAATAGAAAAGTACAAAATATCTTAAACTTATAAATTATTTATAGTTTAGAGGTTTTTAAAAACCATACCTTCAAAATTCAAGATATCAACCAATATTACTTTTAAAGTTTAGGAGATATTTTTACATTTAACCTTAATTTTTGATATTGTTATATAATAGCTTACCAGTGACAATGATCCGTAATAATCGCCCAATGTTCGCCGTTCAAGCACTCATGCGGTCCAATGAATTAAAGGTGTATGGCCGGCCACCAAGGTATATATTCAATGAAAATGAACCCACTTGTAATCCTTTATTGTCTATTTCCCTTTGGATGATTAGATTTTCCAGATACGTATAACTTTGGTCTCAATTAGATTGTGTTTGAATCAAGACGTGACCATTCTAGATAATGGTTTAGATTTTGTTCAATTTTCTTGTTAATCTTACACTTGGTTACTTTACCTTATAGGAGTTATTCATGTCCTATGCTTCTCATGCTTAATTGGTAAAATAACGTTAGGGTATAATGTAACTACCTTAGATACAATTTTATTCTATGTTACTATCTTTATAGGCCAAGTAATTTATTTTTAATATTGTATTATATTTTACAGCTTGAATTTTGAATTTCGGTAAAGAAGGATCTATATTGGATAAATTATATTTTTATTTTGAGAAATGATCTTCGCAGGATCACTTCATTTATTTATCGTGGCCATATTGTAAAGTCTGAATTAAATCAAAGAACATTATTTCAGATCTCAAATCAATAATTCAAGGGCTCGTGTATGTAATAAACCACAAACCCACTTAGGGATATGGAATATGATAAATGATTAATTGATAGCAATAATACAATTATGTGTCTCAAAGTTGCAAAGCTTGGTTTACTAAAATAGAATTGGTATTTCACCTTTATTACCGTGGAATGTCTATTCATTCATTTGATTTGCAAAAAACTTCATAAAAAAATGCATATTCTATAAAATGCGGAATAGATAAGGAATCCTCGTTCCTTTACTAGAGAAATGGTTATTCCTGATCAAAAAACATCATTTGTTTTGAAAATATCCCTAATGATAAAATAAGAATTGTAATTTTTTTTCTAGCCTTATCACATTCAAGTAAACCAAACGTGCCATTATTTCCTTCAACAGGTCCTAGGATATATTCTTTAGTGCTCTTGGTAAACATAATCTGGGAAAAATCAAGACATATATACTTGACAACATATACTACAAGAAAACAGGTCTTTAGAGACAGAAAATCTGCGATGGAAATTAGAAAATGTAGTTATAATTTTACAAATAAAATCCGCAACGATAGTTTTCACGACGAAAATTTACGTTTAGAAATAGAATTTTTGTCTCTAAAATCCAATTTTATTGTAGTGATAAAAAGTGTTTAGTATCTCATCATGACATTTCTTATTAACATAAGAATTCTTTTAGGTAAGGAAGCTATTTGGAACTAAATTATTGAGGAGAGTCCACTGTTCTTGACTATCTTGAGGAATTGAGAATCCATTTATGGAGTTCAATAGCCTCATACAGTCATACTCGCGTCTGATTCTTTCTTCACACTTCATGCAATCAATGGACATGTGTGCAGTTGTACCATAAATAAATAAAAAAAGACCTAACAAAACAATATAGCAAAAATAACATTTTTTCTTTTTCAAAAAATAGAAAGAAAGAAAGAAAGAAGCTCCACCATCATATCTATCCATATCCAAAGGAAAATCTATCTTACGTATTTAAAATCTTTATATGAGTTCGACAGGCTATGCATTAGGCGGCATAGAGTGTTGACGAGGGAATCCTAGCAAGGAATGGCATTACTTGGAATGATGATTACTGTTTATAGTGGGCATAGCATAAAAGTGGACAACATATATATTTGTATGCATTATATTGACTTGGATGCAAACGTGACGGATGAAGAAGCTTTGGGTGGTGTTGGTGGCAGTGGCAGTGGGAGTGGTGCAGTGGGAATATAACCAAATCAATTACGACTTCTTTTTCTTTTCTATATTATTAATCACTATCTAGCTTTCTTCATATGGACAACAAGTGTTGTAGACATTATTTTTCCTTTCTGATTGGTGTTATTATTAGGCCTTCTTTTGAGTTGAAAGATACCCTTCCTAGCAATTGTGGCATTTCTCTTTCAACGCATTAATTTATTCCTACTTGTTTAATTAGCATCGATTTAACTTCATTCCCAATCACAAACCATGCTATTTTTTTCCCTATTGTATCTGTTTTGGTACGTATATACTATTAATAATCATTATAATTTATGTAATTAGAATTTAGAATATTATGACACATTGTTTTGTAGCTGGATCCCTTTGGTTAAAATGAAGATACTCCACAACCGGATTTTCCAAAAATTATTTATATTCTCCAAAGGATAATGGCACAAATGATATTTAAACTTTTGCAAAAAATTATAATTAGATATATGAACATTGAAATTAATCAATGAATTTAGTATTTAAAAAAACTTGATGGAGAAACTATTAATGTGCATGAAAAGTTTTTTTAAGGTATTAAATTAATCGATTTTAAATTCCCTTTTTTTGAAAAAGAAATGTTAATGAGATTTTGCATTTCCCTTTATTTGTTTTCCTCTCAAAAGATTGATACAAAATTTTATGGATAAATTACACTGAAAGCTATTAAAATTAGTAAGTAGATTTATTTAAGGTATTAACATTTTAACTAGTTGTAAAGATAAATTAATATTTTGTAAAATGACTTAAATGAGAAGTAGAACTAGAATTCCTTTTGTGCGTGCAAGATGTGAAATTCATTTTCCTCTCTCTCATGCTAAAGAGTATTTTGATGAAATTAATAGATGATTTGTGAATAATTATTGTAATTGTCTATTTATTGTAGAGATATTCTTCTTCTAAATGCCTATTATAACAATCCTTTCTTTTCTCTTGCCATGGATGGATTTAGAGGGGCCAATAGAGGCCTCAACCCGCCAAGCTCGGAAAAATGTCAATTTTTTGGGTTTATAAAAAAAATTAAAAAGATACAATTTGTATATATTATAAAGCAAATAAAAATATATTATAACCTATGGGTTCAAATCACATAGTTATCATTTTATTTCTTTTCAAAATGCATTTATTACTTCATGATACTCTCTCTCTCTCTTCTCTCTCTCTCTCTCTCTCTCTCTCTCTCTCTCTCTCTCTTTTTAACTTTACTTTTTTTTTTTCAATAACTAATAATATTAAATTCATTATAAAACTATATTTAACTAAATAAATTATCTTAGATCGTTACTTTTATTAGTAGTATACTATAAATATTAATTCCATTACCCATATTGCATATGTTTCATCCTACAATATTAATAATTAATAAATATAATCTATTATATGACTTGGTTTAATGTCATTTTTTATCATTATTGTGGTGATTGATTATATTCAAATTTTTTTTTTTTGTATTGTTAATAAAATAAACATGCAAAGTTACTGTGAAAAGACAATTATTGAATATCAATATTCATGTAAATTTGCTCTCTTTTTTCTACTTACAGTTATTTATGGAAATAATTTTCTAATTTATTCGTGTAAGAAAATTATATAAGTTTTATGCGTTTATTATTGGGTAATATTGCATCGAAATATCACAAATTTTTTAGTAAGTTCATTTGAGATCACAATGTTTAGAGAAGTGTATCAATTGAGATCTATGTTGACACGTGTCAACAAGAGAAATAATTTGTAATTTTGATTAAAACTCAAAAGATCTATTACATTGTGATACTTGTCAATGGAAACCTCAATTGATCCACTTCTCTAAACATTGTGACTACTTTTTAACCACTTAAGATTTTGTGATATCAAATGAACTTACTCTCAAATGTTATAACCTTCTGGTACAATTTACCTATTAATTTTTTTCTAATAAATTGATAGATAAATATAGATTAACCGATATGTTATAATGAAAAGGTAAAAAAAAAAAAATTAATAAATATTCTACACATATAAGATACAACACCCTCCCCCTACAATTTTATTTTGCATTCATCCCTCCTTGTTACAACAATGCGTAAACTAAAGATTAAAACTGATCAATTTAGTTTTTAAAAGAACTTTTCATAAACGTCAACAGTGCCTCTGTCAAATACTTTTAGTACTAAATTGATCAATTTTTAAAGTTTTTTAAGTACTAAATTGATCAGTTTCAAAGTTCATGTACCAAATTAATTAATTTCAAAGCTCAAGTATTTAATTGTATATTTAGCTAAAGTTTAAGTATCATTTGTGATATGATCCATTTATAATATCTGCATATATAAGAGTTAGCATATGAATAATTTAATATACACATTATGTAACATCATATGCAGCATGTAATCTGAAGATAATTCACAAAACATTATAGCGCTTGGACGTAACATATATATATATATATATATATATGCATGTCTAATATGTGATATAACATAGAGGTTGATTACAAAAAACTCATGTGTGTTTTGGTCTATTTACAAACTTACATGACTGTGTTTTTTTTGATAAATAGATGCCTTGAGTTATATATACATATGTGTGTGTGTGTGTGTGTGTGTCTATATTAGAGATAGGCAGACGAGCCATGACCCTCAGGCAAATCCATTCTCCTTCTTCGAAAAATGAGCCGTGGCTCCCTTTCTTTTTTTTCTATTTTCATCTTTTTGTCTATTTAAAAGTGGAGCATATTAGCCCTACCCATTTAACCTATAGGCTAAAGAGAACTAGCATGTGATGGTTCGGATCAGATCTCAAGCCAAACCATAAAAAAAAAAAAAAAAGAAAAGGAAAGGAAAAAAATTATAAGAACAAGAATAATAATTAACTTGTTAGTGATTATTTATGAATTATGATATGTTATGGAGTAGGATAGATTGATACAAACACCACAAGCATTATAACATTCTTTATAAGTATATATTTATTGATTTAAACATAATATGATATCTAATAAATTATTAAAATTATACATATATAAATACTTAGAATAGCAATAAAATTAATCATTAATATATATAAAACCCTAACATACATAATATTTTAAATTTTACACAAATTAACATAAAAAAAAAATAAATTCATTTTTTCCCACAAGCCAACTTAAGAAATCCTAGCTCATTTAAAAGTATACCAAAATAGCCCTACCCATTTAACCCATGGGCCAAAGTGGGCTGAGTTGATCTCACCCACTAGGTCCATATGCCTACCTCTAGTCAATATTATAAAAATGTTATTAGAGCAATATATATTAGTATCTTATTAGTTTAAAAATATTACTATATAAAATATTAAAAATTATGCTAAAAATCTAAAAAATTATTAAAATTATAAAATTAATGTTTTAAGAATTGTAAAATATTGACATGTGATCTTTGAAAATTATTAAATAATATTGGCACATTTGTATTAAATACACATGCAAATCAAATACACATGTAGTGCAATTTATTAACTCAATATATGTGCATATTAATATCATTATTTGATAAACGCGATATTGATGGGAGAACACATTGTCATTGGAAATCGTCATTTAACAATGGTAGTCAAACACCATATTACATGTATAACACACAATCAGCTCGTTCAGCAATAGACAATTATATATGTGTAAAATCATATATCTCGTATTATGGATGCAATTTTACAATAGGATTTTGGTAATTATTGTTCTTTTACATATATTTTAGTGTTTTATTTTATTTGGGATAGACATGTTCTTCACCTTGTGAAAATTCATTAACGCCTCGTTCACTTCACCATATATAATAAGACAGTAATTGAATTCCAATTCAATAGAAATGTAATAGAACTGTAATGATTATTATAATATTCACTTGATAGTAATTTTTAGAGTGGAAGTAAGATATTAGTAATGTCATTTGTCATTATTAGAAAGATATGATATGAGTATGTAATATTTACAAGATATGGGTATTTAGAACAAAAGTTGAAAATAAATCATTTAATTACAATTCATGTGTATAGAGACATGAATTACTATTCATTATTTTATTAATAGCAATTCATTATAAATTGTCATTTTCTTCAAGTAAATATTGTAATAGTAGCTTTATTTAAATTGTGGAGGGAATGAATAGCTATTTCTTTCAAGTAAATAGGTGGTAAAATATTATTGACATTTTGATTGATTAAAAAATATAACAATGTTTTAAAATGTAAATAAATTGAACGATTGTCAACTAATGCCAATAGTGAAACATCAGTAACACACCATGTGACACGTGACAACAACTGCAAACATTCAAGCTCATTATATCTAATATCCTTTGATAATCAAAATTAGTAGGTAAATTTAACCATGTCATTTAGACTAAAGAATTAATCCATCTAGTTACTGAATTCTAGCTCAAAATCAAATTAATCCTTCACATAATTGACAACTAAAACGCTCTCTTTTTATCATATCAGTTTATATTCAATTCGGTTTTGATTACATCTAATCCAATCACATCGCATCTTATTGGATCCGAACTTTTAACAAGGAATTGAAAACTAGCCATATGGACTAATGGCTTCCTCAACCTGATTTGAATTTTCAATGTACACTAACGTATCGATGGGTCTCCCTTTCTTATCCGGCAAGCCACATGTCTGATTCTTTCAGCTTTTTTCTGAAGTAAGAACCCAATAGAAGTTGCTAACTTGGATTTAACTTAAATACATGAAAAACTTGGCATCTTCTTTTCATAAGTCTTGTCTTTTAAGATGTTCCATGTGAAAAAGTGAGGGGGAAAACAAAGAAAATGGACTAGAAAAGCAAAAGCCGATATATCTTCTCACTGGACTTTTCTGCCTCGGAAGGTAGGCATAGTGACACATATTTTTCAAATCTCTCTTGTTTTATTACCTTTGATTCTTGTGAGCGTACTCTTTACAAGGTGGGACTGTCGTTATTGGCATAGTTTTGGCTTGAGGTTTATCGTGATTATTTTTTATATGTCATTTTCGATTGGGTTATGAGAATCATGTTTGGTTTAGGTCATCATCTAAAAAATTGAAGGTGAAAGAAAAATTAGTGACACACAATGATATATGGGCAAATTGCGGGTATATCCTGAAATGATTTGTTAGATCATATGGTTATAATTATAATTTCTAAACACAAAAAAAGTTGTTTTTACCTCTCTTATTGCTTTCAAAACATATATGTGTGTGCGTATATGTAAAGTGGTGGTTAAAGTCTATATGTGGTATTTTTATTTGTAACAAATTTAGGATTATATTGGTGGTGTAGAAATCATTTGTACATATTAAAAATTGTATAAAGATAAACATATGGTATGAAAATTTAGAAGATTTATATACACATAACCAATTGTTATTATGCATTTATAATGTATTAATAATTTGTAGCAATCATGTATTAGGAACTTGAACTTTAAAATTGGTTAATTTAGATCCTAAAAAACTTTCCCGATATACCAATAGTATCTTCATCATAGGAAGTTTCTATGGTCCAATCATGAGACCGTTCTGCCATTAATTTAACCATTAAAATAAAATTAGTAAATGGAATATTAACTATTTTAGTTTTCATATTAGTTAAAAATATCACATAGAATGACAGTGGTAGTCAATTTAACGGAAGCACTATTATCATCCATAAAAAGTTTTTCATATATTAAATTGATGAATTTTAAAATTCAACTGCATAATTACATATTTTGTAAAAGTTTATATAGTATCTGCGACATTAACCCTAAATATTAAATGGAAATGAAGGGAAAATAGAAAGAACGAGTGGTGATTTTTTTATTTTAAGTTTTTTTTTCCTCTAAAGTTAAAATGAAAATGACAGAGATTAATATGTGAGAGTTAATATAAATTTATCAAAACACTCCTTGTCAACCACACACCTGATTTCCTGTCTGATATCAAGTCTAGCGAAAGAAAATGTTTCTTTATTACCAAACACTTAAATTCAAACCGTAATTATTTTCCTTTCCACAAGTTTATCTTATTTTTCACTCATCTCCACAAACTTTTCTCTTGTTAAGATTTGCCAAAGTTCTTACCTTACAATCTTGACTCACTGAAAAAAAAAAAAAAAAAAAGAAGAAAAGAGAAAAAGCAAAAGAAAAGAAGAGTTAAAAAAAAAAAAAGTTTGAAAATTCAAATAGGTATCTATCGGCTATTGTATTTTCGTTGACGTGGCTATAACAGTTGACCCATGAACCGCATTTACCAAAGTCGATGGAATCGGAATCACGTGTAATATATTCTAAAACATATTATTGAATGTCTTGGGCGTGAGGGATGGGGCTGTATTTATGCAACTTTGAAAAGTTTTATTCTCGTTTGGCGTTTTGTATTCACACAGTGTAAATATAAAAGGACCCAAATGAAACTGATTTTATATATTCAGCGTAAAGCACATGATGAATCAACTTTTTCTTTGGTATAGTAAAGAGCTTTGGTAAATTATTTGCCATTGTACGTGGATTTCCAGTGGAAACTTCTTTCTTTTCACCTTTGGCCTAACCAAGATTCTAATGTGTTCCAATAGGCAATCGAAATTAAAAAATCATGCAAATTTGGTAGATTTAAAGGTTATTTTTAAGGAATAATGTCATAAATAGTACTAAACTTTAGCAAAATATACAATTAGATACTTGAACTTTAAAATTGATCAATTTAATATCTGAAAAACTTTGAAATTAATCAATATAGTACTTAAAGGAACTTAATGAAAGTATTGTTGGCATGCATAAAAAGCACTTTTAGATATTAAATTGATCAATTTTGAAATCCAAGTACCTAATCTAATTACATATTTAATCAAAGTTTAGGTATCATTCATGATATTAACCTTATTTTTAATGATAATGGAATCCAATATCATGTGACTAAACATATGGGATTAAAACTATAAATAAGAACTTCTTTGGTTAGGTTTATGATTTGAAATATATTGCATAGCTGTAAACCATGAAGATCAAATGAAATGACAAATCATTGTTTTAAATTTTGCATCAAATATAGAACGTTTAATGTATGCGCGACCCTTAATTTTTTTCCTTTTGTTTGTTTCAAGTGGATTATTTTATATTGCAAAACCTGTCTCATATTTGCTTTTTCATAGCATGAGGTGGTAGCTACCGAGTCCTGATTTCACCCACCATTTTATTAATTTGCATTAGAAAGATATTGATATGATAAAGACTTTAGAGTAGATAATCTTACTTGCCATTTTGATGTTGACATCGGATGACCCAACTTTATCTTTCATATATGCATCTAAATTTTAAAAGAAGTTTCACATACTGGACGTGTTCAATTTGTTCAGGAAAAGAAGAGCATAAAAAACTCTATTCAAGCTTTGCCTTTTTCTTTACCAACCTGTTTCACTTCACAATGCAAATCAGAGCATAATATTTTCCACTTCTTGCTTTTTCTTTTCCATTACGGACCTCATTCAATCGACATTGTAAATCGAATCAGAAAAGTGAATTAAATCATTTGACTGTGGTCACAGTGATGGGAATCAGATTAGGTTAAAAAAGAGTGAATATATTTATAGTCCAATCTATCAAACTATTTTTTTTTTTTTTGTTTTGAATATTTTAGGATTGAGTTATATTTTTAAATATTTTGCTTTCTTATTTTTGTTTTAAATATCTTAGGATTGAATCACATTTTAAATTGTCTTATATGGTATCTTATTGTTTAGAATTGTCTTTAATGTCTATGAATGAGTTCCGCCTTCTAATGTTACGGTAGTGAGTTTTTGAGTGTTATTCCTATAAGAAACTTGTGAAATCTTATTTTCGAATATCGAGTATTTTCACGAGGCTTATCAATCTATTGTTTAGATTATGGTTAACATGTTGATTGAATCCATTCATTTGTTTAACATCCGTAGTAGTTTTATATTATAATCAATGGTTTTTATTGAATTATTGTTAAATCAAGGGAGGTTACAATCTTATTTTAATAAGAAAATACATTGCATAAATACTCCACAACTTAGTCAAGTTGTATTTAATAAACAAAACATGTTTTTTGTATGCTTCAGCTTTATTGTGCATATTTGAGTTTGCTTTGTTTTTTGTTTTTTGGTGTAGTGTGTTTGGAGGAAATGCACCGACTCACCGATAGATAACGAACTGACTTGCTCGTAAAATGGTGAAGCGTGGTTCTTGAATAGAGGAGATTAAGGGGAAGACCATGGGCACGAAAAGTGGACCGACTCATCGGTGCATGAAAAATAGTCATTGCAACTTTTGACATTGAACCGTTGGTAGGCTTTTTGAGGGCAACGGCTAGCTTGCTTTGTACACTCATAAATAGAAGTTGTTAAGGTGTTTTTATGAAAGACAGTAGAGCTTAATTAGTTGAAAAATACTCTCATAAATTGTATATGTTTTTGTTGAGTGAATAGTGTCATGGTGAGATTAGTGAGCTAATATTGTAAAACACTATTTACACTTTTATATGTGAGTATTTAGTGAAGTAATCATGTGCTTGAGACAATAGGTGAAGTCTTCATGTGTTAAGGCATTTGTGTGAAGTCCTCTTGATTGAGGCATTATTATGAAGTCCTCTGTGTGAGGCATTGTTTGAATTAAATGAACGTGTGAATTTGTCCTTAAGTGAGGCAAATTGTGGACCTTGGAGACTAGGGAGTAGGCTGAAGTCCATATTAAATTCCGGTGTGATCTTCTCCTTCCCTTATCTCTTTATTATTATTGTTATAATTGCATGAATTGGGTATTAATGGTGAAAGAGATAATGGTTGGTTAAGTGAAACTAAAATTGGTTTAGAAATCCGACTTGTATCTTTTGAATGTGTGTGAGTAAAAGCCCAGACGTCTTTTATCTTTATCAATTATAATTTAGATCACAAAGTAGCAGACATCTAAATAAGTGCTATGGATTCAAAAAAAATTATAAAAATATTTTCTTGTCAAGTAAAAATCGTAACTAAATAATTAATCCCATCACATATAAAATCATTTAAAATGTTTTTTTTTTTTTTTGTTCCATATAAGGAAGCATGGACATATGCATTTATATAATAATTTTTTCCATGTCAAAAATTGGCGTTACATTTGAAGCCTCTATCAAGACCCATCAGTTTAATGTTGGAGCATATAGACCTCATATCATCTGGTATTAAAGTAAAGATTCCATGCCTCATGGTAAATTTAGCAACCCCTTCATATTTCAATTTCTAGGAATTAGGGTTGTATGCTATTTGTGAAGATTTACGAATCCACCCATGTCAAAATTGATAAGTTTCAATTCTCATATCTTATTGAAACATGGTTGAATCAAGATTAAGATTAGTGTGTTGTTAGGATTTTTAATTTATAATGTGGAAAATATTGAGCTTTGCACACGAATGTGTTTTTGTTACTTAAATTTGATGACCTACCTCATAAATTTAATTTCTCATGCTATTGTTGATAAATTAGGGCTTGAAACGATTGATAATCCTTAGCCATATGAATTTTCTTAATTATGAAATAATTTGGCTAACAAAACAAGTGAAAGTAGTCTTTTCTATTAGAACTAAGTATGAAGATGAAATTTTATGTGACGATGTTGATAATGATAATTGCCTTTTCAATTTAAGGAGAAATTGATGTTAGGGTTTCTGTGAAGTAAAAACAAAATTAACAAGTGAGTTAAGATTTCTTTTCCATTACGGACCTCATTCAATCGACATTGTAAATCGAATCAGAAAAGTGAATTAAATCATTTGACTGTGGTCACAGTGATGGGAATCAGATTAGGTTAAAAAGGAGTGAATATATTTATAGTCCAATCTATCAAACTATTTTTTTATTTTTCGTTTTGAATATTTTAGGATTGAGTTATATTTTTAAATATTTTGCTTTCTTATTTTTGTTTTAAATATCTTAGGACTGAATCACATTTTAAATTGTCTTGTATGATATCTTATTGTTTAGAATTGTCTTTTTTGTCTATGAATGAGTTCTGCCTTCTAATGTTATGGAAGTGAGTTTTTGAGTGTTATTCCTATGAGAAACTTGTGAAATCTTATTTTTGAATATCGAGTATTTTCATGAGGCTTATCAATCTATTGTTTAGATTATGGTTAACATGTTGATTGAATCCATTCATTTGTTTAACATCCGTAGTAGTTTCATATTATAATAAATGGTTTTTATTGAATTACTGTTGAATCAAGGGAGGTTACAATCTTATTTTAATAAGAAAATACATTGTACAAATGCTTCACAACTTAGTCAAGCTGTATTTAATAAACAACACATGTTTTTAGTATGCTTGAGCTTTATTGTGCATATTTGAGTTTGCTTTGTTTTTTGTTTTGGTGTAGTGTTTTTGGGGGAAACCGAAACAGAATGAACTGACTTGCTCGTACAAAATGGTGAAGCGCGGTTCTCAAATAGAGGAGATTAAGGGGAAGATCATGGGCACGAAAAGTGGACCGACTCATCGGTGCATGAAAAATAGTCATTGCAACTTTTAACATCGAACCGTTGGTAGGCTTTTTGAGGGCAACGGCTAGCTTGCTTTGTACACCCATAAATAGAAGTTGTTAAGGTGTTTTTATGAAAGAGACTAGAGCTTGATTAGTTGAAAAATACTCTCATAAATTGTATATGTTTTTGTTGAGTAAATAGTGTCACGGTGAGATTAGTGAGCTAATATTGTAAGACTCTATTTACACTTTTATATGTGAGTGTTTAATGAAGTAATCATGTGCTTGAGGCAATAGGTGAAGTCTTCATGTGTTTAAGGCATTTGTGTGAAGTCCTCTTGATTGAGGCATTATTATGAAGTCCTCCGTGTGAGGCATTGTTTGAATTAAATGAATGTGTGGATTCGTCCTTAAGTGAGGCAAACTGTGGACCTTGGAGACTAGGGAGCAGGCTAAAGTCCACATTAAATTCGGTGTGAACTTCTCCTTCCCTTATCTCTTTATTATTATTGTTATAATTGCATGAATTGGGTATAAATGGTGAAAGACATAATGGTTAGTTAAGTGAAACTAAAATAGATTTAGAAATCCGCCTTGTATCTTTCAAATGTGTATAAGTAAAAGCCTAGTCGTCTTTTATCTTTATCAATTATAATTGAGCTCACAAACTAGCAGACATCTAAACATGTGCTATGGATTCAAAAAAAATTATAAAGTAATTTTCTTGTCAAATAAAAATCATAACTAAATAATTAATCCCATCACATATAAAATCATTTAAAAGGTATTTTTTTTCCATATAAGGAAGCATGGACATATATATTTATATAATAACTTTTTCCATGTCAAAAATTGGCGTTAAATTTGAAGCCTCTATCAAGACACATCAGTTTGATGTTGGAGCATATAGACCTCATATCATCTGGTATTGGAGTAAAGATTCCATGCCTCATGGTAAATTTAGCAACATCTTCATATTTCAATTTCTAAGAATTAGGGTTGTATGTTATTTGTGAAGATTTACGAATCTACCCATGTCAAAATTAATAAGTTTCAATTCTCATATCTTATTGAAACATGGTTGAATCAAGATTAGGATTAGTACGTTGTTAGGATTTTTAATTTATAATATGGAACATATTGAGCTTTGCACACAAATGTGTTTTGTTACTTAAAAATTTGATGACCTACCTCATAAATTTAATTTCTCATGCTATTGTTGATAAATTAGGCCTTGAAACAATTTATAATCCTTAGCCATATGAATTTGCTTATAATGATGAAATAATTTGGGTAACAAAACAACTGAAAGTAGTATTTTCTATTAGAACTAACTGTGAAGATGAAATTTTATGTGACGATGTTGATAATGATAATTGCCATGTATGATTGGGTAGATCGTGGCAGTTGAATTACCATATATTATAAGACATTGAGTGACACAAGTTTCTTTAAGAAGTCACAAATTGTGTTTTATCCTTTATCTTTAAAATCAATCATGAAGCATCTAGAGATGGCTAAGGTTCTTACACAAGGATGGTGAGATGAGAGCTAAATCCCTATCAAAGATGAGAAATTTCAATAAGAGAATGAGGATAAGGTGAATCTAAAGAAGTAAAGACTCTAAAACGAATCGTTGTTGAGAAAGAAAACCTAGGGATTGTAGAGAAAACAA
This sequence comes from Combretum micranthum, assembly GCA_024138025.1. Taxonomy (NCBI): domain Eukaryota; kingdom Viridiplantae; phylum Streptophyta; class Magnoliopsida; order Myrtales; family Combretaceae; genus Combretum; species Combretum micranthum. Next base: position 1,490,343 of record JAMXBD010000136.1, read on the forward strand.
TTATGGCTGTTTAAGAAATAGCAAGGAAAGGAATTTGTAGAGGTCATAATTGATGAGGAAAGATCATCTATTATTGATAATCTATAAAGTGACTTAGGTAAGGTCTTATTTGATGCATTTGAATAGGATCAAAATTTAAAATGTATTCAAGTTTGAAGGTTTACATTAATAGAACACATAATGAATGGAAGGAACACATGTTTCATATGGCATTCCAAACATGGCAAAAGTTGCTGCAGCATTTATATGTTTTTCTTTTGCAAATTTATCTTTGATTAGATACACTTTCCAATGTTCTAGGATGAACTTTTTTTAGCTTACCACAATGATAGAAATCAAATTAAACCAAAAGAATAGCAAAGATATTTATAGTCTAACCTGCTAAATTAATTTCAAATAGTATTAATATGTTATTTTCTTATTTTGTTCTAGATATTATAAGATTAGGTCGTATTTTTAATTATGCTAATTTTGCTTTTTGTACTTGATATTTTAGGATTGTGTCATATTTTAAAGTGTCTTGTATATCATCTTATTATTTTGCTAGTATTACTCCTTTGAAAGACTTGTGAAGTGTCGTTTTTTAATAATGAGAATTTTGTCTTCTAAATCTTTGCGTTCATATCAATCTGTTGTTTAGATTGTGGTGAACTTCTTGGTTGAATCTTATAATTCTTTTAACATCTATGTTTGTTTTATAATTTGTAGCCTCAATGCTGTTACATTTAGGATCAAGAAATAGTTTGTTTTTAATATTTGTCATATCTATCAAATATTAATTGTGATGCCTTGAATAGGATCAACGCGTGTTCAATTTCGCTACGTATAATATTTAGGCGTTATACACTAAGGCTGCCATAAATTATTTGTATATCGTAATCATTTGCTAACCAATTTTAGATTCTCAAATCATATAATTCGGTTTTAAATACATTGGATTAAGTAGAAGAAAATTAATAATTTATCAAAGGTAGGTTAATATCAATACAAGGTATCTAATAAAGGATTTTACAATCACAAGCACAAATTAGGCATTCAAAAGAAAATACAAGTTTGAAAAAAAATTACAACTTTTAGTTAAGAAAAACACATAATCTAGTGTTCCTAGCCACTTCACACATCAATAAGCTCATACCAATCTTTTCGATACCTAAGATATGCATGAGTATCAAAGTTGAATTTACCAACACCTGAAAAGGAAAAAAATGAGCCAAAACCCACTACACAGTGCAGAATGATCACACACATGTATTATAATGTAATGCAACAACCAACCATTTACATGTTTAATTTAAGTGTGGTGATAAAAAAAAGAAGCATTCACACTCTAACACACACTGGGAAATTAGGGGTCATAAGTTGCAGCAACTGCTTAGGGCATTAATAGATAGGCCAAATACCTATATGTCTTATCTTTGACAAAGTAATAGCTTCATCTAGGGGTTACAACCATTTGATAACTTTACTTATTTTAGTCCATCACACTATTCAATTTAACAGAGATCATAATCCTAAACTATATAAGTGCTGCTCCTCACCGAATGTAAGTAGATATTATCTTGCTACTGTTCCCCAATCAGCGACCCACCATGCCATTCTTAATGGCCTAAGCGCTTATTACTATGCTACCTTTGCCTACTAAGGTTGTTGCCCCTCGGCTCAAGTCTAATAATGACCACACACAATCAATCACTCAATTATTATTAGTTGTCATTAAGTATTAATTTATGTAGGATGTCTATCCTAAACAAGTAATATGCATGTCACTACATATTTGATCACGAATTGATAGATGATAAAGGATCACATGTAAAACAATATGTTGATCGAATATCTGTTCAAGAAAGATTAATTTGTATAAGGATTGAGTATGTTAACAAAAAATTCATATCATATTTATTAATCGTTTAATGTAAGGTCTCATGCAGTATAAGACATTCAGATTATAATTAAGTTAGGTCTATTTGTGGTAATTGGGCTTAAACAATTTAGACTAAGCCCATAAAATTTAAAAATTTGAATTTATTAATTTGATGTATTAAGCCCTTAGAGATCCTAAATTAAGCCCGATAAGAAATGATCTAAGTGTTTCACTTTTTAGGATAATGGATTTTAAGATTTAAGTATTGAGCCCATTAAGAATATAGATACTAAATTAGGTAAAATTGGGCTTTATTTTGAATTTAGGTCCAATTAGAGTAAATATTGGTTATTTGATCTTAGAATTGTGTTTAAACCCAAATTAGAATTAAATTAGATCTTAGTTTAACTATTAGGCCTTCTAATTTCCTAATTAGTCTTATTAAGGGTTTTTTTATGGCTTTTGGGCCCATGGAAGGAATTTGTACCTAATTAAGTATTTTAATACCTCTAACTTATAATGGACTTAAATATTAGGGATAAGCTAAATTGGAATAGGTAATGGATATTAGACACGTATTATAGAATTTAATCCTATAAAGCAAAAAATTAGGCATATGTTATATTTTGAAGGTTTATGCCTTAATTAGCTAAGAAAAACTTTATAGGATTTAGTTTTGGCCCATTTTGGTATAAATGGGCCTACATGTCCAAAAATCATATTATTGGAACTAGGGATGTGTTTCTAAACTAATTTTATCTAATTAAGTCAATTTGTATTTATTTAATCAAATTGGATGCAATTTTAGAATTTAGGCCTATAACCAAATATTAACTCCCAAAATTAGTTATATTAGCTAAGTTGGACCTAAATTTTTTTCTAAGTCCTTTTTAAATTATTTAAGTCATATTAAATCTATTTGTACCATCTTGGCTCATTTTAAGTCATTTAGGTCATATTGATCATATTTTTACTATTAGGCCCGTTCAGGTAATTTTAGCCCATTTAATCATAAAATAATTTTTTATTCACTTTTAAAGTCCAAAATATTTATAAAGTCTATTTTATTGCTAAATACCTATTCAAAGCTCATTTATAGTTAAAAGCTTATGATAACTCAACTCGACACATTTAGCCCATTTAAGTCCTCTTTAATTAATTTGATCTCTAGACCACCAAATAAGTTTACATATCAAAGCCCATAATATGTCCATTTATCCAATTTTTTAACTAAAAGTTCTATTATGCATAAACTAGCCTACTTGGCTTATCAATTTTTTTATCCAATTTTAATTTGACAAAAGACATTATAATTTAGAACATACGTAAATTAACTAATTATAGTTAATTATATATTATTCAAGTGGGTTTGGTGATTGAATTAATTATTTAAGTCGAAATATACAATTTTTCATTTCAAAATAGGGCTCGAAAATTGTTAGACAAATTTAAATTATTTTTTAAAATTAGTAAGTGAATTCAAAAATTACAAAAATTTCTGGTTTGAAGTTAGACATATTAAAATAACATTTCCCAAAATTTTGCTAAAAAATAAATTTATTTTGTATTTTATTTTGATTCAACAACTCAGGTTATTATATATTATCATATGAAAGTAAATTTATTTTTTAAAAATATCAAATGACCTTTAAAAATTACGAAAATTTTTAGTTTACTACTAGAAATATTAAGCTAACAACTCATGTTATTATATATTGTTGTGTTGAGTGATGTTGCAAAATAGGACTCACAGCTTAATTTTCATGGTTGTTAGGATTTTGATTTATGGAAGTGTTTTCCTATTATCTTTGCTATCCTATAGGTATACTATTGGAGTACAAAGGATATAGTTAAATTTAAGGAAGTATGAGATCATATAGTCTTGTTTTTATCTAAGACTATTAATGTGATAATTATATAGGGAATATTCCCAAAATAAGGAATCATATATAGGTAGGGTTCTCCTACATCTTAGACTCATTTTGTCATGCCTCAGAGAGTATCCTAAACGTGGCAATTCACCGCACATAATATTAAAGTTAATGAATGACAACCTTAGTCACGAGAGAGCTTTGATATCATGTACAAGGCGTGCTTCCAAGATAGTAGGAGACTCAAAGGAATATTACGTTTAAGCAGATAATAAAAACATGTAAGAACTTATAAAGGTAAAAATATAATAATTATTAAGATAAAAGTTTCTTACAACTTCTTAGGGGCATTCTCCAGTTCTGAAAGCCTTGTGTAGACACTTCATTTTGACAATTTATTTTTGTCAATTTTTTAATAATTAAATGTTAATATTAGTGCAAATATGGCTAAATTGAAAGATTTTTTGCATTTTTTAGTATTGTGATTAGAAATAAAAATTAGGAAAAATAAATCAAATTAAAGGAAATAAATATAATGGATGTAATATACATGTCTATAATATAGTTTTATAATATGAAAAAAAAAAAAGAAAAAAAATTATTGTTCATCATCTTCTTCGTTGGCAGCCCGACCGGCCCACTTCCAGACCTTTTTTCTATGAACCGAATGCAGATTTGGAAACTAGGCATGGAATAGTTTGTTTTGGTATAAAAATCACATGTTTTCATCAATAATTACTCTTTTAAAATCGGACTTCAAATTTGGGAAAAACTCGTTTTTGGTACTTTCCTAAAAAATTCAAAAACGTATGAAAGTTGCTTTTAGATAATTTAATGATTTGAAACGTTATAATATGGGAAGTACACGTCATTTATTGCATTTAATTGGAAAGTTACATCGGTTTTGACTGGGATAATTCAAATTTTGCCCAAAAAGTATTTTACAAGCCTTAAGTTCGGGATTGATTGATTGATTAGGAAGGTTTTGGTCGGATTAAAGCTTATAAATACCCTCCTCATCTTCTATTTTGGAAGGAGGAAGGTCTGATTTCTCAAAACTCTATCCAATTTAATTTCAATTCGGATTTTCGTTCTTAAGTTTAGAGTTCTCAATTTTGATTGTCAAATATCTTGTCTTGTAGGGAAAATTAGAATAATTAATTTACATTTTGGTAGGAATCATGAGGTTTTCAAAAGCCCTCAATCAATTATCTCCCATCCTTGCCGATCTGCCTTCGTTGGTCGTCCACTGCCACATCATCGTCGACCCTCCACCATTGCTACTGCCATCGCCAAATTGCTCCTGGTCATCATCATTGTCTATCCTGGTCGTCACGAGTCATCATTCATTCATCCTCTCGTCGATCCTCTGCATGCTGTCGCAGTCTTCATCCCTGGTCGTCTTCAATTCCTACACACGAAGCCATCTTCATCCAAGTATGTTTTCTTTACCATATATGTGTATATGTATATATAATAATATATAATAATATATTACATATAATTAGTAATAAATGCATGTTTTCACAGAAATAGATTAATAAGTGAAATTAGTTGAAATTTTAATAATATTAATCATAATAATATTTGTTTGATGTTAATATATGATAATAGTGTGAAGTTTGTGTTTATAAATAATTGTGATTGTTTTACATGAGTTTTTGTGATGATTAATATTATGATGATTTGTTTTTTGTTTTAAAAAAAAAATCGTTTTGACACCTAGAAAAATTTGATTTTTATAAATTTGTTCAAAATTAATTTGATAGATTTAAGAATCACATAAAATTAGATATTTTTATTAAATCATAAAACTTAATAAACTTAAAGTAATAAGATTTCAAAATACTAAAATTAACCAACCAACAAACTAAATTTTTTTTAAAGAACCACGTGTGGTCTGATCCCAATTAGCGGGTACATAGATACCTAAATGGGCGACTCAAAATATGTAAAAAATTTATTTTTGTGATTTTGTTTGTTTCTCTTAGTTTAATTAAATTTGTACATATTTTTAAATGTTAGAGCCTTGTAAATAGTTTAGATTTTGAAATTAAGGTTTAAAACAAAGCAATTTAAAATTGGAAAGCTAAAGTGGTAACCGTTTGGGTTTTAATAGGTTAGTCTCTGGACTCAAGTTAATTTCTAGTTTTCGTTTTTAAAATGATTTTTTTGCGGATCAGTAGCAAAACCGAAATCAACCTACCCATTGGTTTTGGTTTATCTTTTTTCTCGACTTTAGTCGAGTGGCGACTCCAAAATATTTTCAAAATTCAAAATTTCCTTTAATTCTTAATTGAGGATTCGTATTGAATTGGTTAGGGTTTAGTACGAATTGAATTAAAGAAAATCGAACCGAAAATCAAAACCCAGGCTCGATAGCTTGGCGACTCCACTGGGGACAAATTTTTATAGGGCTAGCCATTTTATGCTTTTCATATTTAAATTGCTTTCTTTTGTAAATGTCTTGTATATTTTTAAATTGTTGTACTAATCTTTTTGTTTAAGTGATGTAGATAAAAAGAAGAAGAAGAAAAAAAAATAAAAAGGAAAATTCTGCAAATACCTAACTAGGGGCAAGATTGAATTTAAGAAAAATGTGTGCTAGATGTGGTCAAACCCGGGCCACCTTAGGTAACTTAGGACGGGAGGCACTAGTAGGTCTCGGGTGTTATGGTTACCTACCATTCGGGACACGAATTAGCCTCCCACTCCAGTTAATGTGGCCCATGGCCCATTAATTAGGGAATCTTTAGAACAGACCCTTCTTACATTCACTACATGAAGAAGATGATGATCAAACATTGTGGCCCATCAAAGTGTTTTTCAAAAACCTTTTACAAAACAAAACAAAAGCTGAATTTATAGGAGTTAACTTTCCTTTATAATCCGTTATGTAAATGTGTCTTGTAAATCCTTGTAACCTCATCTTTGTCCTTTGTAAATGTATATATCGTGTTGCAACATATCTCTTTTGTAATATGTAGATTAGGAAGTATGGCAAGCAGTATGTGTAGTGGCAACATATGGGCCCGTCTTACCCGACATCCATGTTCATGAGCCTACTAGTCCAATGCCCATTTTGAACAAGTGGTTACAAACTTTCAAGCCAAGACAAAGAGGATTCATTGAAGACTGTTTAGGCTTTATTCTTTCTCTACCAAAGGTCCAGGTCCCCATTCATCTTTTTAGGGCCTTGGTTTACTTATGGAATATTGATGAGGCCGCCTTTTGCCTTGGTGAGCACACTTTGAGTCCTACTATTAAGGAAAACACAAGGCTTCTTCAAGTTCCACCAACTCATGTGGGAATATATGCCCTTCAACTTAGTAAAGGGCCGATCGATTTGTTCAACTCCTTTTTAGGGATTAAGAGGACCGATGTAGCTAAAGCTCTCAAGAATTGCAATTCAGTCTCCATTTAGCTTTCTAACTTGTTCAAATGGTTTGCATCTCCAAATGGTTACAAGGACAATAAGTCCATCTTTTGTGGAAGTGTAGAACCATGGGAACAAAATCGCATCAACGCCTTTATAGCTGCAGTATTTGGTGCTATCCTCTTCCTGAATGGGGATCTATTCATCCACTACCGTGTAATGGAATTAGTGGACTAGTTTTTGGCAGGAAAGTCTTATATCCCGGCCTTGCTCACTGAACAAAATAGATCTCTCAACCACTTGAAGAATAGAGGCCATAGGAAGTTCAAGTCTAGCATGGTACTTTTGATAGTTTAGTTTGCTAGCCACACTAAAGATTATGGGAGCAATTTGAGTCCGGCTTGCCACATTAGAGATGGTTATGATCTTATTTTGAGCTTTAGTGAAAGAGTCCGCATTCAAGATCTTCCAAGAACCGATGAGTGGGTGCATTTACTCCAAGACCTAGAAGCTCACACATTTCTTTGGATTGCTAAGTGGTTCCATTCTCATGCAGTAATAACCGGATGCACGGAGTATGCGGCAGTTCCTTTGATTGGTTTGACCGGGTCTACGAGATATTATCTGGCTCGTGTGATAAGACAATATGGAGCACTTCAAGATATAATTAGCAAGCCATCATTAGAGGAGGTTAATATAGATTATGATGACCCCGACGTTCCTTGGGCACAAAGAGAGGGAAAGCTAGGGATGATACAAGCCAAATGGGAGACAAGAGAAATCAAGCCGATCTACGTGATAGAACCTATCAATACTAAGATGAAGAAATACTGGGCCACTAAAGAATACATCCTCAACCAAAGGCAAAGGTAGAAGGGTTGGAATTTTAAGCTTCCAAGGTATTGAGTCGACCACCTACCACTCCCAACCCGGAGACACAAGCTTATATGAAATTGACAAAAGCTCGGGTGGAGGTTCGCTTCCAAGAAATGAAGAAGAGGGAGGAGAGATGGAAGAGGAAGTGCAAAGTTCTCAAGCCAAGGTTCAAGACTTGAAGCTCAACTACGGATGGCGAAGAGGACTATCGAGGAGCTAAAGAACCGTTTAGTGTGTCCTAGAAAGATTATCCGTTTGGTTTAAGTTTGAAGTCTCTTGGTTTAGCTTTTCGGTTTTGTCATGATTAGGTCATGTATTGACTCCTTGAATAAATTCAGCTTTAATGAAATAAAATGGTTTTTGCTACAAAGCTTCTTCATCATCTCAATTTGCATGCGCATGCGCTTTTCTTTTCTTGTCTCTACATGTTCTTGTATAACTCTTTTGTATGTATTTTGTTCACTAACCATTTGCTTATTTTTGTGTGTATATATATATATTTGTTTTGTTGAGAATTGTTAATAAATAATAAGATTTTCGCTCAAAAAAATAAAAAATAATAATTATATATAAATATACATATTTTTCTCTAAACTTGGAATTTTTTTTTTATTTTCATCCAGTTTCTAAAAGATAGCTCCTAAATGGTCCGACCCAATTCGAAGTCCAATCATCACTAGGTCCAAATCCAGAATGGCTAGCAATAACGACAATAATTCTGGCATTTCCAATCCAATTTCTAAGCAAAGGTTCACTGCTTTAGAACGAATGGTATTTCGAACGACCGAGCAAATGAATCTTCTTGCATAAAACTTAAAGGCCCCTCAAGATACTATCGAAGGACATTCTAGGGTAAAGAGAGATGGTAAAGCCATTGAGAAACAAGTAATTAATCATGAGCCACAAATCACTGTCGAGACCGAATCTTCCAGCCTTAAGAAGGAAATTGAGGCTCAAAACAAAGAGATGGAGAAAAGGCTTTTCTCTCAATCCAATGAGAAACTCAAAGCTTTTGAGAAAATGGAAGGATTTGATCAAGATGGAATCACAAACTTTCCTATGATCGAAGTTGGGGCTTTCCCCGAGAAGTTCAAGATTCCTGACTTTGAAAAGTATGATAGTTCTGGTTACCCAAAGTTACATACTAGGCTCTATGTGAGGAAGATGAGCCGGTACACTCAATATGAGCAATTTATGATCTAGACTTTCCAGGATAGCCTTACCGGTCCAGCTTTGACATGGTATGCTCAATTGGATCTTAATGAGATTAATACTTGGCACAAATTGGCTATTGCTTTCTATAATCAATACAAGTTCAATATTGAAGTGGCCCTATCTATGTGGGATTTAGGTAATATGAGGAAGAAGAAAGATGAGTCCTTTAAGGAATATGCTCAAAGGTGGAGATCAATGGCATATATGGTATCTACTTTTATCCAAAAGAAGGATTTGACTTTTACTTTCATCAATACTTTGGAAGAACCATTCTTTGCCCATCTCATTGGACATACTGCTAATTTCTCCGAGATAGTATTGGCCGGATGCAGAATTGAAAATGCCATTACTACCAGGAAGATCCATGTGAAGAAAAAGACTACAAACTTCAAGTAATTTAACAACAACAAAGGAAAGGATACTAGTGTCAGTGTAGTCAGCTCAACCCCATACACTAAACCTACTCAATCCTACGCCTACCAATCAACCACATACACTAAACTACTCGATCCTACTCTTATCAACCAACCTTAAAGACCAGGTAGTGAAATTAGTTGAAATTTTAATAATATTAATCATAGTAATATTTGTTTGATGTAAATATATGATAATAGTGTGAAGTATGTGTTTATAAATAATTGTGATAGTTTTACATGAGTTTTTGTGATGATAATATTATTATGATTTATTTGTTTTTAAAAAAAAAAAATCGTTTTGACACCTAGAAAAATTTGATTTTTATAAATTTGTTCAAAATTAATTTGATCGATTTAAGAGTCACATAAAATTAGATAATTTTTATTAATCATAAAACTCAATGAACTTAAAGTGATAAGATTTCAAAATACTAAAATCAACCAACAAACTAAATTTTTCTTAAAGAACTACGTATGGTCTGATCCCGATTAGTGGGTACGTAGGCACCTAAATGGAGACTCTAAATATGTAAAAAATTTATTTTTGTGATTTTGTTTGTTTCTCTTAGTTTAAGTAAATGTTGGTCCCAAAAAGATAACAAAGAGGGGGAGTGAATTGGTTATAAAATTTACTTTTAAAATTTTTGAATAAATTTCACACCACTTGGTTATTCAACTAAAATGGCTTTGAAACTTTCTTGAAACAATAAACTTAACAAATAAAAACTTTGAACAATAATTTGGATCAAAATGATTTGCTTAAGCTCACGAAAAATCAAATATGAATTCAAAACTTTTTACTCCCAGAAACCTTCTGACTAACTCTCTGATTAAGAAAATATAAATGAGTTACTCTCTGATCAACCTTCTAAGTATATCACAGTTATGAGCAACAAATAAAATTGCACGAATTTAAAGAGAGATAAGGGAGTAGAGAGTGCAAAGTCAAATTATAGAGGTTTCGCCTTGAGCGTCAATCCTCTCTTCCAGCTCCAAGCCAGGGTCCCGGTGTTCCTCACCGGTTGTGTTCCACTATCCAATCAAATCAATAAAAGTTACAAGAAGTTCTTGCCAATTCTCTTTAGCTACAATTCACTTAGCTTGATTCTCCTAATCAATCAATCTACTAAGTCTACTTGCAACTCTCAACTCTCACTAAAGAGTAAAATCAAATCAAGAGGAATAAAAATAAATTTCCTCAAAAGAATTCGCTCAAAATAAATTTGATAGTAAACTATGACAATTTTTTGTTCACGTAAGAGAAAACTTGATCACTGTTGCAAGTAATTGTTTCGTCCTTTCCGTTCTATCTTGTACTTTGTCCTTTTATTCCAATTACTCTAACGGCTAGAAGAAGATATGGATAAGCTTGTCCCAGATTTTGTGCGTGAAATCTGCTCGAAGTTCTCACAATATCAGCTCATGTTTATCATACTGTTGATTCACTTTGAATTTTTGAATTCTTGAAGTAATTCTTCGAAAACCTAGCTTTAGAAGATAAATCAAATATCTAACAACTTATATGGTTATCTTATACGAAAAATTCGGACTTCAATTTATCCGTAGTTGTACAATTTCATTGTTTGGTACTATTCATGCTTTATCCAAGCTTCCACGTTCTTCGTATTTTTCAATAAATCTTTGAGCACATTCCATAAAAAATCTGAATTGTGCTTTGTAAGTACTTCATATTATACATACTAACTTTCTCCTCAAATGTAATTTATTATGTAAATTGAAAATCAAATCCGAGCCGCCCTTCTTCAACAGTCTGTTTATGAACTTCAAAAAGAACATATGTTCGAAATTTAATCCCTGTGGAATCTGAACCGACTTTGTAGAACACATTGAGCATAATACCCAAATTATACTCAACATTGGAGCTAGGTCTTCATGAATTAAATCTGATTTGGAAGACATGTGATTCTAATATAGTTCATTAACCTTCTGATGTTTCCTCTTAAAAAATTTTGCAATTCTCATTGGAACCTTCTGAGTAAACTTCTTATGAATAAATATTTCACTGTTTCACCTTCTGAGTAACCTTCTGATATACGAATTTTGTTCAATGTAAAACTTCCAACCTTTTGATAGACTTTCTGATATAATTTTATCTCATTAACATTTAAGACTGCACACTAAATAAAATATATAATAAATCATTTAATTCTTTTTGTTATCATCAAAATCATCTTTTGAGAGAAATCAACAGTAAATTTATACATATTTGTAAATAGTTAGAGCTTTGTAAATAGTTTAGATTTTGAAATTAAGGTTTAAAAGAAAACAATTTAAAATTGGAAAGCTACAGTGATAACCATTTAGGTTTTAATAGGTTAGCCCTCGGACTCAGGTTAATTTCTAGTTCTCATTTTGAAAACAATTTTTTCGCGAATCGGTAGCAAAACCGAAATCAACCTACCCATTGGTTTTGGTTTATCTTTTTTCTCAATTTTAGTAGAGTTGCGACTCCAAATAGTTTCAAAATTCAAAATTTCATTTAATTCTTAGTCGAGGATTCGTATTGAATGGGTTAAGGTTTAGTACAAATCAGATTAAAGGAAATCGAACCGGAAATCAAAACCCAGGCTCAACATCTTGCTCAAACGAAGTCATCTTCAAGACATACATGAATATAACATAAGTCTATTATAGAGATTTCTCTTAGAAGTCTACATCCAAAACTAAATATATAAACTTTTTCCAAAAACTCCTAGTAGCTTTGGCTCATACCTGACAAAAGGGGCTCCTTTGTGCTAACCACATAATCAAACTATAACAAAAAGCTATAAGGGTATAAGCAAAACTAGTTTAGTGAGATAACTCCCTTCTTTGAAGCATTTCCATAAAGCATACAAGTATTTTAGGCAATCATATTGGAATGCATCAATCACATGAGCAACAAAATACACACGATTAACCAAAAACCATGTGTAGCATGGATTTTACGCCCTCCATGTCGGGGGTTAAGTGGTTGCCGGCCCGTACGACCATCAATAGTTGCAGACTTACTGGCTCCTACTTGCCATGTAGACTGTCTGGCTCCCACTAGCCCATGTAGATTATCCGGCTCCTACTAGCTACCACTACGACTCCTGTTTCCCCACATGAAGAATAGTAGCGAAAAAAATAAATGTGACTCATAATATGTTATGCATGAATCTTTTTTAATATTAGTTTATTCAATTATCATCAAGTTCAAGTTAAAGGTGACCAAAACAATATTCATCATACCATTGCAAGAAAACATAAGTGATTCATCAATTCCTCTTTCGATATACTTAGCTTTTATTCAACAACCACATCATTCAATTATGAATCCAAATCACACAACATTTATTCATTTATCTTTTTCTTTACTCTCCAGTGCTACTACTTACAAGCACAATCAAGGAAATGTAATTAGTAAGGGATTAACTCACTCCATGATGATCGCTCCTCATCGAAATAATCTTCTGGGAAGGCGATATCGGTTCCTTCTTCACCTAAACAATATGAAATACCTAAAATGAGTCTTTCATAGAATTTCTACTTTAAAAATTCTAAGTCTGTCTTTAATTTGTGGTAAAATCGGATTGAAGAAAGTTCCAACTTAAAATGGCAATAACTTGCTCATTTTAACTCGGAATTTCGCATATTATATATCGTTTTCTACCTACTCGAAGATATCAATCTATTTCTAAGGTTACTTTTACTATAAAAGGTCATTTGTGTCTCGGTTTAGAAGGGCACATATCTAATATGAAAATTCCTTTCTTGAAAAATAATATTTTCTAATCCTTCATTTACTAAGGCTTGTTTAAGTAAAACTCAAATGCATATTTTTGAAAAGAATTCCTTATGTATATAAATAGACTCATAATTTATGCATGAAGCTATAGGTGTTGCCTTATTTAATTTATTTAAAACAACCTTTTCTATTGTTTTGGAAAATTTGGATTTCTTAGACTTTACTTTATGTGGGTGAAGTAACTTATAAATTTTTGGATGATCAAAATCTAATATACTATATTTTGATTCTTTAGTTTATCAAAAATGAGTTGAAAATAAAGTTTAGTCTTTTGAGGTTATCTACCAAATTTATTTCTAGGAATTAAAAACAGTGTTTTCAAAAGTTTACTTTAGTAGTACTTGATGAATTTATTCTTTGAAAATTTATTTTTATTTTCGTTTTCCTTGTAATTTGATTTTCTTGAAAACTTATTTAGCATTTGATTTAGAAAGTTCCTAAAAAAATAGTATTAAGTTATTATCAATATATCAAGACTTCTTTAATTAAAAAGGAGATATCTTTAGACTTTTGAAGAAACTTCTTTTATTAATAGTTTGAAGTTTCATGATGAGTTTACATAACCCTTTAAAAGAGATTATTTAAAAATATTTTTCTAAGTCTTTGAAAAAATGTTGATCAAATTTTATTCTTTCATCAAAAAGATTAATTTTTTATTTGGACAACAACTTATTAGCCATGAATGAATATGATCATGTAGTTTATAAAAGCTAAAAAATATCACAAGATAAGATAATAAAGAATGGAAGAAATAAATAAGCATAATAATAATTGTCAAGTATTGGGAGCCTTAGCTTCTTCAAGGCTTCCCTGGACTAAAAATAGACTAGTCCCAAAAGAAAGAAGAAAATTATTTTGACTTGATGAGGACAATTCTAAGACTAGAAAGACTAGTCTTAAAACAACTTGCAAGGTAAATAAATAAATTGCAAGGTAAGTAAATAAATTACAAGGAAAGTAAATAAACTACAATAACAAATGAGCTTATATACTCTAAAAGATATATATATATATATATATATATAACTACATAGATATGTTTAGTTAAATAAATATAAGAACAACATAAAAGAAAATATATTCATGAACAAGAACAAAGTATGAACATATTATTACTTTCCTAATCTCCATGGGTTTAGAAAACATACACTATGCTCATACTAAGCAAATGAACATAAGGAAAACTTAAAGAAGCATTATCTATGAAAGATAAACTATAGAGAACTTTTGGAGAGATTTTGAGAGAGTAATTGTAGTGTATAAAAGGTGCGAAGGAAATGGAAGGAAGATATGGTATTTATAGGAAAAAGTGAAGGGAAATTTGTGTTAATTAAATAAATGAAAAATAAAACAAATTGAAGGGAAAGGGAAAGGGGGCCGACGCAAATGGAGTGGGAGAGAGAGAGAGAAATTTTATTTTTTTGTATTTTTGTTAATGAAAAGTAAGATATGAGAGATGTGAAGTTGTATTAGAAATGAAAATTGTAAGAAAATAGGTTTATGGTTGTAAGAGTAGGTTGTAAGAAAAAGTATAGATAGATAAATAGTGTAGAATAGTAATGAATAGTGTAATGCAAAGTAAATATGACAAATAAAGTACCAGTAATAAGAAAATACGCGTATAATTGCGATATCTGATATTTTTAATTACCGAAAAATTATAAAACTAATATTTTTGAAAACCTTATATCTTTATGAGTCCAATGATATATCCGGAATTTTTTACTATTCCAAGCCCTAGGACATGCTTTTCGAAAACTGTATCCGATCGAGCTCAAAACGAATCGCAGTTTAACTAATATGATTTTTTTAAGCTTTCTCATGTTATTATGAACTATTCTATATATTAATCTCTCACTTACTTGGTTAAGATTACGAACACGGGATTGCCGGACTTGAACAGTTGCGTCTGACTATGGTTTTGTTGACTTTAGGATTTTCTGTTGACCTTCTAATTAGGGTTTAAGCTTAATCGATCGTAAAACTTTGGTGGTTTACACATTTCCTATTTTCTAAGTTTCATTTGATTGGGGCTACATCCTATGGTAAGGAAGGCAACCCACATGAGAAATATAAGTGTGATATTCCACATATTCTACTAATTACATATTAAATTTGGTAATCTTAACTAGTAATTTTATAAAAGACATAGCCCCTCTTGTAATGAAATCCCTAATCAAGTAATATCTTCTTCCTACAACCAAAGGATTTTAAAACCTAATATTCCTTACTTAGTTTGGATGCTAAAGTATTCTTGTTAAATTACTCATGTCATTCTACTCATACCTTTAGGATTCTTCAAATTATTTGACTCTGATACCACTTCAAGACTGGTACATCTAGGGATACAACCTGGATGGGTTCGGGACGGGTTTTTTGAAACCTAAACTTTACCCGAGTCTTTAATGAGTATCCCAAAACCAGAGAAAAACCCTATCGGTTTTTTTTTATCATTCCCAAAACCCAACCCGCTAAGGTTTTAAGGAACCCATAACCCGACTGACCCGACCCAACCCGACTCGACTCGACCCTACTATAAGGTTTTTATTTTTTTTTCTTAAAAAAAAAAAGAAAAAGAAGGAATTTTGTTTCAAGTTATCAATGATATAAACACTTATATTGAAAGAATGAATTTTAGACAATAATACCATTTATAATGCAAACACTTCATTTCCACTTACTTTCACATACATAGAATATAAATAGGTTCCTTGCTTTAATAACTTAATATTTTTAACTTTTTAATATTTTGAATTTATGTTGGGTCGAGTTTTCCCAACGGGTTACATAATAAACCCAAAACCCGACCCGATAACTTATCGGGTTTTCTTTTAATCCCAAAACCTACCCCAAAACCCTATAAGGTTTTTAGCGAGTTGGGCGGTCGGGTACCCTATAACAACCCGCCCTACTTGCGTCCCTAGTTACATCCCATTATCCTAATCAAGACAGTCCCATTGTACATTCTTAGTGAAAATGATAATTAGTGGCCTTAACTACCACTAGCAAGTAGAACATACAAGACTTATCTCATTAAACCAATTTATTGATAGTTATCAAGTGATGGCTAACAAACAAAAATATAAATAATCTGAAGAAATATACTTTATATATACCTTTATAGTGATATAATCTCAACTTTCCTCACATAATCCTTAATATTTCGTCTTCCATTCTATTAAAAACAATCCTGATACTTCCTAGAGAATCCCATATCTCTGCAAAAAGATCTATAGAGGTATAAGCATATAATCACAACTTAGTAAGTGGATGTAAAAAGAGTAATTATAAACATTATAGGACAAATTAGAATCATTGTTATTATTAGAGTGAATTGTGCATTCAATTAAGATGTCATCCACGTAATGTTGACCAATACATCACAAAATTAGAGAAATTAATGCTACTCTAATTTGGGTTTCAGGGGTTTGGCACAAAAACATCTTCCATCAAATCCAAGAATATGCAATAGACTATTGTCTTCCTAAAAATCATCTCGGACTATCCATTAATAGCTCTTAACCTATATTGCGACCCTCTCTCCTATCACTTAGTTCCATGTAATTTAAAAGAAGAAATGTCCCCTGGGTTTCTCACCTTGATAGTTGGTATCTATGGAAGCAAGGATGCGAAATGCAATATGCTACACATGACCAGTTATTACTTCTAATGTACTCTTAAGGTCATATTTTTATGTAAGCGATCAAATAGATAGTTCACACCAATACAATAGGATAATTAAACATCCAACTTCAAACTAGAATTATCAACCACATGCATTTTAGAACTAACTCACAAGTACAAACAATTATAATGCAAATAATGACCCTTTTTATAATTACCACATAAATGAACCACTTACAGAAATTGCGATTTATCAGTATTTCCTATGAACACCTAATAATATCCAACAGTGAATAGTTATAAGTATCTATAGTTTCGTTCGTAGGTTGGCTGGTTTATTTTATCATTTTCCTTCTTTTCCTTGATGTAATTACCAAGGGTAATAATTCTTAATTTAGCTAATTAGGAATATATTACAATTATAGTGTTTTAGGATGTGACATATAAATAAATAAATTATATTGAAGGGAAAATGTGTCATTAGATTAAAACTAAGAGAGTTTTATGGTCAAAACCTAAAGCATATTTATGTTTTATCATATGACAGAGACGTGATGGAAAATGGAAAGTGGTAGAGTAAAGGTTGGCTTGAACACCGCTGACCTAAAAATCAATGCCGGTGGCCTTTCATCTGTGCCCTGCAGGCTTATAGCCAACCTTCATGAAGAAAAATTTGACCTCAGTGTTTTAGGCCGCCAGCTTTCACACCTAAGCCACCAGCCTTTATTACACGGAAATTGAAAGGGTTTTTCATGTTTTCTTTATATCGTAGGCTTCCCTCTTCTCCAAAACTCACTCCTAAACCTTAAAAAGCTCTCAAATCTCTCTCTATTTATGATCTTAACATCATTGGAGATCAAGAATCTAAATCAAGGTAAGTTAATCCTCATCAATTAGTTAAAGATTTAAAGGGAATGATCTTTCCCTAAAGTTTTCCTTTGGATTTTGAATGGAAAATTGGAGAAAAACCCTACGTTTCGTGGGTGATTTGTGTTCTACAATCAAGAAGGATGAAAGATCAAGATTCAAAATTCTAGGTAAGTGTGAATCTTTTCTATCTTTTTAATGATGCAAAAGAGATATTTTCTGAATCTTATTTAAATTATTTTTGAAGGAAGTCATAGTTTGGAGGATTTTGGACAATTTTTGCTCTGTTGGAGATTTTGTTATCAAAAGATTAAGGTGCGTATGAGTTAGGATTCGTAATTCTTTTAAGATTAAGGTTTATATGATTAAAAGAATGTGAATATTTTATGAAATCATGTTGAGAATGAGAAATTGTTTATGTGATCAGGTTCTGTGAGATTAGGGCTCTGTTCCTAAAAAGTGATTTTAGTTACGAGTTTACCTTACTTGTTGTTTGTGCTTGTAGGGTTAGACATGATAAATTGACCTAATGTCATTTGACTGTAATAAGAAATTGTGTTTGCTGCTTGTGCTTGGCTGTGGTTAGTAAAGACCAGGTAGTACTGTGATACTAACGCGGCACCTTGATGATATATGTGTATTGTTGTCTTGAGTGGAGTCGTGCACAAAGATGATTCTGGTAGTTTAGAAAGTAGTATGGTTACGGTACTATGGGTGTGTGGGAGATTCACAACACCATATATGTATATATTACATATTTTCAATACTGATTATTTTTACAGAGTACTGAGTTACTTCGAGTTCGGGGTTAGGCACGAATAACCCTAGTCTATGTTGTTTGATGGCTAATCAAAGATAACAATTTGTATTTGTTGCATTAGTTATTAGGTTGTATTTGAAACTATATAATGCTTATTCATGTGCATGTGTTTGTGGTGTGGCGAACTGAGCCTTTGTATTCATTCTTTTATCTTTTTCAGGAATAAGTAAGGATCCAATGGTTTTTTATTTAACTGGCTATGGCATGTTCATAAATTATGGGGAAGACGATAATGGACTGGACTTTCCAGCTGATTTATAGATATACAAGAAGAAGGAAATTAGAATTTCATACTGTTTTCATTGTTTATGTTTTGAAAAGATTGTATGAGATTTTCCTTTGATGTTTTAAGTTTAATTTGTGTTGGCTTTGGTTTATGTCAACTATGTTATGAAGAAATTTTATTATTATGAGATGTTGTTATTTAAAACAGGTACCCCTTTTTATATGAGAGTTTGGTGAATATATATTTAATTGTGGATTAGCAGATTGATAGCCTTAATGTGTCTATCATTAGGAAGAACACGTGGCGGGTTATAATGTATTCAGGTTATCGTGTTATATAGGATGTATTTTAATATGGTTTTAATAAGATATAATTTAAGTATTAATTATAGTTTTATATTGGCTTTTATTAAATAATTAACTTATAATTGAGAGTTTATTATTGAAGGAATTGTAAGGTTAGCATCTAAACTTAGTAATTTTGATAAAAAGTTTGAAGTGCACTAAAGGACTTTAGCTATTTATACTAATTTAACTTTACAATGATTATTCTACATAAATCTAGAATCTTAGAAAATTTATTTAAAATAGCAAACATATGATACAAATTCTAGAAAAAGTATGGTATATTGATGAAATTATCTAAAATTTACCTCTTCTCACATTGCCCCTAATAATTACCAAAGAATGAAGTGTAAGCAAATACATGTTAACTACATCGTATGATCTTAAATATTGTTTTCTTTTAGGCTATTGTAGGGTCTAGTTATTCAGTATTAGTGTCCCAATAATATATACTATAGGAGTAGTAATTAAAAGATTAATTGTAGTTAATGTTAAATATAAGCCTTATAATAGTTATTTAAGGTAATCAGCTTATCGTTTATGGAGTATTTATAGGAAAAATTGTACCTATGTTATAGATTGATAAATTTACTGTCTAAACTTCATATTAAATATTTAGAATATGATTAAAAATTATCATGCATAAAGGAGCCTTTTAACTATATAAATTACATTAATTTCAACTTTATTAAACTAGCAAAATGACAAAAAAAAATTCTAAAAATTTTATGAGATGCACCTAATATTCTGTGGGTTTACCTATAAAAGGGTTCTACGAAAGGAGTTGAAATAACTTCGTGAAAATTGCTTTAATTTCTGCCATCTACCACCAAAAGACACCACTTCTAGCCATCTTCTACCACCATAGAGTTATCGATAGCCTCTCTCTCAATACCAAGTTTTCACATATTGAGTTTGGTGAATTTCGTGATATTTTGTGTGAGTTATGAATTTTAGAACCTTGGGCACTATTTATAGATGGATCTGGTTGGTTTCTTATTTTTTATTTTTAACTATCTAAGTGTCAAGTAAAAATTATGAAAAATTAACTACATGTTTATTACATGTTTACAGGTGGTGTGTAATTTTTTTTTTAAATTTAATGACACCTGGTTGATTTTTTATAGGGTTAATATCAAATTTGGTACCTGAACTTTAGCCAAAAATTCAATTAGGCACTTGAATTTTAAAAAGTCCAATTTCAATACTTGAACGAACGCTTGGAGGACATTTTCAGTACCTTCTCTAACTCGGTTATAATGTCTGATGATGTGTCAATTCCGACCAATAAGCAACCGTCACATGTAATTTCAATTAAAAAAATTAGACAACAAGCTCACCTAATCATTACTATTTTCTCATTTATTTATTTTATTTTATTTTCCACTCGTGTCATCCCCAAGCTATCTCTGTGGCCACTATTATTGAAGAGTTCAAGCTCTTTTGATCAAACTTGTTTATATTTTGTATTCACCTTTTCAACTTCAAGCGGTTACAACAAGGAATAATGAATTATCCATATCACTTACTTCTAAGATTGATTCACTAGAATAGCCTAATTGAGGTCCAAATTAAAAACCTATAAATTGAAAAATTAAAGATTGAAACTTTTGGTTATACAATTTCATCAAGCATTCAATATTGAATGTTATCATTACCAGGCGTTTCTTCTTCTTCTGGATCTCTATATGAGATATATCTCATCATCTAATTCTCAAGTCTTCCTCTCTCAAACTACTTCTCCTTCAACCTCTTGCCACTCTTAACTTCTCTCTCCAGCCCTCTTTCTCTCTCTAAACTCAATAGCCCATTAATCGAATTCCACTACCGTGACAACATCATGAACACAACAACAACTAACCTACTCCAAATATCCAACAACATAACTCGAACACTCTGACAAACACGACCATAGAACATAAACACTCACCACTGTACACTGAAACTCACTAAAACAACCACCACCATCAACAACTAATCGACGATACCCAAATTGAAAAAATAAAGATTAAAACTTTTGGTTATACAACTTCCTCAAGTATTCAATACTGAACGTTATCACTATAAGGCGGTTCTTCTTCTTTTGGATCTCAGACCTATATATAAGATTTCTCTCATCATCTTACTCTCGGGTCTCCCTCTCTCAAACAGCTTCTCCTTTAACCTCTCACCGCTCTCAACTTCTCTCTCTAGCCCTCTTTCTTTCTTCCTAAACTCAGTAGGCCATTTACCAAAATCCACCACTGTGACAACATCATGAACACAATAACAACTAACTCTAATTATCCAACAACACAACTCAAATACTCCGATAAACTCAACTATAGAATACAAACATTTGCTGCCGCATACCGAAACTTGCCAAAACAACTAACACCCTTAATGACTAATCGACGATACCCCCATGGTTAAGTAAGCCTGGTTATGTTGTTTGATTTTTTTTAATTGAAATTACACGTAGCAGTTGCTTATTAGTCAGAATTTATATGTTAGCAGACGTTATAATAGTATTAGATGAGGTACTAAAAATGTCATTGAAAAGTTCATTCAAGTACTGAAATTGAACTTTTTAAAGATCGAGTGTCTAATTGAATTTTCAAGCAAAGTTTAGGTACCAAATTTGACGTTAACCCATTTATTATACCATTTTGCCTGCATTTTGACATATTTTGGGAAATTTTCTAGCACTTTCCCTTAGTTAATTTAGTATTCCAAATTTTCCTAATAATTTCCAGATTTTTCTAGAGCCTTTGTGAATTTTTCTTCTATTTTTTTTTCTTTTTTTGCTAGTTTTTCAATTTTTACAAATTTAAATGGGCATTTTATTAATTTCTTAGGTTAAAGTAACTTTATTTGAAAAATCTGCATTAATCATTATATTATATGTTATCTCTATTTTTTTTATTTTTGTTCATACCTCCTTACCCATTTACTACTTTGCTATTTATTGTTTATCTTTTATTTACTAATACTTATCATTTTTAATTTCCTTTTCCTATGAATCTTTGTTATATATATATATATATTTAATTGAATTTTATTAAATTTGAATTCGATAGTAGCTTCCATATCATTCCTTGTTTTAGATTGATTAAGCCCTTAGTTTAAATGGTTTCCTTTGATTTTTAAGGTTATTATAGTTTCAATACTTTCTTTTCTTATTAATTATTCCATCTAATTCTAATTATAACCTAAATTTAGTTTATGGTTTGTTAAATTAGATGCTTTGATATTGATTTACTAATAATTTTGCATGCAATGAAAATCAAGGTATCACATAAAATAGGTAGATAAATTTAGGGATTTAGTTTAGAAATTTTGAAGATGATGAAATTAATTTAACTACTAAGGTAATTGAAATAAATATTCGACCAAAATTTATGTATTGATTTAATAGAAAATTTTCGAAATTGGAAAAAAAAAAAAGGGAAAATTGGGAAATTGTCATTTTAGGTGGATGGCTAAATTGGTATTTGAGTTTGGTTTGATATATTTGGTATGATGAAATGGGATATTAATGTGGTTTAAGCTTTATTTTCATTTTAAATTAATTACTAGCTTGAATTTGCTAATTCACCTAACCATACTATATAATTTACTTAATCTACTTAGTTAAATTTATCTAGCTCAAATTTCTAGTTTAGGTTATAATTTGATTAAAAAAATTTTGTATTTTTATACTATTTAATTCACACATTCTTAGTTAACCTAATTGAATTTGGGATATTTCATTAATTGTGCCAATATCCAAATTATATATGTATGTTATTAAATAAAAAAACCTAAAAAAATTCGATTTTCACTTTAAATTGGAAATTGTCAATCAGAATGCATATGAAACTCATACCACATAGTATTGGCCAGTAGTTAAATCTTGGTTGATACTTTTTTTAATTTTTCTCTGTTTTTTTATTTATTTATTAGTGGTTTGAAAGTAAGCATAGAAGAATTACAAATGTTGATTTGAAAATGATAGTGGTGAAAATTTTCAGAGAAAATTATATGTTGAGTTTCTTTCTTAAGTCTACACCTGACTTCTTTATGGAAGATCATTTGGGGACAAAGAAAATAAAATTGGTTAAAGAGAAAACTTACAGTCATCAAAGCTCTCAAAATGACTGAATTGAAAAATATACAAATCATTTAAGCTTTTACAAACCAATTGAGTAACCTTACTAGCAACTTTAAGCTAATTCTAGCTCTAAATTTATAGATTAAATAACAAGTAAAACTACTCCACATGAATATTTGTAAAGTGGTTTACACATAGTAAAGTTAACTCAATCATATAATGATATTCATTATCTGCTCTATTGACTTAATTGGTGATTTTGTTTTAAAATTTTGAAAATTTTTTGTTAAATTTTAGTAATTTCATTAATTTCCTTTAATTTGTGAAGAAAAATGATCATTTAAAGCAAATGTACTCTATTCTTTGACAAACTTTAACTTCAACCCTATCTTGCTAAATTCCCTTCCTCTACACTTAATCTAAACATTGTCCTCAATGTTTAAAACATGATAAATAGATAGAGGATAGTCATCAAATAAGTGCAGAGCAAGATTTGAAAATGAGAAGTTTTAAGAAAAACTTCTTTGTTTATCGTCAAGGGTCGAGTTTTGATATAGCAGCATGCTCGATTTGCTTTCTTGATTTAAGCTGTATTAGACTAAGGTAAAACATGGAAAAACATCAATGATAACCACTAGCTCGATTAAAGCTATGGTTGAAGTATGGACAAAAATTTCCTAAGTTTATACATGTTTGAACTAAACTTCGTTTAGTCAAATAAGAATCTTGCATAAAAATCAGTCTTATTATGCAACAAAGAATAACAAAGAATAAAAGAATTTAGAAGAACTTATGTCTTGAAAGAATAAAAAAATTTATAAGAATAAAAAGCATTCATGAAACAAACATTTGCTTAGAGAAGTCATTTAAACAGAATTTGAATTTAAAAATAGAATTGTATGAATAAGGGAGTCAAGAGGTTTAGTCTTCTTTTCCTAACCAATATCTCCAACTCCTACTCCCTTCATTTCTTCTCCTTTTACCTCCTGCAGCAAGAGGTGGGCGCCAAGTTGAACCAGCCCGGAACCGCTGGGCCACGATTCAAGATGAGGTTGAATCGAAACTAGCCCGTGGACATGAAGGGTTAATTCGGGCCGATTCGTGGCCCTTTGACCCGTGAATGATTGTTTTTAAAATTTTTTTGTAAATTTCTTTAATTAAATTGATAAGAAAAACACATAATTAGATCATCATACAATAGACATATAGAGAATTTTAAATTATAAACTTGTGCAAAATAAACAAAATTTATCAAAGAAAGCACACTTAAATAGGAAAGTTATTCTATAGTGCATACACTTAAGCTAAAAAAGCATACATGAACAAATGAAGGAAAAAAAAAGACAATTTCATAATAAATACTATCTATTCACATTAAAATGAGTTTAAATATTTATTTCTTTTTTTTTTCTTGTATTTTTTTATTTTGACTCATCTTACTTGTTGGGTCAACGGATCGAGGCCTTGAACCGGCTTTAACCCACCAAGCCAACGGGTTAGCTGATGGATCATGACTAGTACGGTCGAGCCAGCCCATGGGCCATGACCCACCAGTGACGGTTCGAGCTGGGCCAATGGTTCAACCCGGCCCATGTCTATGTCTACCTGCAGCTCTATTTGTTCCACCACCACCTGCACCTATAGATGGTCTTCTTCCACCTCTATTACCTCTTTTTCTTGGAGGGTTTGATCTTTGAGGAGGTGTTTGTCTCTGGTTAGGTATAACTGTTTGCTTCTCTGTTGGTTCTCTAATGTGTATATCACCCACTTGTATGCTCTGTGTGGTTTTTATCTTAACCGTCCACTTGGGTGCCTCTTTAAAAGTGCTTGCTCATTTTTGGTTTTTTAACTTTTTCAATTCTTTGGAAGAGGCTTTCCCTTTCATCAATTCCTTGATTCAGCTGCCTTTGTAG
This sequence comes from Combretum micranthum, assembly GCA_024138025.1. Classification (NCBI taxonomy): domain Eukaryota; kingdom Viridiplantae; phylum Streptophyta; class Magnoliopsida; order Myrtales; family Combretaceae; genus Combretum; species Combretum micranthum. The sequence goes on from JAMXBD010000136.1 coordinate 1,515,614, forward strand.
TTGTAGGGCATAAAGAAAAATCACTCTTTTCTTGCTCAGTCATGCCCTTTGTATTGACCATGTAGGGCTTAATTTGTGCAGCTTCTTCTTCATCTCTCTTTTTCTTCTCTTCTTTCTTCCTCCTTTATTCTTCAACAAATGATTGATTCAGATCAAAATCATGTCTTTCTTGTTCTAGTCCTACTTCCAAAAGCTATCATCATATTCTTCTTCAACTATAGCAGTACCCTCCACCCCTTATTGTCCAAGTATTATAGGTTGGATTTCATTGGTTTTTGGATGGGCTGGTTCATTAAATGTAGGCTACTCTACTTCCTTTTCTTGCCCATCCTTTTTTTCTAGCTTCTTCTTTTTCCAAGGGAGTGGCTAACTTTTCAGCTAATTCAGCATCAGCTCTAGTTTACTGCATTCCCTCTATTTTCTCCTTAGATTTTATAATGGCTTCATCCATTGTTTTCATCATTTGTAACCTCTTTCTTCTCCTTCGCAACACCTCATCCAACATTCTTTTGAAGGCAACTACTCTTTACCTCATCTCCTTAAGCTGCTTATGAACCAATGGGGCTCATCAGGAGTGTCATTTGTGGCTTGCCCATAAATGATTTAGATTGGTGCATCAGGGTCTACTACTGCCACATCTAGAGTCATTGGAGTTAATTCTTCATCAAACTCTTCCTCTTGAGTTCTAAGCTTACTCTTATCAAAGGGCTTCTTCTTTGCAGTAACTTTTCTACTCCTAAGTTTTCTTTGAACAGAGGTAGGACTAAGATAAGGGGACACAAGTCTATCTTCCTCATCTCCTTATGCATTTGTGCTTTCAAGAGCTTCCTAGGGATAGGGAGGGGTGTTTTTGCTTTCATAACTATCTTGGCAATTTCAATGGAGATGATCTCACATATTTTCTCCTTCATTGCTTGATTCTCAACTTCTGTGCTCTTTAAAATTTCTTCTTCAACACTAGCAACTATCTCAACTTCAAGCTCATAATACTCATGGTTCGCTGGTAATTGGTCTAATGGTGAAACTAACTCTTCTTCTAGAGCTAATGTGTTGAAACTAACTCTTCTTCTAGAGCTAATGTGTTAAGGTCAATGCCACTAGGGATTGTGGCATTGCCTTCTTCTTGTGCTGGCACATGGAAAACAGGGTCTTCTCTTTCCACATAGGGCTCTTCTTGGGATGCCCTTTCTTCTACTATTTTAGTAGCTTCATTGGACATATCTCCAGCAACTTCTTCCTTTACTACCAAACTTTCTGTCTCAAGTCCTACTCCATGCTCCCCAGATATTACTTCTGTTGTAATATTGCTCACCAAATTACTTATCAAGATGGGATTATAATCCTCATCTAATGTATCATCTTATATGATCAGCTTTTTCCTCTTTAGTGCTAATTTCTTGGTCTTTCTCTTAAAGGTCTTTGAAAGGTTTTTTATTGGAGCTAAGATAGTTCTGGGTGTAGGCTCCAAAATGGGTGAGTCGGGTTGTAGTGGAGGTAAGACATGTTTTTGAGTAATGGCTTCATTGTCCTCACTAAGATAGTGAGCAGACGACTTAGCCATTGGTTTTGAAATGGGTGTTTGTGTTTGTGTTTGAGTGTGTATGAGAGAAGGTAAATGTGTTTAAGGTGGAGAGTGTGTATGTACAAGTGAGGTGTATGGGGATGGTATGTATGTGAATGGTAAAGGTGGCTTGGCGTCATTATCATCATCATCATCTTGGTGATCTGACTCAGCCAAGATAGGTTCAGGTAAGGGGATTTTGGATTTTCTAGGTAGTTGAGGACCATAGGTAAGCATATCCATGAGTTTCCTCATGCTTTCCTTTAGATCTTACATGTCCTCATCATACTTCTTTTCAAATTCAGCCAACTTCTCTTTCATCTCTTTCACCTCAACTTCTAACTTGTTGAAGCAGGCTACAAATGGATGTAATAGAGTTAGTTGTTCAGGCACATCAGGGTAATCTAGTTCTTATTTTGTAGTAGCAGGTGCTTTTGAAATAGTGGTAGTAAGCTCTTAAGTAACTTTAGAAGCATGCAGTTCTTGGCTAGTTGCAATAGGCTCATTCTCAAGTGTAACTACTTCCTTTGCTGTCGATGCAGTAACAAATTGAGCTCTACTTCTACTAACTTCCAATCCTTAAAAGATCTCTTCTGGAGCTCCATAAATTTGCATACCACATCAATGCGTCCTTGTTCTAGCCACAATTTCAAATTCTTCAAAATTTTGGTTATTAAACCACCTAGATAGATTCCCTTGCCTTGCAGACTTGCTTAAGTTCTAATTCTCCAAGCCATTAATAGACTAACATTCATTCATTCTTCTTCTCATGATACTGAAAAGAGGGTGTAGCTCAGCCCTTACTATTGTGGCTGTACCTTCTAACTTCGAAAAGATGCTCCTTGTAAGCAAGTAATGTAGCATTTTAGCACTTAAATTCTTGAAGTTTGAGGTAGTGGTCTTTGAAGGAGTTAATCTCCCCTCAATCTCTTTAGTTATAAATTGCCTCCTTTCCTCCTTTAACACTGCTACAAACAACTTCGTAAACTCATCATCGTAAAGGATCTCCTCATCATCATATAGATCCATTGCAACCATAAATTACCTCATGGCCACTATTCTGTATTCCCCAAATGCAAAGAAATGCATTGAATCACCTAAATTTGGTACTGAGAATCTAGTCCCAAAGCTGGCCATGAAGGCCATGGTCACTTCACCAAAGACTTTTTCTCTTATTTCAAAGACCTTTTCCCATGCTAAATCTTCAAAACACTTTCTAAAATTTGCTTCCATCCCATAACTTTGAAAAATATTCCAACCTAACAGAACATTCTCTACTATTTTTTTTTTCTAACCAAAAAGAACTTAAATTTTTCCCCATCCTCAACATTTAAACCTATTGGAATTTGCGGTTGGGTACTTCCTTGGATTGTAGGCCTAGACTCAGGTCAATGCTTTTTAGATTATTTTTGGAATTATGGTTGTGATTTTTTAGGTGTCATTTCTGCAAATACAATGCAAGCAACATAAGCTTTTGTGTTCAAAACTTATAATGAGAAATAAAATAAAATTCTGCTCTAGTTTATTAACTAAACCTTACAAACAGAACTATCTTCTTCGAAGAACAACCTCAAAGCGACTTTGTTTAAAGCTTTTTCAAAAGTATTTCTTACTAAAATCAACCACATTATTGTTTCTAACTTCATTTTATTGTTTAAGATTATAATCATCTTTTTCAAATAATCTGAAACAAACTAAGTGCATTCAGAACTTCATTGAAGCTCAAGAGTTACAATAAATTTTGTGACAGATTACTTAAGAAACCTAAAATTCTAACTTATGAAGGTGCATAGAACAGTTATATTCACTTGTTTATATCATCAAGTAAGTTTCTTTCTATCAGATATAACATATAGCAAAAAAGTATAAACACTGAAACCCTAGAAATACATAGTTTAACCTAGCATTTAAACTTACAAATAAAGAAAAAGTAAGGAAACGAGCTTACCTTAGTAGTTTGATGCTCAAAATACTAAAAAGGAATGATTTTTGGTTTCATGAGTGCAAGGTATCAAAGGTACTGAAAGCTTCTATCGGGTCATAAGAATTTTTTAGTGTAGCAATGAAAACAAAGGAAGCAATAGTATTTATCCTTTTTTATTAACACGTGCCATGGGTCCAACTTTAGACATAACTTCAGGTTGAGACTATATTTATTAGGACAAAACAAAAAGAATTAAATATTCGAGACTTTCATAGAAGTCGTGGCTTATTAAAAAGAATAAAGAATTAAAAGAATTAACGAATCAAGGCCTAAATATAAGCCTTTATTAAAAACCTACAAAAAGAATGAGGAATTAGGATAACAAAGGCCACAAGTTGAGGGCTCGACGTAAGCCTCAACAGAAAGTATGATCAAAATTTATTTAGCCTTACATATGTTACGGGTTTGGCTTAAGGGCAAACTTATTAGATGGATCCCCTGTAAAACACTCTAAAAAAGCTTTAAAATGTGGATTGATCTAGAAGCTCAATCATATCCCACCATTTAAACAAAGAATTTTATGAAAAACAACATTCATATACTTCAAAATCATCCATAAATCAAACACATTATTAAGTTAGGTTTTCAACAAAACCTAATTAAAGTCTTTATAAACCATCATCATTTAGAAAAAAAAATTCACCAAAGAAAACATTTATCCTTCTCTAAACATTCATCAACAATATTCAAAGGTCTTTAAGAAAAACAAAATCATCTAACAACTTCCTCAACTACAAAAAGAAAGGTAGGATGAATCATCCTATGAGTCTTTCTCTTTCTCAATTCTTGGATTGTTCCCTTGGGTTGGCTTATGTGTTCCCAGGTAATGATCCTTGAGGTCTCTTGGAGAGGAGTTTCTGAATCTGGCCCAACTGTGTCTCTAAATTATGAATAACAGTAAAATGATTTCTTAATGCAGTGTCAATGCTTTGTTGCTTTGCCTTGGAGGCCTTGATGAGTGGAGGAATAAGTTCCTCTAAACACATTGATTTTGCATTTGACACAAAAGATCCTTGACCTTGTTTTTGAAAAATTTGTGGAGGAAAATTGAGATTTTGAAATTTGTTATTATTAATTTACTTAAAATTTGGATGGTTTCTCTAACCAAGATTATAAGTATTGCTAAAAGGATCATTTTTAGAACCATTGAAATTTCCAACTAACTTTATGCTCTCCAAAGTCATACCCTCATAATTTTTCCCAAAATTGCCATCAACCATATTGACCTGACCATTCCCCATACTCAAACTATCCAATTTCTTAGTCAATACTTCTATTTTGGAAGTTAAAGCTATCATAACATCCAATTCAAGCACACTTCTAGATTTCTCCTTCGTAGTCTTACTAGATGACCATTGATAGTGATAATTGGTTATGTCCTCAATTAAACTCGAACACTCTTTAAAGGACTTATTTTTAAGGCTTTCACCTATTGCTACATCAATTAACTGCCCAGTGTTTTAGTTTAACCCATTATAGAAAGTTTGGACCTGGTTTCATTCAGGTAATCTATGATGTGGGCATCTACTTAGCAGCTCTTTCCATTTTTCAAAATCTTCATACAAAGTTTCAGATTCCGATTGATCGAACAAAACTATGCTAGCTCTAAGTCTGGCTGTCTAGAGGGTGGGAAATATTTTCTCATAAATCGTTTAGCCATCTGCAGCCAAGTGGTTATAGAATTTCTAGGTAGTTCATTAAGCCATTTATTATCATTGTCTCTCAAGGAAAAAGGAGATAACTTGAGTCTAATAGCATCATCAAAGGCTCCATTGACTTTTACTGTGTCACAGATTTCTAAAAACTATTGTAGCTGAGTGTTTTGGTCATTATCCTACAGTTTATCAAATTGCACATACTATTGGACCATTTTGAATCAAATCTGGTTTAATCTCAAAATCGTTTGCTACAATCCTAAGCCTTGCTATACTAGTATTAGCTCCATCCAGGGTAGGTCTGCAAAATTCTAGCATAGTCCTAGGTTGATTCACTCTTACAGTGTCACTCTCCTCTTATATCTCCCCTCTACCATTCTCAAGATCTATCCTATTAGCCATGTTTTCCTAGAAAAATCCTTGTTCTTCTCTAGCTACTCTCCTACCGACTTATCCTATACATTGAGGCTCTGGAGTAAAGAGAAATAAATGATGAGATTGACTCCTAATCATAATCCTACATTTTTTTTTAAAGAATTATTCTACAATAAAACTGTCCTACATTTTTTTTTTCAAAGAATTAGTCTACAACAAAACTATGTTATAACAGACAAACAACAAACTAAACAGCAACAAAAACAACATTATGTACATAAGAAGAATAAAAGAATTAAATAATCAAAAGAATGAAAGAATAATTACAAGCTAAACAAACAGAAACTAAATAGAAAAAATGAAAAAGAACTATATAGGCATATTCACAAACAAAAAAAAAAAAAAAGGCTACATATGAAAAAACAACTTAAAAATAGAACAAAACTATATAAGAATGTACATATATACAAGAAAACAAAAACAAAAGAACTTAGAAGTATTTACAGAAAGAAAAAGATATTCACAAAAAGAAAAAAAAAAGCTATATACAAAGATAGATTTTTAGAAAAACTATAAACAAAAGATTACTCACAAGAATAGAAATAGAACAAAAGCTAAACTAAAAACTATTCGCACTATCCATAAGGATACTAGCTAGCCTAACAAATGAAAAATTTTTAGATATCGCCCTGTAGAGCTTCATTTTCATGAATTTAACACCGATTCCCCAGCAATGGCGCTAGAAAACTTGGTTTGGGTAGTTCGATTGGATTAGTAAATATTGAAGAGCACGAAGTTGAAGTTTTCAAAAATTTATGAAACATACTAATAAGTTATGTTCAACTTCGGTCATAACTACCAACATTAGGTAAGCACAGCTATCGAAGTAGCATAGAAAACATTAGATCATATTCCAAGGGATCGATGGCATCTATCATACTCATTTTTCATCCCTTACTTAGAAAATTTAGTAAAGCATAATAAAAACAGAAGTTATACTCGAGTTAGTGCATATATACATGTTTTCAGGGCAAATTGTAAGATGAACTTGTTAATGCAAGAGAAAGCCTTAGGGATTACTTTACTAAGTCCTTATCATGTGGTTTCTTAATGAACTCTTAGAGTTGTTCATCGATATATTTGCACCGTTGGATTTACTAAGATAAGTTAAAGTCTCTCTTAAGGTCAGTAACTCTAGATCTAAACCAGACCATCGGAATCTCCTCACAAGTTATTAGCAATCTAGATCCGTATAAAGTTTAAGAATCCTTTGTTTTAAAACCAACCTAATGAATTTAAAAAAAAAAAAACGATAGAAAGTTTCACCATATCTCTCTCAAGGTGATTATGAGCAACTCTGTTAGTAGCTCAAATCTATTCAAAAGAATGATCTCTCAATCTATTTGATTGAAATCATACGTGAATCTAAAAGGTATACTACTCATTCATACCCACAAAATTAAGTTTTAGCTACTAACAACAAATACCCAGTTGATATTCATTAAAACATGTTGAAATCACATGAATCACGTCTTGGATTCACAAATCTTAAGTTAAATGATTATTTGTCCATGGATGCAAATATTAAACACAAATCTGAAGAAAAAATATGGAATAAAAGATGAAATTTACAAATTAAGTATAGAGTCTTTCAAAGACAAACGTCAAGTTTACAATGCATATACCTAGAAAACTTTGAGATTTCATAGCAAGAAGAAACAGTTTTTTCGCCAAGAATTCTCTCTCTATTCTACATTAGAATTTTGCTACATATGGTACTGATACATGAAATTTGCTACATATGGTACTGATACATACCACATGTATGTGCGTGTTTATTTATATAGGATTAGGCACATAAATCATAATAATTTTATTCCCTAATGTGGTAGATTCTTTACAATTGAATTGTCCTAATCTTTACATGCGCATCTGGATGCCAGCTCATAGGCTCACTTTTCATGGTGTATATCAACCGCTCGAATATTGCTTGAATGTTAGGGCTCTATATAAGATGTGGACTTCTGCTAAAAATCTCGAGCTCTTATCCAGATTTAATCATAGGTTACATTGAGTTCATCGAGGGCTCGACTGCTGGCCTCAACAGAACTTGTCCATTGATGTTTAAAGCAAAAATGTCTCAGAGTCGATCAAGGGTAGTGCCGAGGGCTCGACTGGGGTTTTGCCCTTGTTTTGACTTGTTTTTTTGCCCTCAATGGATCTTTTGCAAACCTTAACTAAGTTATGTTGTACACCATTGTTGTTGTTTTGCTCCAAATCTAATTCATGTCACTTCATTTCTTGTTGTTTTGATCTTAAGAGTTGAAAAACAACAATTGCAACATAAAGGCACTTATTTCATTGGAATTTATCTAAAAATGTATTAGATTAAGTCTAAATTCCTATGAATGGATTAGAGCAAAACAAACTTATCATGTTTAATCAAAATTGTCGATTGTAATGTTCTTTTTATTACTAGAACTATCAGTGGATGTTGATACATGTTGTTTATTTGTTATGTTCATGGATGAATGGATGACTAGATGATGAGTTCCATGTTTGAAACTTTTCATGTCAAATATGTGATGAAATGTGGTTTTTGGTAATCAAATTCCAATATTAGTTCTATTTGAGATAGAGTTTTTTGTCTCATCCTTATTTTAGTCAGCTATAAGTGTACTTTGATGTAATGATTAATTGATGGTGTTTACAATTTATGCTTTGGCAAAGGATTTTTAGATCGATGTTTTTTTTTTTTATTATTCTTGAAGGCTACAAATAAATACCCTATTTTCCTAGCTAAGAACCAAACTTACCTAGGCATCTTGATTTTATTCTCCATGTAGATGTTTCTCATATGCAGAAAGAGAGAGAGAGAGAGAGAGAATAGGATTGGGGAAGAAGAAGAAGTATTTACAAGAGAGAGAGATAATGGGATTAAGAAGAAGATGGTTATGTTAGAGAGAGGAGGGGACTGAGGAAAAAGAAGAATTATTTTAAATTATTAATTTTGTCTACGTATGTGCCAATGTGGCACTTAACGGAGTTTCACTAATGGTTCTTAACAACATTACCTCAATTGACTTACTTCACTAAACAATGGGACCTCTTTTTAACCACTCAAAAAGTTGTGACTTCAAACGAACTTACTCTTAAACATTGTGAACTTTTGGCATAATTTACCTTAAACATAATAGATACTCCAACATCACTCATGCATTAATGATTTCAGAATTTCATAAGTTGACCTACTTGAAACGGTAACTAGCCACATACATATCTACTTATAGTCTTTAAGGGTTAATTGACATCCTCCATGCCAAAATTACAAAGATTATAAGTTATTGTTAAAAGTTACTCTATAGTAAACACTAAGCACCTGCTATTCTTTAGACAAACTAATCTATATTTTCATTAATCTTCACATGTTCTCTATTCCTCATCTGAAGGGACTTCAATGCTGGCAATATTCCTGGCCTACTAACTAATAATACTATCAATACAATGGTCTACACACTCACTAGATGAACCTAAAAAGAAAAGAGTGAGTCGGTACCTAGTATGGCATATCACAAACACATACATACACGCGTGCGATTTAACAAATACATATTCACATACAAACCTAATACTAATGCAAAAACCAACATGTTATTATCTTTACATTAAGTCGGCATCCATCATAAGAATAACTTAGTATCTCGCTACAATCCACATTTAATTATAATAATACAAATATAAAATTTTAGGTACTCCCCAACATTCATGAGTCAAATGAATATTAGGTACTCTTTAATACTCTCGAAACTAAAACACCTAGATCTACTCAAACCATTTCCATACACAACTCAACCAGAGACAATATCACACATGGCATCCCGATGCCATGATAATTGCATGGATACTCCCTACCTTCTACCAATAGCTATGGACAAGCAACAAGCATATTATTATATTAGATAGTTAATTAGTCCTTCTCAATTTCTAACTTAACAACCATAAGCAACAAACAAAGTATACACATACCTAGAAGTTATTCTGTTCCAAAACTAGTATTTACTACCTGAATTGCGCACAAATAGTTACTTCGAGTCTTTTATACATATAACTCAACTCTTGCTACATTCAATTGTACATATCCTTCTGCCGCTATTATCTAGGTTTTTAAGATGTTAAAGTATACTTTAATCCTAAAGGAAAGAGCTGAATGGATTCTAGTCATTTTTAGGTAAGAAAAAGATGATTTTTAGGGTATTATAACATGCATAAACTATTACACAAGTAGGTATAAGGTTAGATATTGCTTAGGCAAAGAAATTAGATCATAATAAGGTTTATAGAGAGGTATACTAGCAGAACATGGAGGGTACACAAGGGATACACGAGGGGATACACAACCTTGTGTTCTTCTTGTGTTCTTTTCCTAATACAATTTTTAAATCAATAAAAGGAACACGACTAGGAATACAAGGTCATGTATATGTCATGTTCTTTATAAGTTCCTTTTTCATCGAAAATATAGAGAAAAACATGACTTAATACAAGAGCTTGTGTATTGGTCGTGAATTTCTAAAAAGTCACTATTTTACCACATTAGGGTACACAGCCTAATGCACGGACTCATGTATAGGCTGTATACTCCTAGGAAATGTCTCTTTCGCCTATTTTTCTCTCATTTTCAAACCAAAAATATGTTTAAACCTTTTCCTATGCCTATTTATCCCTTTCATACCCTTTTATACGTAAGTTCACTCTTGTTCACAAGAAATTTAACATCCGAAAGAGTAAAGTTTTGTCTCAATTCGTATTACCTTTTTGAGATTTTTTAAATCTTTCATTCTTCTAACTTTTAATTCCCATTTAATAGAGTTTCCCTCAAGAAATATCTCTTAAATCTTATCTTTTTCCTATCAAAGATTATGGTCAATACCCAAAACACTGAGAATTTATTATCCATTTGTCTTTTTGTTCATAAGAAATGTGAGAAAAGGGAAGGATATGCTCGCTTACGGTGAAATTCCTTTTTAGGATGTTCAAGGGTTCTTCAAGAATGGAATATCTCAATTCGGGAGTAGGAGAGGAAATGTGCAGGATATGGGGAAAAGAAAGAAGAAAAGAAAAAGAGTGAATTGTTATGATGTACTTGAGAAGGAGGAAAGATGGTTATTCCCTAACTTATAACCAATGTATCTATTGGAAATTATCATTTGATATGTGTATCATATCAAGTACGTAGACCATAGTTTAAACTTAATTTGGTGTGTTATATCTAACAGTGAAGTCCTCCATATCCTATCTAATCAATAAAATTCAGGTAGTTAATTGTAAAAATAAGCATAGTTTAGGTACTAAATTGGCATATTTAAATTTCAAGTAACTAAATACAAGAATGGGTAAAGTTTAGGTACCAAATGTGATATTTACCTTATTTATTTCTTATATTCATATACATACACACAAAGAGAGACTAAATTTGTATTTTATATATATGTACACTTTATTACTAGATTAAACTCTATTTTAGGTAATATGAAACATAATATAGACTAAGTATATCATGCTCTTATTATAAATTTAAATGTATAAAATACTTTAAATAAACTTTATATGTACTTGCAAGCCATGCATCCTTGATTTGTGTATACAAATAAGTTTTTTATGAAAACTAATATGAAATTCGGTAAACACAAAATAGAAGGGTATAGCTACAACTAAAAATAAAATTGAAATTAAGGAATTGTGAAAATATAAAAAATTAGTATTTTAATATAATACACAAAATAACATAAAAATTCAAATTTAAAAATTTAGAGTTTCAAGATTCAAAAAGTAATTATGCATCAAAATACAAATATATTTCATGATGTTATAAAAGTTTTTTTTTTTTTTTTTGTTATGTCTACAAGCATTTTCCTATTCATCTTGAACCTAGATATGTAATTTGTTGGAAACCTCCACCAAAGATACTTTTGCACATGCATTTTACATTATGGAAATTAAAAGAAAAAAAAAGTAAGAAGATTCATTTTAGTTTGACAACTAAAGAAGACGTGCCCCTATCCCTTTGATTCTTGGTGTTGCTACAATCATTGTCTAAAACATGTTAAATGTCTCTCTCTCTCTCTCTCTCTCCCCCTCTCTCTCTCTCTCTCTCTCTCTCTCTTCTCTTCTTTATTTCCCTACAACACACAAATTCATCTCTTCCCTATCTAAACTCATGTCACCCCAAAGGATACCATAAACGTGACAACCCGCTACACTCAATATTAAGACTTAAGTATGACAACCTTTGTCATCCCAGAGTCTTGATATCGGGTGTAAGGCATACTTTCACGATCGCAGAGGACCAAACTTTGGATCAAGTCGTTTAAGCAGTTATACTTAATAGTAATTAAGAAAGTAAATCATAACAATATAACCAAAGTTCAAAAATATAGGGAGTTTTGCAAACATTAAGAGGCATTCCCCTATTAAAAGCAACTAAGTCTAACAGAATCCATCTTCACAATAGATATATTTTTAGATTCTACTTGGAAATCTATATCTACTTCTCATTCTTGACTTCTAACCAAAAGCTCTTGGCTCCATAAGGCATTACTTGGGTGAAGTATCCTCTAGGCTCTAACCAAAGATATGAATACTGCAAGAGATATCTAAGAGGGTATAAGCTACGCGCTTAGTGAAAATTATTTCCATAATTAAACACCCAACAACAAATAATCAAACAAGTTTATTTAAACAACCATATGAGATGCACAAGCACGTGAACAAACAATATATACAATTTACTGGGAATCATATGTTGAATAGATTTACCCCTACATTCGGGGTTAGGGGTTCCAGGCCGATTAGATCAATTTTTATAAATGTAATTCTTTTGTAGTTTTGTTCAAACCACTACCTAGCTGAAAAACATAATTTCTTTTAGATGTTTATGCATCGTAATTTAATTTAGGTGACCCTTCGCAGTTTAATAGATTTTACAAGCTCTACGAACCTCTTTACTATGCCTTTGTCCCACCAAGGGTATAGTAATAAATGTAATGAACTCACCCAATGATATGCATGAATCGATTTAATTAAATACTCATGGAATAATTAAGTATTTTACGGGTGATCATAGAAATTGCAAACAATCATTCCTATACTAGATCAAACACTCATTATGAACAATTCTCGCCTCGATGTACTTAATCATAATTTCAACCATATATGTAAAGCACATGTACCTTTTCCATTTTATCTTTTCCTAAGTGTAATGACACTAATTATACAAGCAAAAGCATAAGTGTAAAAATGTAAGAAACAAACTTACTCAGCTATTTGCGCGGAAACTTCTAGTCAAAGTAATCCTCCGGATACGGGAACTTCTAGTCAAAGTCATCTATACAAGAGAAATACCCAAAATGAGTATTTCTTGGAAGTTCTACTTAAACTTACTAATTCTATTTCTCTAAGTTCGCCAAAAATTATATAGAAGGAAATTCCAACTTGAAATGGCCATAACTTGCTCATTTTAACTTGGAATTTCGCATGTTATATACCGTTTTCTACCTATTCGAAAAGATTTATCTATTTCTTCGATTATTTTTGTCATAAAAAAGTCTTTTGGGTCATGAATAAGATTGGTACAGATTCTCCACGAATATCCCAGCCCTTAAAATACAATTTTTCAAACTTTTCTTTATCAAAAAATTATTGTACAAAAATATGGTATTTGTATGATTGAAAAATCCGATGAATATATATACATATATATAGACTCATATTGTATGAAAAATTCTAATGATGTTGTCTTAATGATTATTTTTCATAAAACAAATTGAAAACTTGAATCTTAACAATTTCCTCTTTGAGTAGTTGGAAAGAACTTATAAATTCTTAGGTCATTATGATTTAAGTATTTTCTTATAAATTTTATTTCTAATTTATCTAAGATAAATTGTTTTTATTAACTTGGTCTTTTTGGATATCTTCAAATTTTATCTCCAGTGATAAAATAAAGTTTCCAAAATTTTTCTTAAGTTGTTGCTAGTTATTAATAATTCAAGTGATATCACTTATATTTTCCTTTTAAATGGTTTTAATTGAAAATTCTAAATAAAGGTTTTCCTCTCATATTTTTTTTCCTACTTCTTAAAAAATAAATAAATAAATTTTATTTCTAAAAACTTGATCTTTTAAGCTTTTTATCATTTTTCTTAAGTTGTTGGTAAAGGCTATTGTTTTTTAGTTTATCATGTTAATGTTTTCTTGTTTTTTTGAAAATGAGTTTATTATTTAGAAATCCACTTTCTCATATTGTTGGCAAACTTCTTATTTCTCCAAGTGGGTTTATAAACTAGTGAATTAATTTTACCTTATCTTTGAAAGCTAGTTTAGAACTTAGTTTTATTATGGGTTTGGTAAAATCCTAATTCAAACTTTTATGATAAATTTGTATACCAAAGAGTTATTAATACTAATTTTTATTAAGCTTCATGTTACTTATCATGAAAAGATAGTATTTATTTGCTTAGTTAATTTCTTTGGTAAATTCATCATTGTTGATATTTAGGAAAATTCATGGTGAGTTTGAATAGAAGTTGAAAAATCATATTTTTTTCTATGTTTTTTATGACAAAAGCTTTATTTAGTGACAAAGCTACATAAAAAGAGTTTGGTTCTATTTTCCTTTGTTAAAGAAAATTTCCTCTTTATTTTTATTGAGACAATATCATTATGATGATGCATGCATATGATTATGTAGTATGAAAAAAGATGAAAATATAGGAAAGATATAAGAAGCAAAATAATAAGTAAGATAAGAAGATCAAGTATTGAGCACCTTAGCTTCATCAAGGTATTCTGGTCAAGTATTGGGAGTCTTAGCTTCATCAAGGCAACTCGGGACTAAGAATAGACTAGTCCTAAAAAAAAAAAAGAAAAAGAAAGAAAGGAAAAGTAATAATGAGAGCAATAATACTAATAAGAGCATGTTAATGAAAGTTAGTGACCATTTAGGCTCTAAGAGTATATATGGATATATACATATATATTTAATAATATATATAAGATTCGATTAGGAGCATAATAATAATAACAACATAGTAACATAATATCAACAAAATAACATAATTGGTATTATTGGCATATGCAAGAACAAAATATGAACATATTGTTACTTCTACAACTTACATGAGTTTTTGAGAAATCACACCATGGTCATGCTAAGTTACATGACATGAAAAAGTAATGGTAGAGAGTTTTTACCTAAGAGTATGTTTATGTTGATAGAAGAATATGGTAGTTGTAAAATTTTGTGGATATTGATATGTGGTAGATAGTTTTTGTGTAGAGAAGGATTATAGAAGAAATTGGTTGAAGAGAGTTTTGGTATATAGGAATTGTGTAGAGAGGATTTGTTGAGTGATTTTGAGAGAGTTTTGTTATGTAAAATGAGTATGTGAAAGAACTAAAGGATGAGAGGGTATTTATAGTTGAAGATAGAGAGAAATTTTGTGTAATAAAATAAATTGAAAAAGAAAAATAGAGAGTTAAGAGGACAAGGGGGAGACGCTGGTTTTGCATGGAATAGGGGAACAAAATATATTAATTTGTATTTTGTAAATAAAAGTAAGTAATGTAAGAAAATAGATGTATAGATAGTAAGAATCAGGTAGTAAGAAAAAAAGTAGAGATAGATGAATTGTAAAATAGGATAATGAATAGTAAACAAAACTAATAATTTATTGGTAGTAAAGAAAATACGCATATAAATACGATATCTGATATTTTTAGCTATCGAAAAATTATGAAACTGATATTTTTGGATTTCTTATATTATTACGAATCTAACGCTGTTAGTGGAATATTTTTACTATTTGATGTACTAGGGCATGGTTTTCGAAAACTAATCCCATTCGAATCCGAAATACACTAGAAATTAGCGAATCCGATTTCTTAAGCTTTCCTATATTATTACGGACTATTATCAACCATTATCTCAATTCCGTTGTCTAGGGTTTAAGAGCGTGGGATTGCCGGATCTAAATTCTAGGGTTTTGTATAGGTTTTGTTGAATTTAGGGTTTCTGGTTGACTTCTAGTTCTATGGTTTGAGCTTAAAACTTGGCATAAAAATCTAAGGGTTTACAACTCACTCTTTCCTTCTAAATTTTCCTTTCTTTTGTCTTTGTATATAAATTTAGATTCTCCCTCTCATCATTTTTTTTTTCTTTTCATCAGTTGGGAATGATTATCCTTTCATATATCAAACAACCACTCTTCATTTTCACTTCTTCATATCTCATTATCTGCTTAACCAATTAAAGGAACTATGCCATCCCACAATCTACTCCACACCCCCAATCATCTCAACACCATCACTATCACAAAAATACAATTACTTGATCGAAAAACAACCACAAAATAGCTTTACCAATAAACTCTTCCAATAATTAAAAAGAAAAATTTAATGTAAAATCTAGCTCACCCTAGCAACATCTTATCATAATAACTTTTGTTTCATCTCACTATTTCATATACAATCACTTCCGTTGTGCTCCCAATGCAACCTACTAACAGCATGCCTAAACTTACCAAACAGTATCTCAATAGAAACTTATTTAATTATTACTAGAAGCGGATTTTAGTCCGAAGTTTAACAACAAATGTAACTTTGGACAAAGTCTAACTAACTAAAACCAATGAAATAAGCTAGATTCAAATATTTGAAAGAAAAATTAAAAAAAAATGTAGAATTATGAGTAATTAGAATAGTATCTCAATCAAATAGTGAGATTATGATGTTACTATTAATACCTTAGGTGATTTTAGGCTTTGTAAGCTTCCCCTAGATTATATCCACTAAAACTTTGAAAAAAACGAGGGGTTAAATGCAAAAACACCCCCCTAAGCTTTAGGGGTGGCACAAATTGATCTCATGAACTTTGAAAGTATGGTTTTTAACCCCCTAAACTATAAACAATTTGTATATTAGGACATTTTGTACTTTTCTATAAAAAAAATACAAATTCAATACTGATTCAGGTGTACTTTTTTGTATAACATTCATACAGATTTGTGTAGAAAAATAACTAAAAAGGATGGGATGCCCTTAACTTACAAATTGTTTATAATTTAAGGAGCCAAAAACCATGCTTTCAAAGTTCAGGGGGCCAATCCATGCTACCCCTAAAGTTGATGGGGTATTTTTGTATTTTCACAAAAAATGAGTTAAAATGAGAGAGACTATGATTTGCACTTTTTTTATCATATGCCAAATTATGTAATTTTGAAAAATAATCTTAACCTTAAATTTTTATGATGTGATCAATGATTAGTATGAAGGGATGGGTATGTTTGTATGAAGTCTCAACTTGGAAATGAGCTTTGGCAAGCATTTTGGAGAATTGTAAAGAACGATTGTCACGCCCCAAAGGGTACCCTAAATGTGGCAGCCCGCCACATATAATATCAAGACTCAAGAATAACCACCTTAGTCGTGTGAAAGTCTTAATATTACATGTAAGGCATCTAGCATGATAATAGGAAACGCTTTTGGAAAGTGTGGTCTAAGCAAATAATAATAAACATACTAGAATCCAAAAATAAATAGTTCATAATATTAATAATCAAAGATCTATTACATGATTCTTAGGGGTATACCCCGCTAAAACCCAAAGATCGAAATAGCTAATAGTCTTTACAATATTTTAATGCTCCATCAAAAGATTTCAAAGGAATTCTAATCTAATTCTTCAAGTAGATTTCCTTCAAAAACTCCAAAAAAAAAACTTACGCGGATAAGAGGAGACCTCGGGTACAAAAACAAGTGTTTCTGAGAATGCAAATATCTATATCGGCGTAAGCTTAGGAGCTTAGTGAGTAAATCCCAAAATTTCATACTTGAAACAAAATATCAATCAACTTTATTAAGTAAGCAAATGGGATGTAACAAACACGTGAGCAAACAAGACATATGACTTTCCGGGAATTATATGCTGAATGAATTACGCCCTTCATTCGGGGTTAAGTATTTCGACCCATTACGACCACTACTTTAAAAACATTTTTATAGATCTTACTGGCTCCTATACACCATCAAAATATATAGTTATTACAGGCTCCTACTAGCCAACAATTTATGTAGTTTTTATCGGCTCCTACTTGCCACATATATAATATACCGGTTATGCCTACCACTACTATCATATATTTGTCCCATCAGTTGTATAATAGCGAATGCAATGTGACTCAACATGTGAAGTGTATGTGTAAATTTTTAATTACAGCCTAGCCGTTATATTTAATTTCTTATAAGTGATCAACCAATTTCAAACACTTCAACGTAACAATACTCATACAATTTATTACAAGCAATTCAAGCTTCGATATACTTAATATTCTTTCAATATATTATCATAAAACATCTATTTTATCTTGCCTTAAATCTAATGCAACTAAATTTAGAAGCAAAAACATAAGCAGGAAAAATAAAAGGGAGTAAACTCATTCAGCCATGATGACACTTTCTCCTTATGGATGAGTCGATCGGAAATTCCTCTAATCGAAATAATCCTTCGGGTATGAACACTCCTCCTTGGGATCACCAAATCAAGAAGAATACCCTTAATGAGTATTTCTTATTGATTCTATAGTACTTTTCAAAAACTATGTCATAAGATTGTTAAAATTCGTATAGAGGGTAATTCCAACTTAAAATGGCCATAACTTGGTTATCTTAACTCGAAATTGCCCGTATAATATATCGTTTTCTACCTATTTGAAAATATCTATCCAATTCCAAAACTATTTTTATCGAACTAAGTCGTTTGAGCTCCGAAATAGTGGTAAAACTTACTTTTTCTTCTTTTTACAAAAACTTGTATCAAAGATATAGATATTTGTTTATGTGAAAACACTAAGTTTATAATTTGTAAATCCTATTAATTCTAATTTCACACAAAGGCAGAGTACCTATCATGTAGTGTAGGAATTAAATCGGAATCGTCCTCAGGGAATAAGTAAATACTAGTAATTACTTTAATTTTTACTATCTAACTAATTAACTTGATTGATTTTTATACTAATTTTCTATTGATTAATTATTATTATGTAGAACAAAATAAATAAACAAATTCTAACTATGAACAAGATTCAATCAAGATTGACAACCTAGATTTCATTTACTTCCTAATTATTATATGAATCATTGGTACTCAATTCTGAATTTTGGATTGAATTCTTTAAGCTGTAGAGTTCCTCAATTAAACAGATAATTCTTTCAAATTTATCTATTTATCTAAACTTAAGCTAATCAATTAGAATGTCTTCTAAGTTAATAGAAACTCAAGTTTGTATGAAGATCATGACTCCTTCTAATTTATTATTCACAGAAAATTCTTGTAATTCTATGTCTAGAATTACAAACGAATCTCACCAATTTCATAAATCTAATCATGAAAGTAACCTTTCGGTTCACTAAAATGAAAATCAAAATTAACTTTGTACTCCGGAAATACAAAGTTAAACATATGTAAGAACATGAAATTGAACAAAAATACTTCAATCCTTCATTATGAGTCAATTTCTACACATAATAACGTTGGAAATAAACAAAACCCAGATTATACAAATTTACTCAAACATAGTCATAGATGATAACAAGTGAAATCTGACAAAAGAAGTAGAAATCATGATATCACCCTTTGAGAAATGAAGCTAAATCTTGCGATTCTTTCCTCCAAGTAATCTTGACTTGTTGTTGTAAATGGGTCTTCAAGAATCTTGCCCTTCGTTGTGTTTCTTCTCTTGAATCCTCTCTTCCTATTCTGATATTGCGTTCTGCTTGTATGGTATGGTGTGTGTGTGTCGTGATTCTCTCCCCTCTCTTCAATTTATAAAGAAATTTTGAGGTAGAAGAGTTGTAATACTTCATGAAGCTACGGGTCTTTTGGCTCCCAAATGGTCTCTTTGTAATGCCCAACCATTGTGTTTTTAAGAAGCAAGAAGTCACCATCCTTCGTAAAAATCGTGTCTTTTAAGGATAAAAATTCTGTCAAAAAGACAGAGCAAAAAGACAGGACGTTTCAATATGTGTTGTCCCTCCTGCACTCCTCTTCAAAAGACAGTGTGAATTGACAGGGTGTGTCTTTCTGGTGTTCCTTCTGATGTATCTTTTCCTTGCTTTTGAACACTTTTGGTCTTCCATCTTTGTATTCTTGACCCATTTTGCTTTCTTTTATAAATTTTCTCCATTAATATCCTGAAAGCTAAATTAAATAATTTTAAGTGCAAAATTCATAATATTAATCAATAAAATGATTATTAAAATATAATTAAGCACTTATAATTTAGGAATAAATTTGGTTTATCAAATTCCCCCACACTTAAACATTGCTTGTCCTCAAGCAAATAATTAAGGACAATAAAAAAAAATTCAAATAACTCAGAAATGAAAAATCATTTAGTATTTATTAATTAATAGCAACTTGCTTTAATACCTATTTGCTCAAATCTATTATATAAATGTAACTAGTATACCATAATCAAAATTCTAAAACTAATCCAAGTAAGTTAAACTTTACCCTCACCATTTAATAACAGATTCCAAAGTCACAAAATAAAAGCAAAGTCAATCAATAGTAAAATAAATCTAGTTACCTTTCACCACCAATTAATAAGTATATAAGACTTCAATTATTTCTCTTAAACATAGCAATCTAAAGTGAAAGTATTTTGTATCAATTTTTCCCTTGGATTTTCTCCTTTCTTTTTATATCTCTTTATCAAAGCCTTTAGAGGGACGGGTTTTTGCCCGCTTCTTTTCAGTTTTTTTTTTTTTTTTATGAGTTAGGCTTGATTTATGCCATATCAACTCAATTTCTATGTACAATTCAGCACATCAATTTTTTCAAAGAGATTTTCCAAAAAGAATCACCAAGTGAAAAATATCATATACCCTTCCACTAAAAATTGCATAAGCTTTAAAAAATCTTTGAAAGAAGTATATACAAATTAACAGGCTTAGAAAATATAATTATTTAAATTTCAACTAAGGACTTCACTCCCTTTCTAGACTCTAAAGTCCATTACTAAATAGTAAGTAAGTTTACCCCACTAAGATTTCATTCTACAATTTCAACTAGGTACACTAATCACAAAATAGATGAGTAAGATATTACAAGTCACTATCTAACTTTTAAATAATTTTCTGAGTTATAGATTCAAATATATCTTAATATACATTAGCAAAGTATAAGTGAGGAGTTTCTTTCTAAAATTCAACTTATCATAAAACAAGGATAAACCAATTTTTCCTTCAAAAATTTTACACCCCCACACTTAATTCTAACATTATCCCTTAATGGCAACACACATATATGTAAAGTAAGAAAAAAAAATAAAAGAAAAAGAAAGTAAAACTTCCCTGTTCAGCCAATTGCAAGATAGTCACCAACACCAGAAACAACAAGTCAAGTTGACTTCATCTGAGCTACAAAACAAATAAAACAAAAACAAAGAAAACAAAAGACAAAATAAAACAAATAACCAGAAATAGATATAAGAGTCTCCCCAAAATTGGGTGCTCAATCAGTACAGTCATTCAAAACAGAAAATCAAACAAGAAATTAATCCCCCTGGTAATCAGGATCATCATCATCTTCATTCTTTCTTTGTCTCCTTTTCTTAGTAAGTGGTGGTGTAGGAGTTATTGTTTCCTCCTCCTCTTCATCATTTTCAGATTCTGCCTCCTCTTCATCATTTTCAGATTCTGCCTCCTCTTCTTCAATTTCTTGTGAAGCTCGAATTTGAGCATCAACTTCTTCATCGTCACTGTCCTGTAAAAGAGTATGAAAGGAAGCTACCTGATCATCCGGTGATGATGGAAAATCTTCTGATGGTCCAGTTGGTGGGGGAGAAAATTCAACATTGTTATGAGCTGCAATACCCTTAAGACATGAATATATTGCTTCTTGATGGCGAGTTTGTCTTTTGGTGATCCGAATGAGACCCTTGAATAGAGACTTCATTTTCTGCAATATATGTCTATTTTTCTCCACCTTCTTTGTAAGTTCTTCAATAGTGTTTTGAGTAGAAGGTGGTGTCCCTGATGTTGAAGCTCCTGCTTTGCCAAGCCATTTAGTAAGGGCAGTAGGTGAAATAATATAGGAAGCAGCAACAACGTCTTTAGGTTCTTGATCATTGACTGAATGTGTAATAATCCAATAGATTATTTTATGATTGACATCCAACAGTGAGGTTGCTTTGGCTTGCTTTGCTTTGTACAATCCCCCAGAACCGATCTTCCTCCAATAGACATGATTAAATAGCCCTGGTGGCCAACTAACTGGGAGGCGGCGAAATTCCTCAGTTTCTAAAAACTCATCAGTATAGAAACCCATAGCTTTGCAAATCTGAGGAATTGTAACTGTTGTTTCTTGACCATTGACCCGGAAGGTAATACTGTTGTTGATTCCTGAATGTCTTGCTGTATTGGCTATGTTGAATGTAGACAAAAACTCAAGAGTAATTTGCCTATATACCTTCTCATTTACATCAAACCATTTGTCCCAGCCATTGTGATCTATCAAAGCATGGATAGCTCGATCCCGTTTATGCTTGGCTAATTCCTTCCAATTAAAAAGCATATTACCAGACAATTGCCTCGTCATAAGAACAGTGTATCGATCTTGTTCATCTCTAGACATAGGCTGAGTTGTCCTTGGAGGATCAGGAGCTCGCCTAAGAACAGGGCGTTGTAAAGATGAATTTTTTCTTGCCACCTGTTTCTGTCTCATTCTTTTGTTCAAACAATAAATGGAATCACAATTGAGATATATCATTCAGAAAATCCAATCCATAATTGACTATTATTAGATGACTAACACAGAAAAAAAAAATCCACCATATTCTTGTTCCTTAAAATAGAAAATTTAAATCAATTCACTTCATTCTCAATTCTCAGATTGCTTCCTATTTATATTAGCCTCAATGAATCAAATAAACTCATTTCTCATAGTCTTCAAATAAGAATTCAATTAACCAAAAATTTCATACAATTTGAAACATAAAGCTCTATTAATAACCATAAACTTTTCAATGAAATTTTCATGTCCTAAATCCTATTTCCAAACTTAGAATTCCCTTCAAGAACCTTAATTCCATCTATCCAAAATAGCTCAAAGCATGTAGAACAATATAAACCACCAATTAAGACCTCTTATATAACAAATATACTCTAGGAACATAGGGTATATAGCAATCACGCCCATGTACAAATCTACAGAATTTTCATAAACAACAAATATCATTCAAAGTTGCAGAAATATTTTTTTTTTTTTGAACAAAAATACTTCAAATGGAGCTCCACGCACAACCAGAAAAATTCCAGCAAATTTGCGCAATTAACTATCCCAAAGTTCAACAATTCATACATGTCTCCATCATCCACACTATTTCTACATACTTCAAATATCATTCATCTTCTCAAACAACTCAAGGATAAATGCCCCAAAAAAAAAAATTCTGCAAAAAAAATAAAAAAACGCGCAATAAACACGCCAAGAACAGCCCCAATTTTCTCATCTAGCTTTCTCCCAAAACTTGAAACATATCTCATACAAACCCATCATCTCAAGATCAATAACCCCCCAAATTTCAGCAACCAAACATTCCTCCAAGTACATTTGAAACGAAATCAAAAATCCACCCACAACACGCCTATGAACCCACGAAATTTTCAGAACATAACAACCCCAAAATAATTCATAACTAGTGTTTAGATGAGATAAAAACTCCTATAATTTGTTCAAACTAATCATCAACAACAATAGCTATGAGTTATAGTTACATGCAAGATAGAAAATTAACCCTAAGTTCTTGAGGAAGTTATTTTCATGGATATAGATAGAAAGAAAATGATAGAAATGATTTAGAAAGTTTGGATTACTTACTTGAATTCTTGATTTTGATGGTTGAATGAGTGGAATTTTTGAGAGTATATGGGGTGGTGTTCGTGCCCTAGAGAGAAAAGAAGGAAGCCCTCTCTTTGTTTTTTTAAAAAAATTTGAAGTTATTGAATGAAGGAACTCCCCTGCTTGTGCCTTAAATCACGAATTTGGGCAGTAAGGGACACGGCTTTGGGACTTGCCGTGTCCCTTTGTGCTGTCCTTAAATTTTTTTTTTTTTTCAAATGTGGGCAGTAGGGGACACGGCCTTGGGACTTGCCGTGTCCCTATGTGTTGTCCTCCTTGCTGGCGTGAAGTAAAAATTTGGGCAGTAGGGGACACGGCCATGGGACTTGCCGTGTCCCTTTGTGCTGTCCTTCACAATTTTTTTTTTTTTTTGAACAATAGGAGACACGGCCAATTGACAGGCCGTGTCTTTGTGTGCTGTCATTTTAATGAAAAACACCAGTATTATCCACAGCAAGGGACACGCCTAACTGACTGGCTGTGTCAATATGTGTTGTCCTAGAGTACTTAATCAACACAATACAATTTATTCCCTTAAAGTTCCATTTCAGATCAAGATTAAATTACCATTAACTATCTAAAAATGATGAAATCATGATATGAACAAGGAAACCATGGGTTGCCTCCCATGAAGCGCTTTTGGTTATCGTCGTTGGCTCGACGTTCTTACCACCTTTTTATCAGCTATTGAGTGCATGGAGCCGGAACTTCTCTCGTCCTTCTTGAGTTGAATCCACTCCTTGGTAAAGCTTTAAACGCTGTCCATTAACCTTGAATGTTCCACTTTCCGGATGTTCCAATTCAACCGCTCCATGTGGAAAAACTTGTTTTACTAGGAATGGGCCAGACCATCTTGATTTCAATTTTCCCGGAAAAAGTCTTAACCGGGAATTGAACAATAGAACTTGATCACCTTCCTTGAACTGTTTTGGATGACAGATTTTCTTATCATGGTAAAACTTTGTTCTTTCTTTATAAATCCTCATATTGTCATATGCCATCCTTCTCCATTCATCCAATTCATTAAGTTGCAACTTCCTTCTCATACCGGATGATCCTAAATCAAAGTTAACTTGTTTTATTGCCCAGTAAGCCTTGTGTTCAATTTCCACCGGTAGGTGACAAGCTTTTCCATAAACAAGACGTATGGAGTGGTTCCTAGTGGAGTCTTATAGGCTGTTCTATATGCCCATAGGGCATCATCTAACTTTTCTGCCCAATCTTTTCTATGGTGCTCAACTGTCTTTTCCAAAATTCTCTTTAAATCACGATTTGAAACTTCAACTTGGCCACTAGTTTGGGGATGATATGGTGTTGCAACTCGATGAGTTACCCCATATCGTTTTAACACTTTCTCAAGTTGATAGTTACAAAAATGGGTTCCCTATCACTTATAATAGCTTTAGGGGCTCCAAACCTTGAAAATAATTTTTTCAAAAATTTAGTAACTACCGAGAATCATTAGTGGCCAATGCTTGAGCTTCCACCCACTTTGAGACATAATCTACAGCCACCAAGATATATTTATTTCCATAAGATGAAGGAAATGGTCCCATAAAATCAATGCCCCAAACATCAAAAATTTCACATTCCAATATATAGTTTTGAGGCATCTCATCCCGTCGAGATATATTTCCTACTCTTTGACATCTATCACAAGTATTTACAAGTTGATGGGCATCCTTGAAAATAGTAGGCCAATAAAACCCAGCTTCTAAAACTTTTTGAGCTGTCCTATTTGGATTATAATGTCCTCCGGTAGGACCGGAATGACATTCTTGCAAAATTTTCCAACCTTCCGAATGAGATACACAACGACGGATCAATTGATCTACACAAACACGAAAAAGATACGGTTCCTCCCAAAAATAATACTTCAAATCAGAAAAGAATTTCTTCTTTTCATTTGAAGTCATATCTTGAGGCAGAACTTTAGCAACAAGATAATTAGCAAAATTTGCAAACCAAGGAGTGTCAAAATTTCTTACCTTCCTTATGGTATACAATCTTTCCTCCGGAAATTCATCATTGATATCTTCTTCTTTCAACTCCTCTAAATAAGGATTTTCCAACCGGGACAAGTGGTCGGCTGCAAGATTTTCTGCTCCTTTTTTATCTCGGATTTCCAGATCAAATTCTTGTAGGAGAAGAATCCATCGAATGAGGCGAGGCTTTGCATCTGATTTTGACAAAAGATATTTAAGTGCAGAATGATCAGTATAAACAATTACTTTTGATAAAATCAGATATGGTCGAAACTTATCGAAAGCAAATACCACAGCTAATAATTCTTTTTCAGTGGTAGTGTAGTTTTCTTGAGCACTATTGAGCGTTCGACTAGCATAATAAATGGGCTGGAAATGCTTTTCTCTCCTTTGTCCCAATACAGCCCCAACCGCATAGTCACTTGCATCACACATCAATTCAAATGGTAAATCCCAATTTGGGGCTATCATGATTGGTGCACTAATTAATTTTTTCTTTAGGAGGTCGAATGCTTCATGACAATCTCTATTAAAATCAAATGGTGCATCCTTTTCTAGAAGCCTAGTATGAGGTCGGGCTATCTTAGAAAAGTCTTTAATAAACCTCCTATAAAATCCTGCATGACCAAGAAAACTACGAATTGCCTTCACCGATGTTGGAGGAGGAAGCTTAGAAATAATTTCAACTTTTGCTTGATCAACTTCAATTCCTTTGTGAGATACTTTATGACCTAGAACTATGCCTTCTTTACACATAAAGTGGCATTTTTCCCAATTAAGTACCAAATTAGTTTTCTCACAACGGATCAACACTTGCTTCAAATTTTTAAGACAATCACTAAATGAATCTCCAAACACAGAAAAATCATCCATAAAAACTTCCATACTATTTTCCACCAAGTCATCAAAAATAGCTAACATACACCTTTGAAAAGTGCAGGTGCATTACATAGCCCAAAAGGCATCCGTCTATAGGCATAAGTACCGTAAGGACAAGTAAAAGTAGTCTTTTCTTGATCCTCAGGAGCAATTGGTATTTGGAAGTATCCAGACATACCATCCAAATAACAATAAAACATATGACCTGCTAATCTTTCTAGCATCTGATCTATGAAAGGCAAAGGGAAATGGTCCTTGCGAGTAGCTTCATTAAGTTTTTTTCTATAATCAATACACACTCGCCAACCCGTGACTGTCCGCATAGGGATCAATTCATTTTTCTCATTCGGGACCACAGTCATCCCTCCTTTCTTAGGTACAACTTGTACCGGACTCACCCATGGACTATCAGAAATTGGATAGATTAGTCCAGCATCCAAAAGCTTGATGACCTCTTTTTTGACTACATCTTTCATATTTGGATTCAACCTTCTTTGGGGTTGAACAACTGGTTTGAATCCTTCCTCCATTAAAATTTTATGAGTACAAAAAGAGGGGTTAATACCTTTGATATCAGAAATTTTCCAAGCAATTGCTTGCTTATGTTCTTTAAGAACATCCAATAATTGCTTCTTCTGATCATTATTCAAATCAGAAGCAATTATCACTGGTAATTTGGAATTTTCCTCTAAAAAGGCATATTCCAAATATTCAGGGAGTTGCTTCATTTCTAATACTGGTGGTTCTTCAATAGATGGTTTCAATTTTACCTCCTCATCTATGGATAATTTTTCAAATCCTTTCTTATTTGAAAATTCTTCACACTCCTCAAGTTGAGATCTAATTGCTTGCACTTCAGAATTCATTTCTCCACTCTCATCTCTACAGTCAAACTTAATTCCAAGATATCCCTGCTAAAAAATTAGGCATACAATCCAAAACAGAAGTGTCAACAATATCAACACTAAAACATGAATCATCAAATACCATGGGCTTTTTCATTACTGCTGAAATTTGAACTATGAGTTCTTCGTCACCAACTCGGAGTGTCAACTTCCCGTCTCCCACATCAATAATGGCTCTTGCAGTGGCTAGAAAAGGTCGCCCCAAAATCAAAGGTACTTCTCCATCCTCATCCATTTCTAGAATCACAAAATCAACAGGAAATATAAAATTCCCTACTTTTACTAATAAATCCTCTATGATTCCTCTAGGTAATTTAACAGATCTATCTGCTAATTGTAAACTCATCTTTGTTGGACGAGGTTCTCCTAACCCTAATTTTCTGAAAAATGAATAAGGCATTAGATTGATACTAGCACCTAAATCTGCTAAAGCTTTTTCAACAGTCAATTCTCCAATAACACAAGGAATAGTAAAACTACCAGGGTCTTTCAATTTGGCTGGCAATTTATTCTGAATTATTGCAGAACATTCGGCTCCTACTATAGCAGTAGAAACATCCTCAAGTTTCCTTTTGTTGGATAACAATTCCTTCAAAAATTTTGCATATTTAGGCATTTGAGAAAGTGCCTCCACCAAAGGTATATTGATGTGAAGTTGCTTAAAAAGCTCCAGGAATTTTCCAAATTGTTCCTTGTCACGTTCCTGGTTAAGACGAGCAGGATAAGGAATAGGAGGAGTAAATACTTTTACCTCAGATGGTTGTTTTTTCTTGTGGAACGTCTCATCCATTGTATTTGGAATTGATTCTCTTTCTGGTTCCTTTCTTTTTCTGGATTCCAACTCTTTTCCACTTCTCAAAGTAATGGCCTTTGCTTGTTCCTTGGGGTTCTCCTCAGTATTACTAGGGAGTGAACCATGCTGTCTTTCAGATAACATTTTAGCAAGTTGCCCAATCTGATTTTCCAGATTATGAATAGAGGCTTCTTGGTTCCGGTGACGAGCTTCTGAATTTTGGTGGCGAGTTTCAGTGTTTTGGATAAGTTGTGTCATAAGTTCTTCCAAACTAGGCTTCTTTTCTTGTAGGTGGTGGTAATTGAGGAAGTTGTTGTGGTGTGGTAATTGTGCTTTGTTGATAACTAGATGAAAAATTTGAAAAATTTGGTCTTTGCACATTTTGATTATTGGCATAGGAGAAATTTGGATGATTTCTCCATCCTGGGTTATAGGTTTGACTATGGATTGTTTTGATATCTTCCTTGATTTCCTAAATAGTCAACTTGCTCATGATCTCCCAGATAATAAGTTTCCTCACAGAAATTTCCATGGTGTGCTTGTAGTGCTTCAGATTTGGAACTTTTTGCTTCCATCACCTGTTTACTCAAGCATCCATTTTAGCAAGAATAGCAGTCATCATATCAATTTCATACTTACCTACTACCTTTTGCTTTCATTTGTTGTTACCCACAAATAGTTGTTTTTCGCCATATTCTCAAATAATTTCAATGAATCCTCGGGTGTCTTTGAATTCAATGTACCACCTGCTGCAGCATCTACTAATTGACGAGTTGCTGTATTAAGACCATTGTAGAAAGTCTGGACTTGCATCCAATTGGGTAGTTGATGATGAGGACATTTTCTTAATAATCTTTCCACCTCTGCCAAGCGTCATATAAAGTCTCATCATCCTGTTGGCTAAATGATGAAATATCATTTCTCAATTTGGCAGTTTTGGAAGGTGGAAAATAATTATCAAGAAATTGTTCAACCATGTTTTTCCATGTTGTTATAGCTCTTGGCCCCAATGATGTCAACCACTGTTTGGCTCTTCCTCTCAAAGAAAAAGGAAAAAGACGCAACCTTATTGCATCATCAGTCACTCCATTATTCTTGAATGTCTCACAGATTTCCAAGCATGTTTGAATATGAGCATGCGGATCTTCGTCAGGTAGACCATCAAACTGGCAATACTGCTGCAACATTTGAATTACCACACTCTTGATTTCAAAATTATTTGCTGCTATGGGTGGTTTCACAACAGTTGGACCAGTACCCTCAAGAGTAGGTCTGGCATTATCCATATTAGTTTTGGGAACTTCTTCATTGGTATCAGCCATGAGTGGATCTCTTACTTCTGGAACTTCTTCTTCAAAGACTAATTCTCTAGCAACGCTCCTTAATCTTCTATGGAAAGTTCTGTCTATTTCGAGATCTTGATCAAGAAGTCTGGAAAGTGAACTTCGTGTCATGCAATGCACTTTAACAAAAATTGAAGTTAAATTCCTTCAAGTTATGAGTGATGAAGAAAAATAATTTATTATACAAAGAAAAGTTAAATTAGTAAAAACGAAGTTTTCCTAATATTACTCAATTCCCCGGCAACGGCGCCAAAAACTTGTTTATGTGAAAACACTAAGTTTATAATTTGTAAATCCTATTAATTCTAATTTCACACAAAGGCAGAGTACCTATCATGTAGTGTAGGAATTAAATCGGAATCGTCCTCAGGGAATAAGTAAATACTAGTAATTACTTTAATTTTTACTATCTAACTAATTAACTTGATTGATTTTTATATAATTTTCTATTGATTAATTATTATTATGTAGAACAAAATAAATAAACAAATTCTAACTATGAACAAGATTCAATCAAGATTGACAACCTAGATTTCATTTATTCCTAATTATTATATGAATCATTGGTACTCAATTCTGAATTTTGGATTGAATTCTTTAAGCTGTAGAGTTCCTCAATTAAACAGATAATTCTTTCAAATTTATCTATTTATCTAAACTTAAGCTAATCAATTAGAATGTCTTCTAAGTTAATAGAAACTCAAGTTTGTATGAAGATCATGACTCCTTCTAATTTATTATTCACAGAAAATTCTTGTATTCTATGTCTAGAATTACAAACGAATCTCACCAATTTCATAAATCTAATCATGAAAGTAACCTTTCGGTTAACTAAAATGAAAATCAAAATTAACTTTGTACTCCAGAAATACAAAGTTAAACATATGTAAGAACATGAAATTGAACAAAAATACTTCAATCCTTCATTATGAGTCAATTTCTACACATAATAACGTTGGAAATAAACAAAACCCAGATTATACAAATTTACTCAAACATAGTCATAGATGATAACAAGTGAAATCTGACAAAAGAAGTAGAAATCATGATATCACCCTTTGAGAAATGAAGCTAAATCTTGCGATTCTTTCCTCCAAGTAATCTTGACTTGTTGTTGTAAATGGGTCTTCAAGAATCTTGCCCTTCGTTGTGTTTCTTCTCTTGAATCTCTCTCTTTCTATTCTGATATTGCGTTCTGCTTGTATGGTATGGTGTGTGTGTGTCGTGATTCTCTCCCCTCTCTTCAATTTATAAAGAAATTTTGAGGTAGAAGAGTTGTAATACTTCATGAAGCTACGGGTCTTTTGGCTCCCAAATGGTCTCTTTGTAATGCCCAACCATTGTGTTTTAAGAAGCAAGAAGTCACCATCCTTCGTAAAAATCATGTCTTTTAAGGATAAAAATTCTGTCAAAAAGACAGAGCAAAAAGACAGGACGTTTCAATATGTGTTGTCCCTCCTGCACTCCTCTTCAAAAGACAGTGTGAATTGACAGGGTGTGTCTTTCTGGTGTGTCCTTCTGATGTATCTTTTCCTTGCTATTTTGAACACTTTTGGTCTTCCATCTTTGTATTCTTGACCCATTTTGCTTTCTTTTATAAATTTTCTCCATTAATATCCTGAAAGCTAAATTAAATAATTTTAAGTGCAAAATTCATAATATTAATCAATAAAATGATTATTAAAATATAATTAAGCACTTATAATTTAGGAATAAATTTGGTTTATCAATATTATAATGGTTTGAAAGACCTTTGAAATATGTATATATATATATATATTCATTGACTCATGTTAAATTTATGAAATTAATGAATTTGTCTCAACCATAAATTTTTAGTAAAGGTAGTCTTCTAAAACCTTTGAAATTTTCTTTTTTAGCTTGCTAGAAAATATCTCAAGTTATTTAAATAAGTATTTTATTTTCCTTAATTCCATTTCCTTAGTCTTTTAAATTTTCAAAAGAATGATTTTCATTTTTCTTATAGCTTAGTTTCTAATACTTTTTGAAAGTAGTAATAATTCTATATTTTCTTACATTTAAAGAAATAATTTCCTAAGTTGTTCATTAATCTTATTCCTTAAGATCATTCTATTTTTATGAAATGAAATTTCTTTAGTGTTCATCAAACTAGTCTATTTGAAATTCCAAGTATTGATGAAGAGTGAAGTTTAGTAAAACTTTTGTTCAAATAAGAACTTGAAAATTTTAAATCTTTAAAGAATACTTTTTCACTTTACAATTTTGTAAGGTGTAAGTGTGTTTTATCTAAAAATTCCTATATTTTTTTGTTTCGAAATTTTATTATGAGCTCCATTAGATTTCTTAAGAAAGTCACGATAACATTTACTTTGAAAAGAGCTTCTATTTAAGGAAACATTTTTCCTTCTTTATCTTGTTGAGACAAAATCAATATGTCCATGCATGATTATGAATATAAAATTATAAATTTATGAAAACATAATAAAGACATAATAAGTAATAAAATAAGCAAGTAAGGAAATATGTCAAGTATTGGGAACCTTAGCTCCATCAAGGTATCCCGGGATTAAGAATGGACTAGTCCCAAAAAGAAATAAGGAAAAGAAAGCAAATATTGTTTTGACTTGATGATGACAAGTATAAGACTAGAGACTAGTCTTAATATGAAATAAATAAATAAATTGCATAACTTGAAATTAAATAAATAACAATGAGCTTATATGCTCTAAAGATTATATATAAGTACATGATTATATCTAGTTACATATATATAAGAAGTAAGTATAAATTCAATAATAATATTAGCAAAATAACAACATAGAATTTCATAAATACCTATTCATGAATAAGGACAATACATGAATATAGTGTAGCTTCCATAACATTAAGTTTAGGAAACTCATACTATGGTCACGTAAAGTTACATGACATGATAAGAGAAATTTAAAGAGAATTCTTACCTAAAGTAAGAATTGTGGTTAGGGGTGGGCACGAATCAATTTGGTTCGGTTTTTCCTAAAACCAAATCAAACCAATTTTTACGATTTGGTTTTTTTTTTCCATCATAAATCAAACCATTAAGTAACGATTTGGTTCAGATTATAAAATTTTTCAACCATTAAATAATTGTTTTGTTCGGTTTGGATTACGATTTAAATCAAAACTCTAACTAAAAACTTTTTTTGTTCTAGTTTTTTTACATTTGTGTAGATTCTTAAATATTTATATCATTTTACAAAGTTAATATTATATACCATGACAAAATATTTTATAAATTCATCATACTTTTAATCTATAGTTCTCTATAAAATCAATTATCCACCAATAAAATACATTCACTAACCAATACATAGTAGTTCATAATTTATGATTTTTAATATAACCATCATGTCAACTATCTACCAATAATTTAGGTAAAATAAAAAATATTCTATCAACAAAATTCATTAATGAATAAAATGACCAGCTAACAAAATATATTAAACAATTAATACATAATGAAAGTTTATAACTGAATAAATAAATTTCATACTTTACAAAGTTAAAAGCTATTAAAAAAATAATAGTTCATTATCAACAAAAAATTACATATCATGAGCCTAAAAAAAATTTTAAAAGAACAAGTTGATTTTAATTAATATTCACTAAATAATAAATATCAAATGAAATCATATAAACATATAGTAAAATATTATTATATTTTTCTAAAACGGTTTGGTTCGGTTTTACGCATTGGTTTAGTTTACCTTCCAAACTAAACTATAAATTTACGGATTAGTTCGGATGTGAAAATTTTCAAACCAAACCATGAAAAAAAAACCATATTTTCAGTTTGGATTAGTTCGGTTACGAATTGGTTTGGTTCCGTTCAGTTGGTTTTTTTGCCCACCCCTAATTGTGGTAGTGTTTATAGAAGACGAAGAGAGTTTTGTGAAAGAAATTTTAGAGTTTTGAGAGAGTATTTGAGAGAGGAATTGGAGAGAGTTTTGGGAGTGAAATTTGTGGTAGAGATGTATGAATGAAGTGAAAGAGAAGGAGAGTATTTATAGGAAAATAGGAAGTGATTTTTGAGTGATTTAATTAAAGAAAAATTGAAAAATAATATGAGAAAGAGGTTTGGGGGGGGGGGGGGGGGGGGGGGGGGGGGGGGGGGGTTGGTTCATGGAGAGAGTTGGGAGAGGGAGATGTAATTTTTTTTTTTATTTTTGTATATTAAAAGTAATAATTTGTAAGGTAGATATGATATAAAGTTATGGGAAAGGTAAAAAGTAAAGA
This sequence comes from Combretum micranthum, assembly GCA_024138025.1. Taxonomy (NCBI): domain Eukaryota; kingdom Viridiplantae; phylum Streptophyta; class Magnoliopsida; order Myrtales; family Combretaceae; genus Combretum; species Combretum micranthum. The sequence continues at coordinate 1,549,310 of JAMXBD010000136.1, forward strand.
TAATAGGTGTATGATATTGTAAGAGTAGGTGTTAGAAAAAGTAAAAACAGATAAATAGTGTAGAATAGTAACGAATAATGTAATGTAAAATAGATGTGACTAGTAAAATATCGATAGTAAGAAAATACGTATATAAATATGATATCTGTTATTTTTAGTTATTGAAAAATTACGAAACTGATATTTTTGAAATCCTTGCTTTAAATTGGTCCTAACGGTGTTATCAGAATATTTTTATTATTCTGGGCTCCGAGACCGCTTTTCGAGAACTGATCTCGTTTGAGTCTAAAGGACACTCGAATTTCGCGAATCTAGTATTTTTATATTTCCGCAAGATATTACGAACTATTATCACTGATTAACTCAACTTCGTTTTTTAGGGCTAAAGAATACGGGAATGTCGAATCTAAATTCTAGGGTTTGTACTAGACTTTTGTTGACCTTTAGGATTCCGATTGACTTTTAATTCTAAGATCAAACTTAAAATTAACCAAAACTTTTAGAGGTTTACAACGATTCTTCTTTATCTTACTAATATGGTCTAGAGCCAGTCATACCTAAAGTCAATGACTCTTAAGTTTTAGGGGCTTTAAAGCTTATAAGGAGGCTCCACAGCTCATGGCCCTACCGTTGTTGTCATGTCTATGTAAAAAAAAAAAAAAAAAACTAATTTTGTTTAATAAACATAAACTAATGAATAATAAATAAGTATAACAGACAACAAACACCAAATATGCAAAGTATGTTGCTAAATGACAAATAAAAGTTAAAATAAATAATTAAGAATAAAATAACAAAATCATAATGATGAAAATTATTTTACTTTTAGAAACCTATAATTTCTTTATACTTATCCTTATTATAAAGTCACAATATATTAAATGATGTATGATACACACACACACACACTTAAGAGAGACATATAATATTCAAATTAATTGTCAATTGTATGATGTAATTAAGAATTGTGCCATCTAATTATAACTGTTGAGTGTAATTTGTTTACTTCGCTTGCTACTCTTTAATTTAACTAATAAACATTTCTAGTCACAAATAAAGTTCAACATGAATTGCATAGACACTTGCATTGAATAAAAAAAATTAAAAAAAAGAAGAAAGAAAAAGAAAATAGACCACCACTTTTACATGACAGCAAAAAAATGACCCAAGAGGCAGTCTTGCAATGCCATATGTAAACTAAGTAACATAGGGAGTATTGCGTATACAAAAGGATCAAAGTCTATGCTATCATTTGGATCTTGTTCATGCAACTTTAAGAGGAGGTTGATGCTAGAGATTCACATAATGATTTAGACAACCTAGGAACTAGTGAAGGGGTAAATTCCTTAGCACTCATTATAAAGAAGTTTATGGATCCAGTTGACATCCGACAAATGGTAGTCACTTTTTCAAACTTTTTTTAACAAATTGTCTGTTAAGAAATACATATAGGTGAAAAACATATGGTAGTTCTCATGAAAATATTAAATAAACCAAATACAAATAAAACATAGATAAAATATAGCAACAAATAAGATACATTTACATATAAAGTTTAGATATAGATAAGAAACAGATGATCCAAGCGGACCTTATAACTTCATAATGTTTAATGAAAAATCGTGTGCAATACTACACTACATATGATGCCCATGCATAACATATAGATGAAAACATGCTTGAATTTATACTTTTTACCATTGCATAAAATTCTACATCATAATAATCAAATCTTTGATAGATATCTCACCTACTACCTCCATTTCATCCACTATCCTCTGTCACACTTGACCACGAATTAAACATTTATTAATTCTCTACTATTCACTCCAATTCATTTGTAATTTTCCAACAATAAGAACTCAATGAATAATAATGAAAGAAATATAACTTACAATAATTGTTACTATGCGTCTAGAAAACCTTAGCTTCCTACATACCATTAAGCATAGATTTTTGTACAACATCAAGCTCCAATACTAAGATAATTCAAACAAAACCCTTACTAGTTAGCATAAAGGAGTTATCTTTATTCTAACTCTTAGAGTGAATATGAAAGAGAAAATTTTTATTAACCATTATTAGTTTTCCTTCACGAAATTGCAAAACACAAAAATAAAAAGGGTTATGAACATATACCCCATGGATATAATGCACATAAGAGAATTAAATTGCTATTTAATTGAATTAGTATGATGCATGATTCAATTGACAGAGTGTTCACTACAACCTTACGAGATAAGGTTAATCAAAACAAATGTGTACACTTACAAAAGAGAAGTGTTATTATTAATATTAATAATAATGTTCTTAGAATAGCAAACATATATGAATAAACTTAATTATATGTAAATACATCATAAAAGTAAAGTTAGAACATAATTAAAACCAAAAAAATGAAAAATAAATAAAATTGCATTGCATGTATATGTTAGGCAATAGTTGCAATATCATTTGAACATTATGTTCTCTTTCAAAGCTAAGCTTTCTATGGACAAACTTGCAAAGGGTAACCAAAAGTCAAAGACCCACCATCAAAATGTCATCCTCTCACTCTAATTTACACTTTTTGCAACATTTCTATGGTTTTAACTAACGGTATCAAATGGATACCATAAACACCATGACCCAAGGATAGTGGTTATTCTATAGAATTTGTAGAATTTTTTTTTACTTCAGGAGCCTCATTTACTTCCAGTTACCTTCAAGCCTCTCCATCAACATTAAAGATCATCAAAGAGCAAAAAGCCAAAACATAATCCCTATCAGTTGGATTACTATAACTAGTTAATTACATGCAACAAGGATGCTAATCAACTCATGAGGAAGTTTGAGATGATGGCATGTGCATGGACATCATAGAGCAAGACATGGAATGAGAAATAAACAAATCCAATCTCTCAAACATGCATGTCGTAAAAGATCAAATTTAGTAGATTTAGTCATACGTTCTCATTTATTCTCACTTGAATAAGCACTTTGATGCTTTGTGGAAGCGTTTCAATATTGTTTATGTGTTGCTCTCATTTTTAGTAATATATTTAATGAATTAAAAAAAGAAAAGAACCTCTTAGTTATATATGTTACAGATGATATTAAAACAAATAGCTAAGAATAAATAATATTAGTGATCGTTGGATTGCTTTTTGGGTTGGGATCCAATGACCATCATTCATTCCTCGTTTTCTTTGATGAGTATAAGCTTTAAATATGAGACTAAAAGAGCCTAGAGGTTCTTAATATATGAAAGAAGACTCAATCTCTTTATCAAGGAGCTATTTTCAATATAAATAAGTTTATAACTTATTTTCATTCACACAAATCTTTCCAGAGTCGAACATAAGCCAAATCGGCTTAAAAAGACTTTTTACGCTTGAGAGAATCAAGTAATATGAAAAAAGATAAACATTGACTAAGGAATTCTTGTTTCAAGTTTATCCAATCAAATCTCTTCCGAAAATATCTTTAAATGGGCCAATTTTCAAACCTTAAAAAACTACCGATTCAATCCCTGATGTACCGCGATGTTGGGATTTAAATGGTTTTTGGACCCATCATGTTAGGCCCGTTAGGCCCTCATAATAAATAACGATGTACCTACCAAAAGATGGGACCGAAACCCTACATATAAAAAAATCTAAAATTAATGCATTCAAGACGAATCGCTATAGCAAGTTCTATCCAAGTTTGCTGCACCTACCAATGAAAAACTTTTTTATGTTTATTTTTGTTATAATGCTCAAAACATTTCGAACATGCATCCTACCTTTTTTTTTCATGAAAAGATTAATTCGGTTTTGGAAAAGAAAGAATGGTCTTATGAAATTGTGTCTGAATTTAAAAGCTCCTAGATAACATATATTTTAGAGAATGAATATCCATTTGATTTTTTTTTAGACAATGAATATTATCTAATAATTATTTTAGACAATGAATATTATCTAATAATTATTTTAGAGAATGAATATCCATTTGATTTTTTTTTATGTAAGTTACCATATTCGATCTACGCTTATTTGCACCCAAAAAATAAAATCAACAAATTAATAAAATTAGGTGGGCACCTCTTGTTCCACCCATGTGATCTTGGAATTGATGAACCCGAGTTTTACTTTTAGCACAGATTATGGATCTGTTCATGTCACATCACACTAGATTTGCAAATCCGATCAAGAAAAGGTTAAATTTAAACTACACTTTCAAATTTATTATTGGTCCCGTATTTGTATTGCATATCCCTTAAATATTCTTTTTTGAAAATATACACATATCAAAATCAGTGCAATTCATATTGGTTTCAGAATTGTAGCAGCAGTTTAAAGTATATGCAATTTATTCTCAAAGATATATAAGGGAGGATTGACTTAAGAATTTAAAAACAGCATTTCTCCGTCTCACTAAATAATTGTAGGATATTGGGGCAAAAAAAAAAAAAAAAGGCCAAAAATTATTGTTGGATATAATTATAGTTAGGGAAAAATAAAAAATATAACCTATGTGTTGGTATTGTTATAAATAGTTTCTCATTTTTTATTTTTAACAAATATATGCCCATGTTTTGGTGACTTGTGTTTTATTATTATTATTATTTATTATTATTATTATTATTATAAATAGGTGCTTATATTTTGGTCTTTTTGCAAACAAGTTATTTGAATTTTAATTTTTGATAAATAAATGATATGTATCTTTTCACTTTGTTTTAATAATGGATAAGAGAAAATTGACCTTTTTTTTTTTTTTTAGTTGGTTGATGCACGATATTATTAAATAAATTTAATTAAAGTTAAAAAACCATTATCTATTATTAACACTGAAATATATACAAGCCATGTATTTGTGAAAAATAAGAACACAAGTTATTTGTTTGTAAAACTATCAATACACATGTCATATACATGTCAAAAATAAAATCCGAAACACATGTCACATATCTATAAAAAATAAAATCTAAGTTACTTATCTATAAAATTACTGAAATAGAGGACTTGCTTTTTATTTTTCCCTCATAGTTATTCCATTGAATAAACACAATTCATTTATCCATTGACAAGCCCAGCTTCGGTGAAAGGCTTTCCTTGATGACGCTGCTAAAATAAAAGCACAGCGCCGATGTTGTTTTTTCATATTATAAATTTGGCTCTCTGTCTGGCAGGGTTTCACACATGGTAATTCAAGTGTTCCAGCAAAAATTATTATTTTTATTACCCTATCAACCATCAGCTGAAAGGTTTAATAAACTTAGAAATTTGACCGTGCCTAGATGTATTACGATAAGTGCATTACTAAATCATGATTACATTTACGAATTTTACTAAATCATGATTGTATTTACGAATTTAAATGTGAATTGAATTTGTCAAAGTTCATGGAATAATGTGATATCAAAAGATAATGGAAGGGTAAATTTCATGGAAAGTAAATTTATTTAAGGTATTAACATTTTAAATAGTTAAAAATAGGTTTTAACGTTTGACAAAGTGTATCAAATAATAACATTATACAAATTCATTTGAGGTATCGATATTTGGATAAATTTTCAATTAAATCTCTTTAATTTTCCATTAGTAGTCAATTATATCCTATTTGATCACTTTGTCAAATGTTGATATTTTTTTTTAATTAATCAAAATATTAATATCTTAAATGAACTTACCTCTTGAATATTGGTACCTCTTTTTAATCACTCAAAACGTTGATAGCTTAAACGAACTTACCCTAAATATTAATACTTTTTAATGTAATTTACCCATTAAATGTATTATTCAATGTGGAATAAGGAGATTTTTGGCATCATTCCTCGTCAAACAAGGATAATGATGAATCGAGAAAACCAGAGTGAAGGAACTGAAAAATAGTAAACAATATAAATTTTTCAAAGGAGTTAAATGAGGTTCTCCATGAAGAACAATTCCTATGGACTGCTAAGGCTGTAAGCAAATGGTTGGTGTAAGAAGAAACGAACAACAGATTTTCCATACTTCTACTATGGTGAGAAGTGTTAAACGCAAGATATGTGGCTTATTTGATGAGAATAATGCGTGGCATAATGACTTAAAAAAGATTGAAGACATTGTCATTTTTCATTGACACTAAACTTTTTAAGTCAGATAAGGAGGTCGTCACATCTTATCCCCTGCCAGAGATTGGAGGATTAGTTTTAACTGAAGATCTAGAAGTAAATAAAACATTTGTTGTTCTTGTATTTGACAAGATGGGTGCTAACTTTGTATAAGATCCTTACAAAAATCATTGTCGCTAGAATGAGACCTCTTATGAATGACCTTATTAGCCTTATGCAAACCAGCTTCATTCCTGAGAGATCTGCAGCAGATAATGTTGTATTCTTGCAAAAATTAATGTCCAGGATAGCCAAGAAAAAAGGGAAATCATGGTAGATGATATGAAAGTTGGATTTAGAAAAAGCCTACGATAGAATGGAGTGAGACTTTATTATCAAGGTTTTAAAGGTATTGAATTTTCTAGAAAAATAGACTTGCATCATAGCATCTTACTTTAAGTACTATGTCGTTTAAAGCCATTATAAATGGATCGACTACAAAGAGTTTTAATGTGTCTTGAGATTTAAGACAAAAGGATCCAATGTCTTCTTACCTATTCATAATTGCAATGGAATGGTTAGTTGAATCATTCAATGTCTTCTTTGTTGATGATACAATCCTTATGGAAGAGCCACAAGTGAGAATGCAGTGATAATGTGGGAAAAAATGAGATACTTCAGAGAAATTGCTGGATAGAAAATAAATTTAGACAAATCCAAAATTACTTTCTCAATTAATATGAATATGGAAGTATAGAAAATGATCAAGGATTTGGTGCATATAAAGGAAGATAAGGAGATTTGAAAATATCTAAGCCATCCATTAAATGATTTGTAATGTTAATAATTCTGATTTGGCCTTCTTAGTGGATATAATAAAAACTAAATTGGCAATTTGAAAGGTAAATCTACTTAGCTAGGCTAGGCACAAAGTGATGTTAGAATCAGTAGTGCAGGGGATCATGAGTCATTGATTACCAGCAATGGTGTTTCAAAAAGGAACCCTTTAAAAAATTAACAGATTAATGAGAGACTTCCTTTCGGTTTTAAAGAGGTTAAAAGGGCTTTGCTGGAATTACTTGGGAAAAATAAAATCAAATGGCCACGAAACAAAGAAAGTCTGGGTTAGAAATGAAATGCCCATTAAAACAACATATCCTCAGAGTCTTGATCTTTCCTAATTTTGGTTATAAAAATTAGATAGAGTCAACCTTCATCAAGGGGCACCTATCAGAATCTATTAGTTCAATTTCTAGTTCTTATTATTTCTCAAATAAATGATTTTCATACAATTGACGGTTACTTGTCTCTCTAGTAAGTAAAAAGCTAAAGCAATAAGGTTATGTTTCCATCAAGATGATGAAGCAGTAAAAAAGTAAGACTAACAACACTAAATACGTATAAAGTGCCTAATTCCATAAAGTAAAAATACTGCGATATTGGTGCTAACCCTAACCCCAACCCACCCCACCCACCAAAAGCATTTAAATTTGAAAATGATTTGGATACTCTTTCTTTCTTCTAGGTTTCTCTTAAATTACTTGTTGATTGAACAAACATCGGAAAGTGGTCGGTACACCATACTACGCATGTCATCAACAACATTGATAAGGATAATGCTGCCCCTTTTTTATTTTTTAACCGTCCTGATTTTTGGCTCCACTTTCTTATGTTGACAACTGTCTTGCCAACCAAATCACTCGTCTTACATATGTAGGAACATATGCTTTTGTACGATGTAACCAATGTTTATACCTATATATTTGCATTATTTCAATTGGGGTATGCTGACAATGTTCACCAAGATGCTTTGGTCAGTCCATTTTCTGAAAATGTGCATTGCTGAGTCAATTTAAGCATCCATTATTATTTTAAAGCAAGTCAAATTAGCATATCATCATCTCTGATGTATTGTCACTTGTATGGTGTAGAGGGACGAAATTTCCACATGAATTGAACACATGTTTAAGATTAAACATTGCGGGCCACCAATGTTTCTCACATAATTTCAAATTAAATGCATATCTTATAATCTAGTTGAACAAGTATCTATATTATAAATATACTGTATATAAAAGTCTAAATGGCATGATAGTCCGACAAAAACTTTATTTAGGTAAAACGTAATTGAAACAAGTTGGAAAATGGATACATTATAATAAGTGAAAACTCTAATTTAGTCATGGGATTAATCCTCCAACCGAAGAACCCAGGATTGAATCGAGCCAGATGCAAAATTTGTATAGAGCGCTTCAAAGATATTTGATGTTGACCCTAAGAAACATTTCTAATACAATCATAAAATTGCTCCATCTAACACGTTTATCTTTATGTATTTATTTAGCTAATACGTCTGTGTTTAAAGCAATAACAACTTTATGTAATTTGTTTTATGTAAGGTGTTATTTATAGACAGTTAAAAATGTACAATTGAGTCATTTTGAATTTTACTGATAACACCAAAAGGAAACAGTTTCACACAATTTCAACATCCCAACATGTTGTTTGGGATAATAGAAAGAATTAGAAATGAAAGATTATGGAAGAAAAGAAGGTAAAGTGGATAAATTATTAGAGAAATGAAATTCTTTTAATGGTAGCTTTTAATTATTATAAAAAATAAAATAAGATATAATGGTAAATTACTTATATGCCCTTAAAAGATAATAAGTAATTTCAAAAGAAGGGTAAGTAATTTGAAGAAAAATTCCCCTTCCCATCCTAATTCTCTCCCTTTTATAGGAGACAAAAAAAAAAAAAATGGTGGGACTTGGGGAGAAAATTCCATCCAATATCCCTATCCTTTCAAAACAAATAAGGAGATTAAGTTTAATTTCTCTCATTACTCCTCTTTTTAATTATTCCCTCCCAATTCTTCTATACCAAACATAGGGTAAATTATTTTATGCATATTTAAATGCAATGGTAGGTAAAGCATAACATATAGACAAGTCACTTGAATTTCAATAGTTAATATGAATGTTGATTATTTCCTACAAACATTCAATTTTTTATTAGAAGGCCCACTCTTGAATGATAAGAAATGATTTTCACAAGAGGGGAGGAAGAAGAAAAGGAAAAAACGGTGTGGGGGTAGGAATGTAATCGAGTTGATCGTTATAGAGGTTCCAACCAGTCCAACCCATTCAACGCAATGGTTTTTAAGGTCGGATTTAGATATATAGTAAAAATCCCATATTGTTATAGTGTCATGGATCATATAACAAACCTAATGAATACCCAACAACCTAGTATTGTAATTTAAAAAATCAATAAATAAAAACAATACTAAAGGAATAAGAATAACAAAGAAAACATGAAGGAGTTAGCATCTTTTTTACCTCCCAAGGATTTTTTTCTTTTATGTCTATTGGACTAGTTATTGATTTTAAAACTTTTTATTAAATTTTTTCCAAGTCATGTTTGTTATAGAAATTAATATTATTTATTGTCTATTATATTTTAGTCCCAATAAGAGAATTAATTTAATCATGTTTTTTAAATATTATGCGATAACAAAAAGTAATATATTTATGTGTTTAAATTTTGTCTAATGAATGTAGTCTAAAACATATTTTATCAATTCCACATGCATCATTTCATTTTGAATGTATAGAAAACTTATGTTTGAAGCACCGGCTTTTCTTAAATTTATTATTAAAAACTGAAAACAGGTTGAAAAAAAATAGAATTATAGAGTCGAGTTACAGGTTCTAAATCAAACAATGTAAGGTGGGTTGAGATATAGCATCAAAACCCTATAGGGTTATAGAGTCGGGTTCAGTACACCCTTTAGGATAGCTGGTCAGGTTTCAAGTTCATATGATACGTCAGAAACTAGACCTGGTTACATCTCTAGTGGGGGCCACGAAGGGATTAGGTTCGATTGACTTCCAAAGACATAATGTTGTGAACATGTTTAGTGATAAATTCTAACACCATCTTAAGCAAGAAAAGAGTTAAAACAAGATGATGATGATAACTTGTTATTGTAATGGTATGAGAGTGAACATATATGCCCTTCCCTGTAGCGAGAGATGCTTAAGTGAATGCTGAGAAGATAGAGGCAAAGAGTCCATCAAATTTTCAAAACCTAACATAACCAATAATTAAATATGAAAAATGGAGTTTTGCAATTTTCAATTAGAATACTATTGCATCTTGTCGTTTGCATAAAATCCATGAAAAGTTCGTAAGCAACAATGTGTTAACACAAATCTATTTTTAACGAAGAGAGAGTAATATATATGATAGATTAACTTAATAAATGCATTTAAAATGTTATTTTACAAGGAAAAAATATTAACAAAAAATTAATATGCTAGTGTATATGATACAAACCCCAAAATTACCTTAGGACCATTAATAAGATCTTATAAAAATAAATCTAGATTAAGGGAATCTAAATGAGTATGCTACAATTTAAGGTTGGTAATTTTCCTTATTAAGTGTGAGTTTGCTTGAGAAAGACCATGTTGTCTACGGATTCCTCTTTTGAACTTACCAAATTGAATCTCATTAAGTTATCTCAATTATGAATTGGTCCCCATAGGCCTTTTCACTTAATCTATAGAGTCAAATCCAAAGATATAGTAAGTTTAGCCAAAAATTTTTAATATAACAAATTTAGCTCTCTATAAGTAAATATATATGTATATGAAGAATTAATGTCATTGATGTTAGCGGAAATTATTATAAATAAATTATATAAATAAATTTTCAAAATTATATGTAAAAGTCAATGAAAATTGTAAACCTAATGGTAGCATTTGGTATCTATTATAGTAAAGGAAAGGAAAACAACACAATTCAATACAAGTTTTTTTGTACTATATTTGGTAAGGAAGGTATAATAAAAGATTTTCATCTTTTTTCTTTAATTGTATGTTAATTGTTATGCATATCAACATATATATAGCATATGGGTATTGATTTTAACAGTCATACTATTTATGTTATCATGTATGTATTTGGATTAGGTTTGTCTTGAAGGTGTAATGGCAACAATATGGTGATGATAAATGGTAAAATTGTGCTAGAGTTGTGTTAATAGCGGTGGCAACAGCCATGGTTGTAACCCTAGGAAATTTCCATAATCTATAAATCACAAATAGACATGTTAACATAAGAATAGAGTAGTTTTATGTTCTTATATAGCCCAATAGATCATAAAGGCTAGTATAGAGATAAAACACTAGTAATGAAATGAACTCGATAAGATCACATAATAAGTCAATAACTAAAGAAATGGTTGAAACCAACATTGCAATAATATTATAACCATAAAATAATAGATGATATTAGGGTTAGAATCAATAAACCTTAATTTAAACTCTAAGGCCTCAGAACTTTAATCGTGTAAGCCAAAACCCTAATAACTTTAAATATTATGCGGTAACAAAAAATAATATATTTATGTGTTTAAATGTTGTCTAATGAATGTAGTCTAAAATATATTTTATCAATTCCATATGCATCATTTCATTTTGAATGTATAGGAAACTTATGTTTGAAGCACCGGCTTTTCTTAAATTTATTATTAAAAACTGAAAAGAGGTTGAAAAAAAATAGAATTATAGGGTCGAGTTACAGGTTCTAAATCAAACAATGTAAGGTGGGTTGAGATATAGCATCAAAACCCTATAGGGTTATAGAGTCGGGTTCAGTACACGCTTTAATCGTGTAAGCGAAAACCCTAATAGCTATAAATAACTTAGAAGCTTAATTCCCAAAGAAAATACTATCAATTTATTATAGATATTAAAGTTAACCTTTTGTGCCTAAATATTCTTAGAAAACCCTAAAAATAGACAAGTATTGTCATGCCTCAAATAAGATCTAGAGCACTAATAGTTTCACCACGTATAACACTTAAGCATTATACCCAAAAGCTATTCTTAATTAAGTGAGTTTCTAACAATTTTCAAATTAATAAATCCTTATTAAAGTTTCATAAATAATAGTAAATAATCTTTTAATAATATATCAGAAACCTCACAACACAAATTGAACTCTCATATTAGTAATACAAAATATCCAATATATCTAACGTCTAGCTTATCTAATCTCCAACATTTAACCTATAGCTTGGGTAGTTAAAGCATCTATATCAGCATCATCATCATTACCTGTGAAAAAAAGGAATGAGTCGAAACCTAGTACAACAACAACACAAGCACACACAGTATGATCACACACTCCTATCAAAATGCACATGTAGCAACCATCAATTTATATCTTTAATTTAGATGGAATAAATCAATAATGGAGTACTCATACTCTAGTAATACGACTAGAAACTAAGGGGTCCAGAATAGCAGTAACTGCTCAGGGGATTTATATAAGCAACCTGAATACTTATATTTTCTAACTCTATATCAAATAGGTAGCTCCATCTAGGGGTCAGAGTCGTTACGCATCTCTACCTATCACAGTGTTACATTGTATAGATTAACAGAGCTCATAATCCTAACCTATATAAGTGTAACTTCTCTCCAGTTAAAATAGATGTTACCCTGCTATCGGTCGTCCTATTACCCACCTGCCAAGCCACCCATGGTGGCATAAACTCCTGACTATCATGCTGGAATTGCCATGCAAGGTTATCACTCCCCATATCGGATCTAAAAAATGGCACAAGCACAATTAAGCAATCATTTAAGCTCATCTTTAAGGTTTAATTTATTTTAGACTATCTACCCTAGCAAGCAATACGCAAGTCACTGCATACCTATACACAAGTAGGAAATCCTGCTACGAACAAATGATAGGTGATCCATAAAATAAAAATCAATCCAAGAAAGTATCTCGGTAAGTTTAAGTTACCAACTCTATCATTCATTCCTACTAGATCAACTATTAATAAATCCAAAGTCAAGTTTTATACATTATCTGTTATATTTAAGATTCCACATAATTCCTATTAACTTATTAAATTATAATTCGATATCATGTTCTAAGTAGATTTCAGTTTCCAAAACTCTAATATATAAAAGTTCATTGTGTACTCAAATCAATCACTTAAGCTTACTTTATGGTTATTTAAGACCTTAAGGTGATATTCTTATTAATATAACTTATAATTAAACCAATAAACTTTTATTAAGTAAAATTACTAATTTAAAATATAAATAGTTCATTCATATCATTAATAATTCAACTTTACCTATAAGTATGCTAAGTAACCTAGACTAGTTTCCTAATTAACTTATAAGTCATTATTTATATCTATTTTATCAAATAAATTCCTAAAATCAAAATTAATAATTATTCATCTTAAAATTATATATTTTAATATGAATATATATTATTTACAATCATCCCTTATTTATTTGATGAGAATAAATTTTCTATTAATTTCAATATTTCACTTTCTATAGAAAACTAATGTGCACTCTAGCTTAATTGAATAGGTTCACTAACTTCTAAACCAGTTCTTGACCTAAATTTTCATGTAAAATTCCTAGTTCATTGATTTACATATTTCTAATTTGGTCCAACCCAATTAAACTAGTTTAATATGATTTAAAAATCAAAAACAACAAATTTAGTCGAAACAGGGAAATAACATTGCCAATAGACTAGTTTTCACAAAATTGAGAATATTCCCAGCCGATTCTTTACACCATATTAAAACATACTTCTTAAGATTTCCAACCATTACAATTTCACCCCCAAAAAGAGAAAAAAAAAAGTGACCGGTTCAGCCCCTCACATTCACTCCATTATACTATCCAAAACTCTGCTTTGCTCTGTTTTTGCTATTTCATAATTTAATTTTTAAAAATAGTAAATGTATTTCAAAAATCATGAAAATTTCTAGTTTAAATATAGACGCACTAAACTATCATTCCTAAAAATTTTATTAAAAAAAAAAATTCGTTTGATATTTTATTTAGATTTTACATCTCAATGACTTCCATGATTTTTCAGCACACCAACATCAACATATACTAATATCAATCATAATCTATTCCCAAATCTATAGATCTGATATAATAATCTATGAATTCATTATTCTATCATCAATCACAACAACACAAACACATGAATACAAGATTATAAGTTAGATTACTTACCTATGAAAAATAAAAACACTCTTTAACTACTACTACCAATCAAGGAACTGCATCTTGTTGAAGCTTCTTAAGCATACCTCCCTCCTCTTGATTCTTGATTTTCCTAAGTTTAAGTCTGTATTAGTAATGTGATTAAAAGATGAGAGGGTTTAGGATTTTTCTCTTACCTTTTTCTCTTGATTTCTCTTGTGTGGATCTTTAAATCTTAAGAGAGAGTTTTTGTCACAACCCTAAAAAAGACTTAGTAGGATTAACCTAAAGTTATCATATCAAGTATGCATCCAGGATATAAGAACCATTTTATAAGATAGAGATTGCAAAACTTTACTTAATATTATCTACAAAAGTTTCAATTGTATAAAAACGTTTTGATATATAAGGAAATACAAATTCCCATAATCCACCAGAACCGTAAAGAATTGGTATCACTCACTACACACTAAAATAGAATAGATCATACACATTATACAAAACATTAAATTATTATACAACTATTCTAATTCAAGTTCTGAGTTTAACTCATACATTACAGAATCACTAACTTAAATACTAAACATTTAGATTACATCCTAAGCATATCTTCTTATCATCAAAGGCTTTATTGAAGAAGACAGCTCTTTCTTTACATTTCTTAGCTCATTCCCAACTTGAGTTATTCCTGCACAAAAATCATAGGGGCATGGGCTAAACCAAAGCTCAGTGAATAAAAAGACTAAACCACACATTAAATTAATGTCAAGCAAGTTTTATTATCAAACATATATAATGCAACACCCAACCCTATGTTATGCATAGTTTGGATGACCAAAATCCAAACTAATACAGATTTATGCCCTCTCTTGAGGGTTAAAGGACCAACAATAGTATCATGCTCAAGAAAGACTAAGAATTAAGGAATGAGGATTTCTTTCTAAACTTTTATAATATATATATATATATATATATACATATATTATTAACATAACCTCAACTTCAACTAAGAAAGACTAGGGAAGGAGGACCTTTGAAATTCATTTATTATATAGATTTATATTATTAACATAACCTCAACTTTACCTTAGAATCTCAGAAACTCCAGTAAGTATTATCATTTCAAACCAACCCTCATCAGGTGATGTCTTCCAAGCCTAGTTAGTTCATGTAGAATTGGCAACCTAATGGTTTCCTTTACTAGATTCATTGGATTTCATAAAACAATACCACAAAATAGAAATGATAATACGTAGCATGCATACTTCATAAATGCTAATGTAAGTTATGTTGTTACATGCATGGCCATTTTACTTAAGGGTCAATTAAAGTTTATACCATACTACTTAGTGATCACATCAATTAACTATTCAATAGAAGCAACTCAATTATTGCAAGCAATGTGTGAGATCACTTTTATTTTAATGATTTATCAAACAATGCAATCATCAAAAAACATACAAATACCCGATCCCCACACATATTCAATTATGTTTATCTTAATATAGGTGCAACTATATTATAAGCACAAAAAAGGTGATAAGGTCAATGTTACCTACATGACATCCAAGCTAAGTCATAATAAACTCTTGGGAAAACCAAGGATTACTCCATCTCCTATGAAAAAGAAATAGTAGACACTCGACTCATTTCTTAGTATATACATTCTATCAAATTTTAGTATTTGAACTCATGTTTAGTTCATTGTCATACACTTGATTAAAATGTAGACTGATATTGAAAACTTGTTTTAGCAAACATACATTTGAAACAATAAATTTCTTTTATTATCTAAAGCTTAACAAATTACAATTATATCTAATCCATTTACAAGTTATTAAGTCTATTTTAAATTAACTTAGTCGAATTGATTAAATTTAACCTATCTAATTCATATTAGTTTATCAAAACGCATTAGGTTAAGTTGAGCTTACATATATTATTAATTCATTTTATATATAAGATTGATATCAACTCAAATCTTTGTTAACTTAATCTTAGCCAAGTTGATTAGGCTTAATTAATCTAGTTTATTTTAGTTCATTTAGGTTTATTTAGCTAAAATGATCTTAGATTATTAACTAACTTCAATTAGATTTGGATATGTAGTAGTTTGAATCAAATATATTTTAGGACTTGATACTTTCAAAATTTTCAAAAACTTAAAACATAAAAGTTATAGAACTCTTTTTATGCTTTTCGTAACATCTTGAATTATCTCAATTAGAGTTTAGATGAAAAAGTTATGATTAAAATACGAAACAGCATTGTGATAAGAGAGAAGCATAGGGGGAACACGACGGCTTGCATCTCCCGTTGTTCTTCTGGGTTGCAAGGCATTTTTGGAGATAGAGAGAAGCACAGGTAGATGTATTACCCCGTGTTCTTGCTGTGATATTCAAGAAAATATGTATTTTTTGAGTTTTTGAGATCAGAGAGAAGCATGGTTGGATAGAGGAGGCTATATACTAGTGGTGCTTCTCCTTTGGTTGTTAAAATTATGTGTTTTTAAGCAACAGTAAGGAGGATGATTTAATATGATGTCTCATGTTCATCGTGTATTCTTTGCTTTATTTATTTTCTTCGAAACTTGACCTATTTTAACTACTTTTTTGCATCATTTTTTAACATCTAACATCCTAAACTCATCTTACAAATTTAGAATCATCATTTACAACATCTATATATATATATATGTTTTGACTACATATTTCATTAAAATCCTAATTTTGACATACATGATTTGACTTAGGTCTTAGCCTATAAGTTCATATACTACAAGTTTACAAATTTCATCTTCAAAGCTCAGCCCACAACATTTCTACAACAGCATGCAAGTTCACATCCATAACTCACAACCTTTCTAAACATATTTTTACCATCATACATCATTAAACTCACTTCATCAAACCCCTTATCCATTCATGCATAAGCCATATATCTATTATTCATCAATTTTATCATAACCCAACTTGTATCTAGTATTAATTCATCATATACATATGTAAACAACAACTAAAGCAAAAAAAAAATAGCAAAACTTATCTTTGTAGATAACTCGAACATCTTGATTTTTTTATCACTACTCCTCCTAAGTTCTTGAAGCTTTTTCATGCATGATATTCAACTTTTATCATGTTTTCTATCTTCATTTTCTTTTTTAATCTCTTTTAAACTTGAGATTTTGAGTAGAATATTGGAGAAAAAGAAGAGAGGGAGAGAGGAAGAAGATGGAAACGTAAAAAAAAATGAATAAATAAATAAAGAAGAAGAAGAAGAAGAAAGAAAGAAAGAAAGGGAAAAGAAAAAGAAATGAAGGAAAGGGAAAAGAAAAAGAAATGACAACCATCAAAAGTCAAAATAGAAAAACGTATATAAAAATAGAGTATAAGGATATTAATTAGTAAGAGATTATGGCTTAAATCCGTTAAATGATTTTCCTAAGTATTAAAAATAATTTTAGAATTTATAATATAGAAATAAATAGCTTGAATTGAAAATCCAATGTACAAATAAAATTTGCAAAAACTTCATATTTAGTTTGAATTTTAGAAAATTTTTATCATTTGATAATTGAAAGAAAAGGAGTTCTAATTAACAATTGGTGGATATGATGATGAAATTTGATTTGTTAGAGAAATTAATTAGATAATTTAAAGCAATAGAAGTCAATTTTGAGGGTTAGAAAGAATTAAGAAATTTAATTCAAGAAATAGGTAATTGAAGCAAATAGATAAACGAAAAGGAATGTTTGAAATCTTAATTCTTAGTTAATCTATTTATTTATTTGATTATGTCACTCAATCTAATTTGTATCCCATTAATCACTTTACTTTACAAAATTAAATTATCTAAGCTTAATTCTAAATTAAGTTCTAATTAAGTTTTGTTGTTTCTTTTATTTATAAAGAATTCTTGATTCATTTGTTCAATATTGATTTTTATTAAGTTTATCTATTACGAGTATTATGATTACATTGTTTCGTTCTTTTATCACATTTATTTGATATTTCTTGCTATTTTCATTTTCATTATAGGTTTTGAAATTTATTGTTGTTTAGATCTAATATCACATCTTTATAATTATCTATTTACTCATTAATTATTCCTTTAATTTCATACTTTTAGGGATTTAAATGATTCTTCAACTTTACACAATTGATATTCTATACAATATAGCATATATAAATAATAAGAATTAGTTTAGCGTTTTCAACCTTCACTTACTCGATTTGAAGAAGACTCAAACTTGATAAAGATAATAAATAACTGACGACTTGACTAGACTCGACTCGACTTGTTTTTAGACCTAAGACAACACGTAATGATACTACACCGACTCACACAAGATGATACATTCAACAAATGAAGGTTAAAGACTCGCTTTTCCATTCTAATATAAATATATATATTTGTGTGCATATGAAATATACAATGCTCCTATTCTTTTAATCATTAGAGATACCATGTTTTTATAATTTTTATTATCATGGTCATCTTGCTAAGATTAAAATCAAGATGTCTTATTTTTTCTTTTTACATATATATTGAAATTTTACCATTTTATTTTTGTAAGATATTACCGGAAGTTTTGGAATATTGCATTTTAAAATTTTATTGACAATAATTCAAATTCTTAATCAACAATTAAATTGTTCGTATTTTAATATTTTTAAAACGTAAAAGAATAGGATTGGTTCATGTGATTTTTTTAAAACATTTCCAAAAATTTTATATTATTTACTTAATGATTTTTATATTTGAGTTGTACTTTTTTAAGCGATTATAGTTTTACTTGTGTTTTTCTTTTAAAAGAAGTTTAGAGAGAGTTTTGAGAGTAAGAATGAGGAATGAGAGGGAACAGACAATTAAGGCATTTATATAAAGGTGGGATGCTTTAAACGTATAAATTATACGTTTGAGATAAAAATTACTTTCATACCCTCATGTGTTGTTTTGATTAAGTTAGTTATATTCTAAATTGTCCATTATACCCCTCTACTACTACTACTTATACGTTTGAGATAAAAATTACTTTCATACCCTCATGTGTTGTTTTGATTAAGTTAGTTATATTCTAAATTGTCCATCATACCCCTCTACTACTACTGCTACTACTGCTATTGCTCCTACTACTCCTACTACTGCTACTGCTACTGCTAGTGCTGCTGCTACTGCTACTGCTGCTGCTACTATTACTACTACTACTACTCGGCTAATGTATGCTAGGAGGGAATCATGGTGATTCCAAGTCACAAACTTAGATTAATCCTTATACTACTTGGAAGAAAATGAGTTCTACAAAAATAAAGTCACTAAAGATCAACTAAGAGGTGAAATATTTGTGATTATACATATATAGGTCTCTACCCCATGTAGAATAGGTGAAGTAGTGTTGATACATTTAGAAAATTTACATTAAAGCCTTTAGCATAACTATCTAGTAATGTTTTTTAGATCTAATACATAAAGGAAGAAGAAATATAGGTAAATATGTATATATGCATGTGTATGCCTTGGCGTGATTAGAGAAGGAGAAAATAACAAGTTGAATTTAACATATATTAGTTGATTCTACTTGATAATTGAGTTCATTAAGGAAAAGAAAGTAATATAAATTTGTAGTATTCATAAACATGCTTTTGGCTAGGTATGGTATCAATATGCAAAGCTCATGTTGGATTTTTGAAACATATGATTCTAGGGTTGAATTGGTAAGGGAAAGGTGACTATGAGATTAAACTAGAAGAATTACACAAAACCATGAGGATATAATGCATACGTATACCTCTCGGCGAATAGGATTTAGGGGGGTAAAAATAATTAATCTATATAATATAAGTTGATTATTGGAAAGTACATGAAAAGAGCTTTGCAACACCTATTCATATGCTTAAAACGGAGTTATAATGAATATATTACACCTAATTTAAGAATAAGTGGTTAAATTTGGCATTCGAAGACATTTAGGGCACTTTTTTCTAGGAATATAGATTTTATGCAGACTAAATTGGTTAAATTAAAAAAAATATGAAAAGTAGGCTTTGTAAACTTTAAAATGACTATTTGTGCAAAAAATAGGACTAGAAACAATAAAAATGGTGATAAGTTTGGTAAAACCTAAATTTAGGACACTTAGGCACAAATAAATAAATAAATAAATATATTTCAATTATATCTTATAATAATATTGTTGTCATTATCTTATTATAGGAGATATAGATCAGTCTTCCGATTTCCTGGCTAATTATTACGACGAGCAATCAAATTGAACAGGTGAGTAATTCAAAGCTATCTCACTTTTTGTGTTTGTAATATAGTGGCATTAAATATAAAGATAAATGAAAATTGAATCATATGTGGGTATAAAGGGTTGTGTGTTGTCTGATGGTTGTATTGGTTGTTAATTTACTATATTAAAAGTGAAAATCCCTTGCTTTTTAATATTTATTTTGATACTCTTGTTGAGTGTGAATAAGTTGAGAATCACCTTAATAACCAAACTTAAAACTATATGACCTTATAATAAACTGTCATGCATTGCACGACTTGCATATTCGCATTATTTTTTAGGTTACCTTGCAATGTGTTAACACTTCGATTCTATATATTTGCTTAGTACTTCTATATGGAATATTCCTAGTTTTACTCAAGGTTTCTTGTAGTTCTGTTTGGTTATATGGGAACTACTTAGTACTTGAAGGAACACCACTTATGGTATTAACATGAAGGTAGTTAACACTCAGTGGAGTTTCCAAGTTCTAAGGGTAAGTTGAGATGATTTAAATTATTTAAAAGTGTTAAGCAAATATACGTGTATATTCCTCCTTTCCTTGACCTTTAATCTCTCTTGGGCATAGTTAACCCGAGATTGGTTCCTAATAACGCCAGTGGGAGGGCACAAATCCACACCATGTTTGGATTCTGGTTATCTAAATTTGTTCGTGTTTCATATGGTTAAGTGTTGTATTGCATTTGTCTGCTAATCAAACTTGCTTGTTATTGCTTGATGTGGGATATGATCTAATTACTTCATTGAGTTGTTATTTTGCTCACCTTCTTATAGGTCTTTCAAGTT
Organism: Combretum micranthum; assembly: GCA_024138025.1. Taxonomy (NCBI): domain Eukaryota; kingdom Viridiplantae; phylum Streptophyta; class Magnoliopsida; order Myrtales; family Combretaceae; genus Combretum; species Combretum micranthum. Next base: position 1,570,497 of record JAMXBD010000136.1, read on the forward strand.
TCATGAAAGTCCTTGGTTCGTACCATCCTGAACCTTTGTATGGGTATGAGTTATAAAGCTATGGATGAGAGCTTAGAGTGGAAAGGTTAAGGAATAAAATAGGATTTATTATCATTAATTTATCTTTTGTCATCATTGTCATCTTAAGACTTTGCCTATATCTAGTAATGATGCATGATACTATTTAAACAACTATATGACTCATATATATATATCCATATTTCTTATTGAAGCAACCTCGATCTTATTTCCATGCAACAATCCTTGGCATTATTTGGTGGATCAAATAATTGCAATTCACTTTGATGTCCCACTAAGCAAATTTTGTAGTTAACTAAGAATATCAATTTGATTCACAATAACTTGATATTAATAAGATACCTTTCGGGATGTGATAGCAATGATAACGATGGTGGCAGTATTGGTGGTAGCAATGGTGAGATGGTAGTAAGGTGGCAGTTCAAAAGAGTTGCTAGTTTGCATTAACATTTTCATCTTACTTCTATCTCCATTGAATTCAAAACATAAAAATCCAATAATTTTTGCAGTAATCTAAGAGAAGTCTTGTCTAGATACAAACTTATCGTGATTAACCAAATGCTACCTAAGCTGCCTATGGGAGGTCAATCAACAACCTAAGAGGTTACTTCACAAAAAACACACTTTTAAAGAGTAATGGTTTGTGCAATTCACCACCCTAAGTACTGGATGATAGTCATCACTAGATAGGCATAGTACTTACCTAGTGATGACTGGTATCATTGGAGTTTTGTGATACTTACAATCTTTCCTAAGGTCATACCTCCCACCTTTAAGCTCTCATTAATCAACTCTCTCTAGATAGTCTATTGTTCTGTCACATGAGGACTGGGGCTTCAACTTTTTCAAAAATTCTCTCCTTTTTTCCGCATTTGAATTTCCTATATGATTGGCCGTTTGGTTGGACTGATTTGGATTAGATTGGTTTGCTCGCAATTAATTTTTTCTTTTAATTAATTAATTCCAAGTGATTTAAGTATTTAATTCCATTATTTTGACCTTGGTGTTGATTGATTTTAGGGGTGGCTAGGTTTATCCTAATTGTGTGCAGTTCAAGGGGTACAGAACCAATTTATTGCCTAGGGATTCTAGACAAGTTGAGTTATAGTGGGTCCAAACTTTAGTGGGAACATAATGTAATTATTTATTATTGTTATTAAAGGAGTGGATTGAATCAAGGCAAGAAATTGAGAATAATAAAGCCTGACTCATTTTCAATTTGTTTTAGTTTGATTTATTTATTTCTTTTTTTAGCCACCGTTGAAATTTAAAGCTTGCAAAATGGGTTTGGATAGGGTTTTTACTTATAAAACGTATCCATTGAAATTATTTTTGGGGGCTATGTGGTCTTCTGATTTTTTAATAAATTATTTAAAGCCCAAGTTGCAATATTATCCAACTTGAAATGGAATTCGAATAGAGTAATTATTTAGCTAAGCCAAGGCCTTAATTCCTCCAATTTGGGCCTAGTCCACCAATTTAATTTGTCTACTTCCTTTTTTGGGCCGAATGTCAGTTGCTTGAAATTATTGACATTCACAAAATCATATTTATGGTCCATTAGTCATCATATTGAATTTAAGGTTAGAAATTCATTTAATCAATACCACAAATTTTCACTCATTTGTCTACTCAATCTGTGGGATCCTAAATCATTAATATGTAAATGGCGTTCCGGGCACAAAGGAATCGTCACTGTTTCTGGTCAAATAGTTTTCGTGATTAACATGATTAACATCAGCACATGGAATTGGTGATGCGCCCGTTTCTCGCATGCTCGGCAATACGGATGAAGGCCAGCACATGCGTTTGTCCAGGTTACATTTATAAATATATATATATATATAACCCAGTACTGGGGCTCGGCTGGGGCACAACTCGATTAACAAGGCAAAAACCCAATATCATCTAATTAAACATTTTTTAATTTTGTATTTAATCCATTTACCAAGTCATAAGAATACATGGTCACTCCAATAATCTAATTGATATTAACTTGGCATCTTCACTGGTTTCCTTGTATAAAACCAATTTAATCCTTTAATAAAACTTATAGCCATTTTCATTTTCAAAACTTAGATTCATAGATTCATCATACCACCAAATAAAATACCAACTTCCTGATGAAGCAGAATAATTGGTAAGCAGATACATAAAAAAGTAAGATAAAAGCTAGCCAGTACAGTTTTATAAATACATATCCTTATCTTGAAGGAAACGAGCTAATAAAAAGAAATCACTACTCTTAGGGTAAGCTATGTCTTTTTTAGGGTAAATTCCTTCATTTAGACCTTCAAATTGACAGTTTTTATATCTATAGAAAGTTTTAATTTTGTAATAACTTATTATAGATACTTCGGTTTTATATATCATCTATAGCATTTTATTCATATTTTTGTGTACTTTGTCTCCTTAAGTTTTAAGATTTTTTCTATTTTTAGCAAGTTTTTGAGGTTTTTATTTTGACAGCTTTAAGTCTGTTAATATTATATGCTCTAGGGCAAATAGACGATCACTTATCATTTTTCTCTGCAAAATTTCGGAGCCGTTATTCCTCTTTCCCCAAAATTTGAATTTATCATAGAATTTTGATTTTTAATGTCATTAGCCTAGGCATTCCTAAAATTAAAAAGCTTTTGAAAATCACACTCCAACATTTTGCATGAATCAATGATCTATAATTAAACCCTAATTTACCTGCCGTGACACTTCCATTTCAATGATCAATATTTCTCGAATACTAAGTAAATCATCTCAACTGAAAACTAGTATGCACGTTCTTAAAAGGCCTAAAATACCCATCACATAACTTATTAAATCGCCACTTTTAATCTGATTGACTTTAGTGTTTAAATAGGCTGACCACGCATTAGGGTATGCTATTTGCCAAATGCACATAATTTTATTCCAAACTTATAAAACTAACAGCATAAACACTCGATCAAGATGGCAAAAAAAAAAAAAAAAAAAACGAAAAAAAGTTCATTTACCTCGTTGCAACTCGAAATCAGGATATCCTTAGCACAGTTGATGAAGAAAGGAGAAAAGAAGCACTATCAAAGGGCATCGGTCAACACATTTAAAGAAGATTAGGTTCAATATAGCTAGTAAATGGATTAAGAAAGACATACGAGCCTCAGGGGGGTAGGGCTGCTAGGCAAAAGTAGACTTCAAACCCATTTGGCTTAAACATCATTACATATTAAACCCTTGTCAAAACCATATATTATGTGATTACTACTTAATATTGTCAACGTCACCAAAATGGTGTCGTAATTGTTATTTCATGTATTATTATTATTATTATTATTATTATTATTATAAACGTTTTAGTTGCTTCAACTTTAGTTACTGCTATGGATCATGGCATGCACCCAAGGTCATAAATCGCCTATGAGGTATTTACAGGTCATCCAATCCTCGCCTCAATGATGGAAATCAAACTACACTCTTTTGACAAGCCGCGACACATCCTTAGCAGTATAGCCGACTTGTATTTACACTATTATCCCATCCTTAGTTCTATATGAGTTCTCATATTCATATTGCCTAAAGCAATTGAGTATATAATATAACATATACCACTTGAAAGAATACTAGAACTCTTGCTTGTTTCGGTCTGTTTGAATTATCTGATTTTCATCTGTATTTTATCTATATTTGATTTATTTAATTTGTTCACAAATAAAAACTTTTGTTTTTCATCTATTTATATTTTTTCATAAATATCTATTTGAAAACAATAAAAATTAGATGCCTAAACAATCAAAAACAGATAAAACAAATAAACACATAATAGAATATATATATATATATATATATATAGTGGGTATGCTTGCGTTTTAAGTTTTGAAGTGGGTTGAAGGAGCCTTGAAAGCTCAATGCAAAATGTGGGGTCTCAAAGGGTTAGTAGCTGTTGATGGTTTGGACTTTCGAAGTTGGGTGGGCTAATTTTATCTTTTAGTCTGTAGCTCATATTGCCGAGTATGGCCGAGCTATATGGGCCTGTTTTTGGAAGAATCTTGGTCAGCTCCTCTACGTTAAAGGAGGACCGTGGCCCAGCTATGCCATAATTGCCATTGGTATGCACTTCAATGAATTGACTCGGAGATTATCGCATGAATGATGTTACAAAAACATGGATTCAGCAATTAACAGTAAAATGTTATAACTAATACCTGACAGTGACGCCATGGTTGACCTTTATAAAGATTATCAATACAAAACGAAGAAATGATTTTCGTTTTTAAAAAAGCTGAAATCATTTTTTTTTCTTTATCTTTAATACTTTTTTACTGTTACAAATCACGTCTGTCTATAGCTATATTGGCTGTCACTGGAAGAGATGAATAGGTAATCTCGTCCTCGACAATATTTACTTGTACTTATTTTGATCAGTACAGTTTGGATGAGTATAAAAAGATATAGATAGGATGTGGAGATTGGTCTTCATCATGTACATATCCTAGAATTTATACTTATAGGATAAAGTATGTATGATGTATATATGAGAGCTTAAACGGTTCAGTCGATGAGATCATCTAGTCAACCGTCTAATATTAAAATAAATATAATAATTAAAATATTAATTATTTTATTAATTTGATTACAATTATTATGATGTGAATCATTGTATAGTGATAGGATCAATCCCATCAAAATTAATTATGAAACCGTAAAATTTTCCCATATTTGTATTATATACTCATTCTAGAACATGTTCTATGGGCATAGGACCCAAATACCTTATATCCACTTTATTAAAAACTATAAAAATAAATGAATATTAATACTTCATATTCTATTTTATGATTATTTTGTTCAAGATCATCCTTTTTAGACTATTTTTTTTTTTGAAGAAATTTGATTAATTTTATGTTATTATAGTCTAGATTACATAGAAGTTGATTAATATATAAGTGTTTGATTTCATAATTTGTTAGGAGTTCTACAATCTTGTTTAATATCACATAAACAAGTTTCACAGGTTTAGTTATAGGTTTCGATTTCACATGGACAATTTCTACATTTTGTAACACTTATGATATTGGGAAATATTTTTTATTTTTCTTTCTACAAGTACATGAAACTATATATATTATTATAAACTTGAAATCTAAAAACAAAGAAGAATTTACATACTTCATGAAAAAAGTATATATAGGTTCCATAAAAATACCCTATATTTTATAGGTATAATTGAGTATATGATCACTATAGATGAGTTGCAGGGTATATTTTGGCTATAAATTTTAATACCCTATATATTATAGAGCAATGTAAGAGAGGTTTCATGGTCTACCTACCCTATACTCGATTATCCTAGTCGCCATAGTCATCTAATACAACTTATTACTATAAAAAAAAAAAAAACTATTATATGCAACCTTAAGGAATTTTTCACACTAACAGCTAATGATTATAAAACTTTTATAATAAGTGTAGAGCAAAGTTAGGAAAAGACGCATCCTTAATGTCTATATTTTATTAATGATAAAATATATGCTCTTATGTTTTATGAATATCAATAAAAAAGTGGCAAATGTCTATGTTTTATTAAAGTAAGTATTAACAATTTTTATTTATGTATTTAGTACATATTCATTAATATGACACATAACAACATTGTAACAAGAAGGAATATATTGAAAATTACACACCAAAGTATAAAGAGGTCAAATGTTAGTATCAATAAAATTTTAATACATATAGTTTGGAATTACTATTTCTAAATTAACCACTATTTGTATATTTCATATATTATATATGCTAAAACTTTATTAATATTTATATATCATATATACATAACAATTGGTGTACAAGCTTAAAAAATTTATTCAGTTAGCGATGATACAATTATTATTAATAATTTCTAGCAAATGATAAAAGATTAAAATCAAATACTTGTAGAGAGTAATTGTAAGCTTCAGGTTTTTTCCATAACATGAGTTAAATTTTTTTTTTCTTTTAAAGAATTAAAATCTTTAATGCTTTGGTTAAGTAAAAACAGTTTAGAAATATTTTACGAGAAGACAAGATACTAGATAATAATTTAAAGCTTGCTTTCATAAGTTTTGAAGCCTAAATCTCATGCTTAATTTTGGTGTCCTAAAATAATAAATGTTTTAGTTGTATATAAATTAATGTTCTTCAAGTATCATAATCTGTTTGTTTTATATACATTAAAGGTTTTGATTTTCATTTATTATAATTAAATATTTTCCAAAAGTACCATAAATTATTTTGCAAGCTGTCCACCATATGTTCTAAAGCATGGCATGCTGTCCTCTCTCTTAATAAAGTTTTTTTTTTTCATTAAATGTTGAAATGACAATTCCTAGTTACACTATACTTATTTTTTTTATGTAAAAGAAACATAATGGGAGATTTGAAAGTATACACCGACTGGACATTGTTGTTTTTAGAAAACAAACACGATATTTTCAAAGTCTACGTTTTTAACATAATCTCTTATACCCGTACAAAATCGTTTCTTCCAACTTTGGCATTATTAGCTTGAAAAACCCCCAAGATTGTATTTACAAGTTGCACAACCAGTGTTTTGAAAAGACAAATGTAAACTAATCTCAAAAAGCATGACAAGTATCTCCATTTGTTTTATTTTCAAAGGTTTCAGAAAATACCTTTATCAAATACACCAATATGTGGATATTTCACCATTCACGTTTGAAACATTATTTTTAGCAGTGTCATGTATTAGAAAACTAAAAAATGAACCTTGTTTGCTAAGAAATATTAAAAACAGATAAAATCTTGCTTTATGAGTTTGTTTAGGCTTAAAGTGAAAAATGTCTGCTATGTGTTTATAAACAAAACTATCTTAGCTAAGCTAAACAAAGAATAACAGAACATGCAATATAACAAAGTAAATCTACCCTATAAGCTCTGATGTTGGATCTAAAGTTGGAGTTGAGAAGATAGAGTCTCATGTTAGATCGGTGAGTTGTATGAAGTTATTGTGTTGGTTTATCTTTATGCGCGTTTTGATGTAAGGATCTATTATGGAAGAGCTAGTGGTGAAATAGAGAAAGTCAAAGGTTGTTCTAAGTATTCTTGGTGATCGCGACCTAGTTTTTCCCTTGAGGTGGTTCAGTAGAAGACCTTGTGTAAGTGTCGAAGGGTAAATTTTGATGCACAGTATATGTCGCAGCCCAAAGTCAAGCTCTTGACGTACCTCGTGATGGACATTGAGGGTTCTTGTGGCAAAACTAAATCAAGTGTTTAGGGTACAGCTTTTGTTTGGACCCAAAGCTAAGCCCTTGATGTACCCCGTGAAGAAAGCCGTGACCTTTTTAGCAGCACATGACCCCAGTTTGCTTAAGCGTGACTTAGTTTTCTGGCCGTGCGCGACCCTTCTTGAGCGACCCATGACCCAACATAAGTAGTAAATGACGAAGGAAAACATAGGTTAAGAAGTTTATGACGAGAATATAGGACACGTAAGCTCTGATAAGAGACCTTTCTCTATTATATGTATGGTAATATATGCTTGTTGTTCTATTGGAACCATAAACTAAGATCCAGAGTTTTTAGTAGACTACTATAACCTCTAAGTAGGATACACAAGTGGGTGACTAAAATTTTATCACGATGTTGTACTTATAATATGGGGATATGGATAATACGTGTTGTATGGTGCTTAGATGTGTGATAAGCTTTAATATCCAAAGTGATAACAAACTTCTTGTTGTTGATGTGTAATGAATATTGATGATTGTTTAAACATTGTATAATCGTCAATAACTTTATCTAAGTCTTATCTGACCCTTAATCTAAAACGGTCATGTATTACACAATAGCATGATGTATTAATATAATATCCATGTCACGTATTGATATTTCGATTTTATGGTAATGCATTGTCATGCTAGGTAGTTTAAGTGGGGTTATCATAGGGTTGTTAACTCCACAAGAATTAAGCAAGCACCAAAGAACGTCGTCAAAGTTGGAGTTTCCTTTTAGGTTGTTAATACTTAGTGGAGTTTCTGAAGTTCTAAGGTGAAGTTAAGACTATGTTGAATATGTAAATAAGTATATATGTATATATATTAAGTAAATTTGGAAATTTTTCTCCTTTCCTAGTTTTCAGTCTCTCCTATGCATGGACTACTTGAGCTAGTCCTTCAACTTCCAAGAAAGAGCGTAAATCTCCATTAGTTTAGATTCTGGTCATCTAAACTATGCATTTTATATAGTTGAACATGGCATTGCATATAAGTGAAACTAAAACTTATCTGACATTTGTTTGAAGTGTAGTTTGATCATATTATCTCATTGAGCAATGATATGCTCACACTCCTAGACTTTATATGCTTACAAAGACCTTTAAAGTTGATCCATGCTTGAGGCAAGGGGATGTACTAGACTTCAAGGGAAACATTAGGGCTCAAATGAGAGTTGAAGATAGTTCCTTTTGTATTGAAATATCTTATGTTTCTTGTAAGTTTATGAGATTAAGTTTGGGAGCCTATCCTAAGTTATGTAAGGAAATATGTTGTAAAGAACTTATATGTGTACAAAACTTCTTATCTTGACAACCTCACGATCCTGTTTTAATTGTTCATGCTACAGAGTGTCCTACTAGTTTGATGCCTATAGAATTCTCTTAAAAGGCCTTAGTTGGCTCAACTGAATGTAGCGATTTCTAAATTGTTGCAAAAAAGGGCATCAACACTTCTAGGGTGTCCTATGGGGGTGTGATAGGGGTTGGTATTAGAGCTAAGGTTGCACAAATGAGGAAATTCAAATGCGTATAAGATCCTTATAAGGATATAGCTTAACGAACCTAGAATCTTAAACACATCTACAGGATGGATTGTAAGGTTTATATGGGTAAGAAGGGGTAGATTCTATGGATGTGTGTTAAGGGTGTTGATGATGTAGTAACTTCTAGGGAAGTTTTGTAGCTCTATGTGTAGCTTTTGTTGTAGGGTGTGCATTGTATGGTAGTTGCTTAGTTGTTTTGATGTTAACAAGTGAAATGGCAAGATTAACCCTTTTGCCTTAGAAATAAAGGACGAGGACAAAGAGCATGGAATGCTTAGCTACCTGCTCTAGAGATTCAACCTCAATTTCATGAACCTACTGGATAAGGGCAACCTAGACCACAAAATGTACCTCCACTACCCCTTAAAGTGTTAGAAGCAATCTTTCTAGTTATACAACAGCAGAATGCCCTGATTCTATAAGCTTTGCAACTATAGCAAAACCTCGAGTAGCACCTCAAGCTACTCTAGTAGACATACCTGCTGCACCACCTGTTGTACCTTCGATAGCGCCATAAAGAGCCCAAACTCCCATGCCACCAGCTGTTATACCAGAAGAGGTAGATGATCCCATTGAGTCAGCTGCTGAAAGTCAAGCACCGCTGCCTGTTAGGCATAATGTGTAGTTCCCTCAACAACCTATCCTATGATCACAAAGGAACATCTTTTCAGAGTTTATCAAGTGCAATAGATATTTTGAAAAATTTCAAGGGAAACATGAAGAGGCAAAAGATTGGTTGACTCAAGTGGAGAGATCTTTTAATGTATTTCAAGTACCTCATGCTCTTAAAGTGCCATATGGAATGTATCTGCAAAGGTTAAGAGTTAGGATATGGTGGGACTCAAAGGAACAAGTTTTACTGCAACCAATCATGTAGGAAAATTTCATGAGAGAGTTTTCAAGGGAATACTTCCCAAGCAGCTTATGAGTAAAGTATATCACGGATTTTATGAATCTAGCACTAGGGAATGAAAATATTAATGAATATGAACACGAGTTTAAAAGCTACTATGGTTTGCTCCAAGTGCTTATAGGGATAATGATGAGCTGAAAAGACAAACTTTTATGGCTATTTTGGAGCCTTATTATCAAAGAAGGCTTGCTAAGTTTCAGATCGAAGATTTCTCTATTTTAATGGAAAAGGCACGAGTTATTGAACATGCTAGAAGTTATGAGGCAAAAAGGTACAAAAAGAGAGGCCAAACTTTTGGGAAAAGGTCATATGACAACCTTGAAACGAGTTCAGCCCCCAAAGGAATAAGTTATTTAAGACATTTGGGACACCTAAAGGAGAAGTTTCTCGGAAAGGTGCTCTTGTTTGTTGGAAGTACAAGGGATCCTACTATCCAAGGGATTGGCCCTATCTTAGGAATTAGTGCTTTATTGTGGAGAAAGTGGGCACATAGTTAATGGTTGCCCAAAGAGGATAGGAGCTACTTTGTTTTATTGTAACAAGATGAAACATGTATCAACTATGTGTCCTCAAAGGACCCTATTAGGAGAACCTTCATAGTCTAATGGAACTGGTGGAGCTAAAGACAAGAAAGAAGGGAGTAATCAAGGAAAGTAAATCTATAAGTGAGGCTTGAATGTTTGCTATGCAAGGGACTTCTGTCACACCTCGCCCCCACAGGCGACGGTGATGCGATGCCAGGGCAAGCAAACCCACCGCTGGCCCCCTAGTGGTAATGGCCGACACCACCATTGCATCATGGTGACCCCAACCAACGCATGCCCCTCAGGGTACCACGGGCACTATAGGTATTGTTACCCTCAGGATGGATTGACCCCGGTCTGCAACCTCTAGGGATCGAACCCATGACCTGAGGCTTTTGCCTGCCCCAAAGGCAGCACCTCTTACCAGTTGATGCCAGGGCAGACAACCACCACTGGCCCCCTAGTGATAATGGCCGACATCACCATTGCATCATGGTGACCCAAACCAACGCATGCCCCATAGGGTACCACGGGCACTATAGGTATTGTTACCCTTAGGTAGAGTTAAATCTAGTCTACAGACTCTAGGATTCGAACCCTAGACCTAAGGCTTTTGCCTGCCCCAAAGGTAGCACCTTTCACCAGTTGACCTGCAGCTCAATTGGTGAAAGGTGCTGCCTTTGGGGCAGGCAAAAGCCTTAGGTCTGGGGTTCGAATCCTAGAGTCTGCAAACTAGATTCAACTCTGCTTAAGGGTAACAATACCTATAGTGCCCGTGGTCCCTGTGGGGCATGCGTTGGTTGGGGTCACCATGATGCAATGGTGGTGTCGGCCATTACCACTAGGGGGCCAGTGTAGTGTTTGTCTGCCCTGGCATTGCATCGCCGTCACCTGCGGGGGCGGGGTGTGACAACTTCCATAGCAGAAGAACCGAAAGAGTATGATGGAGATGAAGTAGAGGATTCTGTTCTGATAGTAAGTATGTGCTTAACCTTACCTTTTAAGATTTGACACAAGTGCACATTAGATAGTTGGAATAATACAAGTGAAAGACACTCTTGTCTATAAACTCTTTGATACGAGTGCTACGCATTCCTTTGTCAACCTGTGTTTAGTAAAAAGAGTTGGCTTCTATGTTGAGACGATGGAAAAAGGTTTAGAAATCTCAACTCCTACTTGATGTATGGTTGTTACCCGAGAGGTGATAAGGGGATGTTTGTTGTGGATAAATGACCAAGAAACCGCTGCTAACCTTATAGTGGTGGATATGCAGAAGTATGATGTCATTCTTGGAATGACTTGGATGAATGCTACCAAACTTAAGGTAGATCGTCAACGTAAGATGGTTTCATTTATAAATAAAGGAAAGGAAATAATGGAGTTTACGGGAAACATACTCAAGAGTAATCAAATGGAGATAAGAACTGTTGAAGTGTTGTAGAAAGAGTTGATGAGTTAGAAAAGTGCACAATATATCCTTTGGACAAAAGGCTTATTTGCCTCAGCGTTTCGTCAAGGGAGCACCTGTGTTGTTTGTCAAAAAGAAGGATAATTTATGAAGCTTTGTATAGATTACAGAGACTTGAGCAAGGTCACTGTTAAGAATAAGTACCCTATTCCAAGAAAAGATGATCTGCTTGATAAGTTGTGTGGAGCAAAAGTGTTTTTTTTGTGTTAATCTAAGGTCTAGATACCACCAAAATTCTGACTAAAGTCAATGACACACCTAAGACAACTTTTCGGATGTGATATGATCATTATGAGTTTTTATTTATGTCTTTTAGGTTAACGAATGCACTAGCGATCTTGATGGACTTGATGCAAAGGATTTTTCAATCATTGCTAGATGTGTGTGTGTTAGTTTTCATTGATGACAGCTTAGTGCACTTTGCTTTAGATGAACAACATGATGAGCATCTATGCATGGTGTTACAACTTTTGAGAGAAAATAAGTTGTATGCTAAGCTATCAAAGTGTGACTTCTAGTTAAGACAAATATCCTTTCTTGGACAAATAGTATCAGTAGAAGGGTTTTTTGTGGACACTGAGAAAGTTAAGGCTGTTGTTGAATGGAAAAAGCCTGGAATAACAACTGAAGTGAGAAGTTTCTTGGGTTTTGAGGGTATTATAGAAATTTTGTTCATGATTTCTCTAAGGTAGCCTTACTTTAACTCAATTAACTAGGAAAAGTGAAAAGTTTGAAGAGAACAAAAGGAGAGAACAGAGTTTTCAAGAGCTAAAGAAAAGGTTGATATCAGCACCAATATTGGTTTTAGCTAATGATGGGGATTCTTTTGCCATCCACAATAACGCATCAAAGTGTGGGTTAGGATGCAGGTTAATGCAAAGTGAAAAAGTGATTGCATATGCATCAAGGCAATTAAAGCCACTTGAGAAGAATTATCATTTTTGCTTTAAAGATATGTTGACACTACTTGTATGAACAGAAGTGTGAAATCTACATAAATCATAAAAGTTTGAAGTATCCATTCACTCAAAATGAGTTGAACATGAGGCAATGTGGATGGCTAGAGTTGATCAAGGATTATGACTTAATCATTAACTATCATCCAGGGAAGGTTAATGCAGTTGCTGATGCTTTGAGATGTAGGAGTCATGGAGAGGTAGCCTTAATGCTAACGGGACAAAAAGAGCTTATAAGAGAGATTGAAAGGACGAACCTGGAATTTATCCTGCAAGATCCAAAGGTTGAGATTGCAAATTTGGTTATAGAACCTATCTTGTTGCAAAAGATTAAGGAAACACAAAAACAAGATTTAGGGTGTCAAAGGATCGTTTAAGGTCGTGTAAAAGGAAAGTTTAAAGAGTTACAAGTGGATGGAGAAGGAGTCTTAAGGATAAATAATAGGTTATGCGTGCTCAGGATATACAGTTCATACTGGTGAAACAAAGACCTATCAAGAGCTTAAAAGCGCATATTGATGGAATGGAATGAAGAGGGATATAGTAGTTTTTGTCGCTCAATGTGAAATCTGTCAAAGAGTGAAGGCTAAACATCAAAGACCTAGTTGGTTGTTGCAATCTTTACCTATCCTGGGATGGAAATGGGATCAGATATCAATGGACTTTGTGAGCTTCTTACCAAAGTCTAATGCTAGTTATGATGGAATATAGGTAGTTATGGATTAACTGACTAAATCTACTTATCTTCTACCTAATCTACTTATCTTCTACCTATTAATATGACATATCCTTTGGAAAAGTTGGCACGAGTATACATCAAAGAGATTATTAGATTACATGGTGTGTCAGCGGAAATTATTTTAGATTGGAACCTAAGGTCTGTTTCAAGGTTTTGGACTAATTTGCAAAGAGCCTTAGGAACTTAACTAAAGTTTAACACTACATATCATCCTCAAATAAATGGACAAATAGAAAGAACAACACAGACCTTGGAGGATATTTCGAGAGCATGTGTGCTAAAGTTTAAAGGAAGTTAGATCAACATTTGCCGATAGTAGAATTTGCATACAACAATAGCTATCATTCTAGTATTGGGATGCCACCATATGAGGCTTTGTATGGACAAAAGTGCAAGTCACTCTGTTTTAGGATAATTTGGAAAGTATAGCCATTGAACTTGAGATGGTGTAAGAAACAATTGATAAAGTAGCTTTAATCAAACAAAGAATAAAAAAGGCACAATATTGACAAAAGAGTTGGGCTGATATGAAACGAAGGGAGCTTGAGTTTAATGCAGGAGACCATATGTATCTTAAGATCAGACCAATCCAAAGTTTGTATAAAGGATAGTTATAAGGGAAGCTAAGCCCAAGATACATCAGACCTTTAGAGATCTTGGAAAGAGTTAAAAATTTGGCGTATCGATTGGCACTTCCACCCAACCTTGCTAACATACGCAATGTCTTCCATATATCAGTTTTGCAGAAATATGTACCTAACCCTTGATAAGATGGTTGAGCTAGAGCTTATCCCACTTAAGAAAACCTTGACCTATGAAAAACATCCAATATGGATTTTGGATTCTAAAGTGCAAACTCTTTTGAACAAGGAGATCAGATATGTTAAAGTGTTATGGGATCCGTAAACTGAGGAGGTTACATGGGAATCTGAAGAAGACATCAGAAAGGTTTATCCATAGTTGTTTACTGAACCAGGTACATCTTAAGCTTCGAGGACAAAGCTTATTTTAAGGGGGGGAAGAACTAAACCGTAGGTTTTTGCGTAGCATGAGTTAAATTTAAAAAAATATAAAATAAAAATATTTAATGCTTTAGTTAAGTAAAAACAGTTCATAAATAATTTATAAGAAGACAAGACACTAGATAATAATTTAAAGCTTACTTGCATAATACGAAGCCTAAATCTCATCCTTAATTTTGGTGTCCTGAAATAATAAATGTTTTGATAGTATATAAATTAATGTTCATCATGTATCATAATCTATTTGTTTTATATACATTAAGGGTTTTGATTTTCATTTCTTATCATTAAATCTTTTCCAAAAGTACTAGAAATTATTTTGCAAGCTATCAACCATAAGTTTTAAAGCATGGCATGTCCTTTCTATTAATAAATTTTCTTTCATTAAATGTTAAAATGACAATTCCCAATTACACCATATTTATTTTCCTTTACATAAAAGAAAAGTAATTGGAGATTTGAAAGTTTACACCAACTGGACATTGTTGTTTTCAGGGAAAAAAACATGATATTTTCAAAGTCTACTATTCTAACATAATCGCTTTTACCCACACAAAATTGTTTCTTCCAAATTTCCACGTTCTTAGCTTGAAAACCCCCCTAAATTTATTTACAAGCTACTCAACTAGTGTTTTGGAAAGAAGAACATGAAGTAATCTCAAAAAGCACGATAGGTATCTCCGTTTGCTTTATTTTCAAATGTTTCAAAAAATGCTTTTATCGAACACACCAGTACATGTGCACATTTCACCATTCAAGTGTAAAATGTTGTTTCTAGGAGATGTCATGTGTTAGAAAACTAAAAAAAATGAACTTTGTTTGCTACAAAATGTTAAAAACAAATAAAAGCTTGCTTTGTGAGTTATTTTGGCTTAAAATGATAAATGTTAGCTATATATTTATAAACAGAACTATCTTAGCTTAACTAAATAAAGAATAATAGAACATGCAATATAACAAAGTAAATCTACCCTATAAGCCTTTATGTTGGATCTAGAGCTAGGGTTGAGAAGATAAAGTCTCATGTCAGATCAATGAGTTCTATGAAGTTGTTGTGTTGGATTTCTTCATGCGCATTTTGATGTAAGGATCTATTATGCAAGAGTTAGTGGTGAAATGGAGTAAGTTGGAGGTTGTTCTATATGTTGTTGATGATTACAACCTAGTTTCTCCCTTAAGGTAGATCAGTGGTATGCTTTGCGTAATCGAGGGGTAAATTTTGATACATGGTATCTGTTGCGGCCTAAAGTCTAGCCTTCGATGTACCTAGTGATGAACACTGAAGGTTGTAGTAGCCAAAATAAATCAAGTGTTTGGGGCACAGCTTCTGTCGTGGCCCAAAGTCAAGCCTTTGATGTACCCCACGACGAAAGCAGTAAGCCTTTTTAGTAGCATGTGACCCCTAGTTTGCTTGGACATAACTTAGTTTTCTAGTTGCGATGTACCCCGCAATCCTTCCTGAGCAACTCACGACTCAGCTTAAGTAGTAAATGATGAAGAAGAACATAGGTTAAGAAGTTTATAGCAAGATATAGGACACATAAGCTCTTATTAGAGTTCTTTCTCTGTTATATGTATAGTAATATATGCTTGTTGTGCTATAGGAACATTAATCAAGATCCAAGGTTTCCCGTAGACTACTACGACCTTTGAGCAGGATGCACAGATGAGTGACTTGAATGTTATCATGATATTGTGCTTGTAATGTAACTGTACCTATCTTTACATAAACATAATTGATTATGTATGAGGATGGGATATTGTATGTTGTATGGTGCTTGGATGTGTGGCAAGCTTTAATATCTAAAGTGATATTAAACTTCATGTTGTTGATGTGTAATGAATATTGATGATTGTTTGAACATTGTATGATTGCCAATAACTTGATCTAAATCTTATCTAACCTTTAATCTAAAATAGACATGCGTTGCATAACAACACGATGCATTAATATAGTATCCATGTTACGTATTGATATTCCGATTCTATGGTAATGCCTTATCACATCAACAAGTTTGGGTGGGATTATCACAAGGTTGTCAGCCCTATAGGAACTAAGTAAGCATCAAAAGACGTCGCTCGAGTTAGAGTTGGCTTTTAAGATGTTAATACTTAGTGGAGTTTTTGAGATTCAGAAGTGAAGTTGAAACTATGTTAAATATGTATATATATTAAGTAAATTTGAAAAAACTTCTCCTTTCTTTGCTCCCAGTCTCTCCTAGGCATGGACTACTTGAGCTGGTCCTTCATCCCCAAAGAGAGTGTGTAAATTTCCATTGGTTTAGATTCTAGTAATCCAAACTGTGCATGTCATATAGTTGAGTATGACATTGCTTATGATTGAAACTAAATCTTATTTGGCATTTGCTTGAAGTGTAGTCTGATCATATTATCTCACTGAGCTATGGTGTGCTTACACTCCTATAAACTTTATGTGCTTATAGGGATCTCTAGAGTTGATCCATCCTTGAGGCAAGTAGGGGTGTGCAAAAAAACAGATGAAACCGAACCAAAACCGTAAAACCAATCCAAAAAATACGGTTAACCGGTCTGTTGGTTTTGGTTTAGGATTATGGTTTTTATTTTTTTCGGTTTTCGATTTCGGTTTATAACCATAAAAAGCTTATGGTTAACGGTTAACTGTTTCAATATTTATAAATATATTATATATATGATTTACATATATATAATTTATCTA
Organism: Combretum micranthum; assembly: GCA_024138025.1. Classification (NCBI taxonomy): domain Eukaryota; kingdom Viridiplantae; phylum Streptophyta; class Magnoliopsida; order Myrtales; family Combretaceae; genus Combretum; species Combretum micranthum. Next base: position 1,587,643 of record JAMXBD010000136.1, read on the forward strand.
TGTTAATATTCATTGGATTTCGATTAAAATACTATAGTCCTATGTTTGATGGAGTTAATGTGGTAATTGATTTGGTTTGATTTTATTAATAATGATACATCCAAAGGTTTTTTTTTTCCCCATTTTCCTTAATTTGATTTTTTTCTTTTTTTTAGCTCTTGTAATATATATAATAATTTAAAGAAAAACTCTATGATAAAGGCTAAAAAATAAGGTTTTTTAAATTATCAATTTGATATGTTGAAACCATTATATTAAATGGTTAAAAACCGAAAACTTAATAAATTAACCGAATAAAACGGTTAATCGTTAAAGCAATTAACCATTTATAATGGACCGGTTAAGGATCGTGATATTTAAAAACTGATCATTACAGTTAAGTTCAAAAAACAGGACCATGAATCAGTTAACCGATCCATGAACATTCATAGAGGCATGGGGATGTAGTAAACTTCAAGGGAAACACTAGGGCTCAAGTGAGAGTTGAAGATAGTTTCTTTTGTATAGAAATATCTTATGTTTCTTCTAAGTTTGTAAGATTAAGTTTGGGAGCCTATCCTACGTTATGTAAGGAAATATGCTGTAAAGAATTTATATGTATGCAAAATTTCTTATCTTGACAATCTCATGATCCTGTTTTAATTATCCACGCCACACACTGTCTTACTAGTTTGATGTCCACAGAATTTTCTTGAAAGGCCCTGGTTGGCTCATCTGAATGTAGTGATTTCTAAATTGTTGTAAAAAGGGGCATCAACACTTTTACGGTACTCTATGAGGGTGTGACGGTAATGAAGGAAAGATAAAATAACATGTGGTTACTTATAAAACTAGATATGCATGAAGGAGAGATGAAGAGTGTGTAATGGAGAGAGGGAGATAATGAGAATTAGGTCACTCTTCATAAAGGGGGAGAGAGAGAGATAAAATGAGAAGTCTAGTTTTTTAGAAAAATAACGATTATTATGATGTTGACTTAAGAAGAATGACAATTTGTAATAAATTAATATTAAGTAAAATGATTGAATAGCAATTGATACCCCCACATTTGTCAGTTGGCATTTATGATTTATTTTAAACTTTATCATAAATATTCTTATCTTGAAAATATCATCTATATAAGATATTATAGATATTTTATGATTTACTCTAATAATTACTTGTTTTATTATTCATATCAAGTAAACATTATAATAGTTATTACAATCTATTATATTCCTATTGAATTGAAATTTCATTCCTTCTTATTCTATACAACGAAGCAAAACTAGCCACCTATATTTTACTTTTAGAGTCGAATTAATATGTATTAGTTTAATAAGAGTATCGATAGATAGAAACATGTAAAAATAATGAAACTCTGGTCCTTACGAAATCCTCCGTGATTGAGAGATATCTCTCGGCCCATATTTTTATTGTAGTAAACCCAGTAGCGTACTTGGCAAAAATCTAAAGATAAAAATAAATTAAAATTAAAAACCAATTGAGTGGATGTTCTGACTCCAGAGAATAGAAGCCTACGAGTAGGACGACCGGATTTACGATTATTTTAACTACAAGTTTGTAACACAAAAGAATCGCTTTTGATTGCAAATCAGACTTGGGCATCGTATAAAACTAAAAGCCCATGAACCCACATAATGAGTCTCTTAAAACATGAAATACAACTGCATAAATTAAAAAATAAACATACAACTGCATAAAAACTAACAGGATTAATTAAAAAAAAAGGATTCTAAGAGAAAGAAAAGGGAAATCATCGAACAACAAAATAAATCATGTAACAAGTAGGGCAATCATATATGTGGAATAGTTATTCTTTAAAAAATTTCAAATATGGTGACGGTTTGATTTTAAAGAAGGTATTAGCTGTTTCCGATTGTTTGGAAAGGTAAGTAAACAAATCTCGCTTAAACATTAATGGCCGTTTACTTCTTCATATGAAATAAGGGTAGAATTGAATTGTAATTCAATAGGAATATGATAAGATTGTAATAACTATTATGAAAAAATAAAATAAGTAATCATTGGAATAAAAGATAAAATATCTATAATTTCTTTTGTCTTTATTTCAAAAAGATGATAATTTTATATGTCATATTTTCAGAGCAAGAGTATTAATGATAAAATTGAAAAATAAATAAGTAATTATTGATATAAGGACATGAATTGCTATTAATAAGAATATAATGAATAGTTATTCATGTCAAGTTAACCAATTATACATGTTAAGATGTATTTTAGTTTTCAGGTGTGAAACAAAAGCTCATGACAACCACAATAATAATGCATTGTAACTCTTAAATTTTCTTACCATATTTCTATGCAACAAAGCTTGTCTTGCAATATAAATGAGCCTAAATGTTAAATTTGATACTTGAATTTAAGAAAAAAAAATTAATTTGGTACTACTTTAGAATGGTCAATTTAATACTCAATCAAACTTTTTTTATTATTATTTTTAGTACATTCTTAACAAAATTTGCCCTATTTGCAAACATTTAAATGACAACACATCATTCAATTTTTACTAATACTACTAACACCATCAAAAACTAATAAGTTGTTTTTTTTTTCCATACAAGGAAACAAAGTAAATAGTGTTAATAAAGTATTAAAGTTAAAATAGTAATAAAATTTTGATTGGGTATTAAATTAATCAGTGGATAAATTATACAGAAAGGTCAAAATGTTTAGGGGTAAGTTCATTTAAGGTCATAATGTTTTAAGTAGTTAAAAAGAGGTCACAACGTTTAGAAAAGTGATTCAATTTAGGTCATAATGTTTCAAGTGTTTAAAAAGAGATTACAATGTTTAGAGAAGTAGTTAATTTAGACTACCATTGACATGTGTTATAACGTAGCAGATTTTCTAAATTTTAATTTTAAATCTTTTTTATGTTAACACATATCAATGGTAACCTCAATTAATCATTTTCTCTAAATGTTGACCTCTTTTTGATCACTTGAAATGTTGTGACTTTAAATGGACTTACTTCTAAACGTTATGACATTCTAGTGTAATTTAACCGTTGATCATTTCAAAGTTCATATACCAAATTATATTTTTACATAAGATTCAAATATCAAATTTAATATTTTTGCTATAAACCACCCAAATCCTTCAAAAGATATCATTCAATTAACAAAGCCAATGTACTTTCTACCATGCTATCACAATTGCACAAGCAGATATATGATATTATGAATCGATAATTTTGGCATTTTTCTAGATTAGCCTTGATGTTGATTATCCTAAAGCATAGTCTTTGGACCAACATTTAAGCAAGTCAACTTAAACCAATATAGCATCAACATCAATTTAGTGAAAACTAGGAGTGTGCAAAAAAAAAAAAAAAAGGTCAATAAAATTGAAAAACTGATTCAAAACTAGAAAATCAATCCAAAAAATATAGTTAATCAATACGTTAATTTCATTTTAGGGTTATTTTTTTTCTTGGTTTTCGGTTTGTAACCATAAAAAATCGACAGTTAATGATTAATCATTTCAATATTTATGAATATATTAAATATATAGTTTATACATATAACTATTTTGTAAAAATATATATACATATAATTTACATGTGTTAATATTTCTTGGATTTTGATTAAAGTACAATGTTTTATTTTATATTTGATGGGAGTTAATGTGGCAATTGATTTGGTTTGATTTTATTGATGACGATACATCCAGAAACTTGTTTTTTCCCTTTTTCTTAATTTGATTTTTCTTTTTTTAGCTCTTATAATATATATAATTAAAAAAACTCTATGATAAAGGCTAAAAAATAAGATTTGTTGAAACTATCAATTTAATTTATTGAAACCATTATATTAAATGGTTAAAAACCAAAAATTGAATAAATTAATCAGAAAAACAATTAACTGTTAAGACAGTTAACTATTTATAATAAACTGGTTAAAGATCAGAATATTAAAAAACCGATTATTACTATTAGGTTCAAAAAATAAGATCATCAATTGGTTAATTGAACGTGAACACCTCCGGTTAAAACTAATAAAAATTTCATGATGTTAAATTTTTGTGTTTACTATCTTTTATAAAGGTTCGAGAAGACTACATCCTTATATTGAAGATTCATACTATAAGCTTAAACGTGAGCTTTCAGATAGGTGTTGAAAAAAAAAAGTACAGTATAGGACTTGTAATGAGTCAAAAAATAATAATATTTTAATAAAAAATTATAAAAATACTAAGGGATGGAAATAATCTTAAGAATAAGAAAGTTGCGTTTATCTTTTTGAAAAGATAAGTTTAATACAACTAAAATGATCCCATCTCTTCGAAAAACAAGATCATGTGTGATATTTTCTCTTTAAAAAATGAGTTTAAGACAATTCTATTAAACTCTTCTTTTAAAAAAACTTAGTTTAATATAATCTAAATTTATCACATTAAGAGATGATTTCAATTTATTTATTATATATTTATGATTTGGTGGCATTTTTGTGATTTTTTAAATGATATTTTTTTCTTAACCCTGCAAGAGCTAGGATTTTGCATTACCCGTCCATATCTGTCACTGATAAAAGAGAGCGTGGGCCGTAGGATACACGTTAAACTAGGATTCTCCACAATCGGGAGTACTCGAAAGGCCTCTTTCAATGATTAGCCACCTTGACAAATGAGTGCTTGTCATAAGATAAAATATTGTCAACACTTTGAAATTCTAAAGTGGAATGCAGAGTCATTTTAATACGCCAAGTAGGCCACTTTTTCATCCTAGAAATAACAGTTATCACACGACTACACCGAAGTGGGAGAGCTTTAAAAGGGGATTTGTCAACACTAGTATTTTCCAAGCAATGTTGTCAGAATCGGACTGGGGTTTGACCCGGACAAACTAGGGGTCAGGGGTCGAAGGATCGGACTGGATTCAATCGGGGGTTGAACCGGGTTACGAAAAAATAAAAATATAAGGAATAATTTAATTATAAAAGACCAATATATGTGTAATCACTCAATTAAATCTATATTTGGATCAAATTCATCAATTAGTTGTTAAATAAATATGATTTAATGATTATATTTTATAAATTTATAATAAAGTATGAATAAATATTTAAATTTCTAATTTTTTATTTTATTATTTTATTTTTATTTTTTGAATACGGGTCAAACCGGTCCGGTTCGACCTGGGTCAATCCGAGTCTCACCGGTTCATTCTAAAAACGAGTTTTAGGTAAGACCCGGCTAGGTATTAGTACCGGTCCGGGCCGGTTTTGACAACCATGATTCCAGGTAGGCCACTTTCCCATCGTAGAACTAACAATTATCACACCATTAGACCGTAGGGATTTTACTGGGATAACCTGTGATACCAACATTTAAAATAGGGATTTGTTTATAAATAAACAAATTTATCATATTTTATTAATTTTCCATATTCAGACGAACATATTATATTTGTACTATACCAACTTACCATATCCAGAAGAAACTTACCACATTCAAATAGAGTTTTTATTTTAATGTGTCATATGACTTCTTATTGCAATAATTTTTCTTTTAAGGGATTATGTTATTGCTATTAAGTTTTATTATATATACAATATTTTATTTTATTTTTAAATCAATGATGGTATGGCTATACGTAATTGATCATGTATAAAGGTGTGCATAGGAGGCATTTTGAAATGATATTGCGTATATAGATGCAGAGATGTAGGAGGTGCAACACACAAATTTGATCTTTTAAGGACATGTGTGTAACAATGGATCAAATTCGATGTTGTTAATCATTCTTAAAATATTCTTGATCAATTAAATGCTTTGATGTTTAACTTAAGTATAGTATAGCTCTTGTCGTACCTAAATAGTATGGTATATAAGAGGGTGAATAAAAATGACATAGTAAAATGCAGAGGTTACCAAACTTATTGTTAGTCAACAATGGAGAGGCATTTATAGATTATCATAGGTAGTGGTTGCTAGTTCATAGATGTTACTTACTTGGTAGCCAAGAAACCATTAAGCTACACTCTATGAACAAGGAAGATTGATGTGAGGCTGAATGAGGAAATCCAATTAAGAGTAATTTGTTCAATCGAGTGAATCAAGGATGATTGAGAGCACTGAAAGGGTCGACAATAGCATCCTAAGTCCGACTCATGCCTTACTTAGAGTTGGGTTAGGCTTAAGGAGCCCTTTGTATAAATATGCCTGTCAATAGTTGTCCCTCATACTCTTTTAGTGAGTAGGCAGCAAAAAGACTGGTCTTGATTTAAGGCTTCTCTAGTCAAGAGTCAAATTAGAAATGAAGAAACTGATTCTTAAAGAGTATATTGATTTAATGAGTAGGCTTTATCATGGACAAGTCAAACCTAGTGGGATGGAGTTGGTATTTTCCCTAGTCGGTGCCTAAAGCGAGACTGAAAGCTTTACCCCATTCTGCAAGTGTGCCATGATAGGGTCAAAGTTGATGGGTAAAAGCTAAGCAAACTACAAGGGCGATCTATTAATTTTCGATTGTGTCGTGTATGATGTGGGTGTAGGTGAAGTCATCGTGCAAAAGAAGTGTGCCTTTTCAAATTTTGGTGTAAAAAGCTATACTATAATTGTCATGCCCCAACGGGTACCTTAAACGTGACAGTCTGCCACACTCAATATTAAAGCTTAAGTATGACAACCTTAGCTAATCCCAAAAGCCTTTATATTAAGTGTAAGGCGTACTTTCACAACTTTAGAGAACTATATATGGAATTATGAAGCTTAAGGAGATATAAAAACATATTAAGAAAAGAGGATTCATTGGTTTTACAAACTTAGGGACATTTTCCAAGGTCACTATTCTATTACAAGATATTTATACAATATCTCTAATACTAAACTTCATCTTAGAATTCTTTTTATCTAGAAGAAATTACCTGCCCGCAGGGTCCTCGTGGCTTTAACCATAAGTAGGGAAACTGCAAAAGATATCTATTGGGGTATAAGCTAATAGGCTTAGTGAGAACTATTTCCGTAAATAACTGCTTGTAAAAGGATTTCAAACAAGTTGATTAAATAATCAAATGTAATGCAACATATACGTGAGCAAACAAGTATATAGTTTTTTGGGAATTATATGTTGAATGGATTTGCGCCCTCCATTCGGGGTTTGGTGATACTTAACCTCAAAACAAGTAGTTTTAATTAAAAAGTTTTATGCTCACGAGCACTCATCGCCAAGCATTCTGAATCTACTTGATTTGACCTTGCTTTCGGATCATCCGCCAAGCATTTCCCTTAAGCCGCCAAGCAATCGCTTTCGGATCTTCCGCCAAGTGTTGCTTTCGACATGAGCTTACTATCCTTCTTACCCAAGGATAATAACCCAAAATGCAATGTGACTCACTTCGTGGTATGCATGAATTCATTTATTTATAAAGTCATAGCATAATTATTTTTAAATTTAAGGCGATCAAAGAATTTTATACCAATCAAATGTTATACTAAAACAAACATTTAAAACAATTCCGGCTCCGATATTCTTAAAATTCTTTCAAAGAATTATTTTACATACACATCGGTTTATCTTTTTTCTAATTCTAATGCAACTAATTTACAAGCACAATAAGTATAGCATTTAATGGAAATAAACTCACGATGCCATGTCGACTATTCCTTTAAGTGGATGAGTCGTTCACACACTCCACTTAATCGTAATAATCCTTGGAGAAAAGGAATCCTTCCTCGGGGTCATCTAGCCAAAGAAAATACCACAATGAGTATTCCTTGATGATTTTCTTGAAATTTGACAAAATAATGTCAAAAGAACGTTAAAGTTCGTATAAAGGAATGTTCCAACTTAAAATGACCATAACTTGGTCATTTTAACTCGGAATCGCGTATATAATATACCGATTTCTACCTACTCGAAAAGATCTACCCATTTCAAAATTACTTTTAACAAAAAAGGTCATATAGGCTCCGAAACGGTGGCGAAAAAATTCACCACGGATTTTTCAACACAAAACAACTTTGGTTCAAGAAATCAAAATTTGTTTGATAAATACTTAATTATCTATATAGTTGAAAAATTCTCTTTTTATAACTACTTAGCTCATATTCGTTCATGCTCAAGTGTTTTGTTGTCCATTTATTTTACTTAAGTAAAACCATGTCGGTTTTTGAGTTATTTTAGGAAAATAAGAATTTCATGTTTGTAAACTCCTTGAAATAACTATTTTGTTTCTTTTTATTTTACAAAAAGTTTTATATTGGCTTATGTATATATATCCAAGTAACTTTTTGAAAATAAATTTTTCTTCATTCTAAGTTTTCTACACTAATACTATTTTAGAGTTTTTAGAAAATACCCTATTATCCCTATTCACTTTTCTTGTACAAAATCCTTTGTCTATTTGTTTGCAAAAATCTTTATTTGAAAATTCCTCATTCTTTCCTCATATCTTATGTTTTGCATAAAAATTTATTTCTGATAAAAACAAAGCGGAATAATTTGTGACCTAAGAACTTTTTATAATAAAATAGTTTCTAAAATTTTAGTGGTTTCTTCTTGTAACTTGAAAAGAAATAATTTTATTTTTGTTTTCAAACCATAGATTTTCTTCTTTACATAAACTTATTTCTAAGTGTCAAAAATCTCTTTTTGTCAATTTATTTTTAGAACTTGAAACTTTGGACAACATTTAAATGAACATGAACTATGAGAAAATAATAGCAAGTAAAATAATATAAGTAATTAAGTCAAGTATTGGAGTCTTAGCTTTTTCAAGGCTCCCGGGACTAAGAAGTAGACTAGTCCCAAAATAAATAAAATGAAAGAAAGAAAGAAAGAAAGAAAGAAAAACTTGTTTTAACTTGATGAGGACAAGTCTAAGACTAGAGACTAGTCTTAAAATAACAAGGAATAAGTAAATAAATTGCAAGGAATTAATAAATAAATTGCAAAGGAAAGTAAATAAATTGCATTGCATAAAAGTAAATAAATTGCAAGTGAGCTTATATGCTCTAAAGGATAGGTGTGTGTGTATATATAATATATATAATAAGATAAAATATTTAGATATAATAGTGATAATATGAACAAAATAATAACATGAACATAAATAGATTTTTCATGAACAATACATAAACATAATGTAGCTTTCATAACTTGTAGTCTTTGGAAGCTCACACTATGATCATGTAAAGTTACATGACATGAAGAAGAAGAAAATGAAAGAAGGTAGTTACCTAAAGAAGACTTTGGTATGGTCATGTGGTTATAGGTTTTAGTTGTTGGTAGAGGTTGTTGTGGAATTATTTTGAGAGAGTTTTGAGATGGTATTTTGAGAGAGTTTTGAGAGGAGGTTTTGGGAGAGTTTTTGTATGAATTTGTGGGTAGTGAATGTATGAAAGAAGTGAAAGAGGAGGAGGTATTTATAGGAAAATGTAGAGTGAATTTTGTGTGATTAAAATAAATGAAAAAAATGAAACAAATTGAGAGAAAAAGAGGGGAGGGGTGTCGGCCATATTGATGGGGAGAGAGAGGAGATTTTATTTTTTTGATTTTTGTTAAATAAAAGATGTAATATGTAAGATGGATGTGAAATGGAGTGTGTAAGAGTAGGTATAAGAAAAAGTAGAGATAAAAAAAAGTGTAGAACAGTAATGAATACTGTAATGTAAAATAGATATGGCTAATAAAGTACCGGTTAAGAAAATACGCGTATAATAGCTATATGTTATTTTTACTTACAAAAAAATTACGAAATTGATATTTTTGAAAACCTTATATTTTTACGAGTCTAACGGTGTATTCAGAATATTTTTCTTATTCTGAGCTCCCGGACATGCTTTTCGAGAACTGTGTTCGATCGGTTCTAAGGACATCCGAAATCCGCAAAACTGATGTTTTTATATAACCTATAGCTATTACGAACTATTCTAGCTAATCATTCCAACTTTATTTTTCAGGGCCAAAGAAAACGGCAATGTCGAACTTAATCGGTTACAGTAAACTAGGGTTTTGTTAGCCTTCAGGGTTCCGATTGACTTCTGGTTTAGGGTTTTATGCTAAACCGATTTAAAAAAATTTAGGGGTTTACAATAGCCCATGTTGGGTATGAATTGGCTACATACATATCATGTTTGTACACATCAGAGAGCACCACATTATGTTAGAACTTTTAAGCCATCGGATTTTATAAAAAGGGGATTTAACGATCACAGTGGCATCAATCATAATTTCTTTACAGTTTAGATCCAAAACTTTATACTGGAAGTTTACCCTTTTGCATTTTGTTTTGTTTTATGTTCTCCCAAAAGCTCTTTCTTTCTTCAAGTCATTTCTTTATTTCCATTGGAGTAAATCAATTGATCATGGCAAGTGCAAGTCAAAGCTCTTCTACAACTTGTTTGAATGAGATTCTATATGGGAGTATATGACTCCCCAACCTAACCCCCAAAAACAAGACAACAAAAATGTTGTATGCTGGTAAGGAGTAGTTATTCATGGAGGCCTTGAGTAGCATTTTAGGTTAGTACTTGATGGCAAAATCAATATGTACTGCTTGATATAGATGTTTATGGTGATTATGGCAAGGCACCAACAATGGTTGCAAATACATATAAGGTCCCTTTATCAAGTCATGGGGGTCCTCGTCCTATCGACTAGCTTAGCATGATCGATGAGGAAGAGATTGAAGAGATAGTGGATGTGCACTTTGATAGAACACCTTTCAAGTATCACATTTGTCAACCTAGGGTTGAGGATAGAGTTCATCTTAGGGTTAGGCATGAATCGGTTAATCAGTCCGTGATCCCATTTTTTAAACCTAACCATTATAGTCGATTCTTTAAAATGCAAAACCTAAACCTAACCGCCTTAATGGTTAACCATTTTATTCGATTAATATTTTCAGTTTTCGATTTTTATGCATTTAACATAATAGTTAACTAAAAATTGTGATTATCCATATTTCCAATGGGTCCATAAAAAATTACAACCTCCTCTTAATGCCATTAATTGTTCCATTATTAAAGTGGTGTCCCATCAAAGACATGCAAATTGTAAGTAAACACAACAATAACATATAATATTTATATAAACAGACATATGAACTTTGCTTTCCCTTCTCCATTTTTTATTTTTTTTAAATACATGTTCAAGCTTTGAGTGATGGTAGTTAATGCAAAATTTTAGACTTAATTGATTAAAACCATTGACTAGCTTGATTTTGGATCATTAAAATACAAAAAAATAAATTATTGAAATTGGAAAAATAAAGATATGATCACGTATAACTTGGCTATAAGTTGAAGACAAGAAGCATGTAAATAGGCACTATCTAGAAGGTAATGCCCTTTTAGCATGAAAACAAGATCATTTTTTAAATATTAAAATTAGAAGGCTACTAGTTCATTAAAATAAGTAAAACTAAGTAACCATAAAAATTATCCAGTAACTTAAGACTACAAAACGGACATCAACACATAGAAGCCAAGTTTTTCACAACTGTTCCAAAAAGAAACTGCAACACAAGTGACCGATAGTGGAACAATATGAACACATGATGCAATATAAACAAACTAAAATCGTACAAAGGGACCAAGGTTGCAAATCTACCCTTAAGAAACAAAAGCATCTTAAAGTCCTTATGCAACATATCTATCTTTGTTGTTATTTGCTCGTAACCGTGAGAAACCGAAACCGATAACTAGAAAACTATAAAACCATAAACCTAAACGTAAACCGAAACCGATGGATTGGTTAACTATATTTTTCGAATTGGTTTCGGTTTCAGTTCGGTTTCTTGGTTTAGTCAATTTTTGCCCAACCCTAGTTCATCTTCTCAACGGCTCTCATTTTTGTGAACATACGAAATGCCTGGAGTTTGGTTAGAGTGTTCCCTTTTCTAAATTCAAGAGGTATGCATGAATTGTTTCCATTCATCTCCATGTCATTTTTACCCCAATTTTTTGTTGTTGTTGATATGTTTGAAGTATTATTCAAGAGTTTGTTTCAATGATCGATTCCATAACTGGCTCGTTACTTCCGACTTTAAAAGTGATGACGAATGGATAACCTTGTCACGAACTTACAAATACAAAATATTTTCTAGTTTGAGCTCTTCAACCAAAGAGTAGAAGCCCACAAGTTCATTATGGTGGAATATGACAAAGAATGTCCATCCTAAACTAGATGAGAAACCCTTAGCAAGTTGTTGCCTCTAAAATAGCTTGATGCCAACAATCGAGAGACCTTGGAGGAGGCTATTTGAATCCTAAAGTGGAGGAAGAAGATAAACCTAGCTCCTTTTCATGTGATATGGGTAGCAAAGATAAATAGGGAATATGGTTCGTACATTGTGCACCTCAACTATTTTAAAGAACTAGAGAGTGAAGTTCGAGGTAATGTTACCAACATGTGAGGCAATGTTTATTGAGGAAATCCTCTTGGCATGAACCCAACATTGGCTTGTTAATACCATGCCTTTTATTTATCTACTATCCTTGTTTCCTCCTCTCTCTCACTCCCTCTCTCTCTCTCCTTGGTAGGTAATGAGCATAGGAGGCACCTCGACTACACAAAACTAGTCTACTTGGAGTATCTAAAATAAGTTCCTCTTCCAAAGAATAAGAAGAAAAATAATGCACATCTAGAAGTGTTCAAATAATACAACAAAGGACCAGTTTAGATGCTTAACAATACATCCTATTAGGATTGTAGACAAACCTTTTAAGTGTTGCTTGCATGGTCTTAGTCTCAGCCTTCCTTCAGTGACCTAGAAAGATGAAAAGAAGGCTCCAATGCGTCCAACCCCAATTTGCCTAAGAAGTCTAAGCCTATGATATAATTGTCTCCCAAACCTGAATCTTTCAAAAGGTCTCAACTAGGGATAAATGGTATGATATGGATTGGGGAATCCGAGTAATTAGCGGATCTAGCGTTATATTACAATATAAGGTATATAATATGTTTTTTTTAATGAATTATGGAAAACAGAAAAGTAAAAGATATGAAGATCAACCCTTGGATAGACACACCAAAGATAGAATGAACTAGTTGTTCCTTTCAATCGATATTACGCACGATGAAAAGAAACAACAAGGAATAATCTTGAAAAGAAAACGCAATCTAATTCAAGAAGCAATTGGTCACAAAGGACTACACAATGTTTAAGAGGGCAAAAACTTTTAATATTTCCTAAATATAACCCTTATATACTCCCATAAGTCGGGTAAAGGCAAATATGGAAAGCTAAAAGTCAAACAGTTAAATTGGGAAACAAAACAACTTTAAATAAAGACAAGATAACTCTATGGATCATGGCCATGATACAGGCTGTGATCTCATCGGCATCAAAATTTTCTTCCTTCTTCAACTTGATTGTGGGCACTATCGAGTAGGATACGTTGGCATCACGAGCATGATAAGGCCTATTATCTCTATTAGGCTTCAAATTCTCTAATGATGATGTGCTCATAGTTCAAATCATAAGCAACATGGAAGGAATATCTATAGTCATGGTCAGGATCATAGCCGACATGGCGGGAGTGATGTGCTATGGAGCTTGATCTTCATAATTTGATCTTATCATGACCTTTTTCACAAGCGTGATCATGGGGTTGATCTCCTCATTTGTTGAACTTCTTTCAAAATTAAGTGAATTTCCTATGCTCAAGCATGTCATATCGTGCCCATCAGCAAATTGTACCAAATATCTACTAAATTACCCCAACACGTCATCATTCAATTCATCTATTAGGATTTGATGAGCTAAGTTCAATGAACCAGTAGCTCTAGCCCAAATTATCGATTTAGACAAACCATGATTCCTATCATGGTAGCTCACATAAGCATGGGAAGGGCTATAATGGACGAATTGTAGGGATGTAGTGGAAGTGACTAACTAGCTATTTCATCATGAGGATTTCGATTCTATGTAGATGATGCCGAATCCTTATGTAAAGAAAGGTATCACCGATTCCTAGCATGCAATGAGTCATTAGGTAAAAGGAAGACTAAGTGAGGAAAGCATTCAATCATCATCTTAGGCAAAGGCATAGTTTTAGTAAGTGGCCAATGTGTCTATTCCTATTTTCATGATGTAAGTATCTTCTTTTATTCCATTGTATGTTCTAGGTTCATTCTTTCTTTTAGTCCCATGAGGTTATGTTCTTCATGAAGAAGGTCACAGAGGCTTGTGAGGAGATGAAAAAGGGAGTTGATGAAGCCATGAACAAAGGGGAGGAGGCTAAAAGGAAAGCTACAGATGCTAAGTCAGTTGGTTTTCCTTTCAATATTTTGAACTATGATAAAGATAAATGCAAGTCTTTTGGTTTCCAAGGCCAACAAGCTAAGCCAAGAGCATTCTAACTAGGTGTAGCGAGTCAAAAGTAGGAGAAACAGCTAAAGTAAGGGAAAGGAGATCAAAGAGAGGCAAAAGACTCTCTTAGGAAAGCCAGCGAGTAACTGGCAAGGAAAATTGTCATCAAAAAGCAAGAGGGCAAGCTGTTATAATCTTCCAAATTGCACCATAATTTCCAATTCAATTTCACTCATAAGATAAATGTGCTAGAGCAAGTGAGGGAAGAACTTGCTAAGGCCATTGAAGCAATTAACAAGTCCAAACAAAAGCTTATGGTGTAGAGATGATGCTTCACCTTGATAACTTAAAGTTAGAGGTAAAGGTAAGGAAAATGGAACATGAGTCAGACGATTAAGCTGCGATCATCAAGGGGTTAAGATCGGTGAGGCGCTACCCAACACTACCATTGAGAAGGAATGCCTGTTCTAGGAGAGGACCAACAGTTTTCCCAGTCACTTACATTGTTCCTTAATGGCAAAGGAGTGTTTGTTTTAGGACTATAATGATCTTCCTGTGCAACCAATTTGGATGTTATTTCTACTATCGCGAGGCCTCTTTCCATTCCTCTTATAATGGTTGCAAACCCCCGAAGTTTTGTAATCAAATTAAAGCTTAAACCCTAATTAGAAGTCAACCGATTTCTAAAGTTAACAAAACCCTCGTCTACCGTAACCGCTTAAGTTCGGCATTCCTGTTTAAGAAACCCTAAGAGAGTAAGAAAGATTTTAGGCGATAGAATAATTTGTAATTATCCAAGAAGCTTAAAAAGAACAGTTTAGTAAAACCATGACTCGTCTTGAACCTGATAGGACACAGTTCTTGAAAAACATGTCCGGAGCTCGGAATAGTAAAAATATTCCAAATATACCATTAAAATCGTAAAACTATAAGATTTTCAAAATATCAATTTCATAATTTTTCGGTAGCTAAAAATATCAATATCGCATTTATACGCGTATTTTTTACTACCAGTACTTAAATTGTCATGTCTACTTTACATTACACTATTTACTGCTATTCTACACTATTTATCTATCTCTACTTTTTCTTACAACCTACTCTTACAACCCATACCTCTATTTCTTACACATTTTCATTCCAATACAACTTCACATCTTTTATATCTTACTTTTAATTAACAAAAATACAAAAAAATAAATTTTCTCTCCTTCTCTTCTCTAAAATAGCATCGACCCCTCTCTCTTTCTTTCCAATTTGTTTTATTTTCAATTTATTTAATTAACACAAATTATCTCCCTCATTTTCCTATAAATACCCCCTTTTACTTTCACTTTTTTCACACCTCTTCTACACTAAAGTTACTCTCTAAAATTTCTACAAGAAGTCTCTCCCAAGAAGTTCTCTCTAGTTGAGTTCTTTTAGGTAATTTTTCCTCAAGTCTTCTTTATGTTCATCTACTTAGTATGAGCTTAGTGTGTGTTTTCTAAACCTGAAGGTTAAAGAAAGCAACAATAGGTTCATACTTTGTTTTTGTTCATGATCTAATTCCTTTATGTTTCTTTTATATTTATAACTATCTAATATATCTATGTAGTTATATATATTATTTAGACATATAAGCTCATTTGTTTTACAATTTATTTACTTTTCATGCAATTTATTTACTTCCATATTGTTTTTAAGACTAGTCTTTCTAGTCTTAGACTTGTCCTTATCAAGTCAAAACATTTTCTTTTTCTTTTTACTAGTCTTTTCTTAGTCTCGGGATACCTTGATGAAGCTAAGGTTCCAATACTTGATTTATTTTCTTATTAACTTATTCTTTCAAGTTATTATGTTTCTTTATGTTTACATAACTTTATGATTCATATTCATGCATGAACATAATGATTTTTGTCTCAATAAAATAAATGAGGAAATGTTTTTTTAAAAACAAAGATTCTTTTCTAGAAATAAGAAGTAATTTTTCTTAAACAAACTTTTCTAAGAAATCTAGACGAGCTCATAAACATACATAGAAAAGAACTTTTTGAAATAAACAAAAGTTTTACTAAAACTTCACTTTTTATCAAGTATTAGAAATTCTTTTCATCAAAATGAAATGATCTCAAGAAATAAAGAATTATTTCTCCAAACATAGAATTGTTATTACTTTCAAAAGAAAAGTTGGAAGCTAAGTTTAGAAAATAAAATCATTCCTTAAGAATTTGAAGAGATTACGGAAATTAAACTTAAGAAAAGAAAATACTCATTTGAAACAACTTAAGATATTTTCAAAAGCAAAATAGAAAGGAATATTTCAAAAGTTCTCACTTCCTAAAATATTTAAAAGACTTTACTTTTATTTGAGACAACTTCATCAAACTTCATACATTTGATATGAGTAAATAAATGTATGTATATGCATTTCAAAGGTATTACAAATTGTTATAATATCAATTTCTTCAAAATGAGCTTTGAATAAAAGAAAGAAAACAAGTTTATAAAAATTCGTGGTGAATCTGTCCACCACTTTTTTGAAGCCCAAACACTTAGTTTGATGAAAATAAGTTTAGAAATAGATATATCTTTTCGAATAGGTAGAAAACGGTGTATTATATGGCGAATTCCGAGTTAAAATGAGCAAGTTATGGCTATTTTAAGTTGGAATTTCCTCTTATATGATTCTCCGCGATTTTGGAAAGATTTAGGATCTTCAAGAATAGAGATTTTATGAAAGACTCATTTTGGGTATTTCATCTTGTTTAGGTGGAGAAGGACCCGAGATCACTTTCCCGGAAGATTACTTCGATTAGGATCTACCGACATGGAGTGAGTTAATCCTTTACTAAGTTATATTTCCTTGTTTTGTGCTTGTAAGTAGTAGCACTAGCAATTAAGAAAAGATAAATGAATATTGGTTGTGTGACTTGGAATTATGATTGGTTGAATACAAGTTAAGGATACCGAAAGATGGTTTGATAAATAAATTGTGATTCTTGTATTGATATGATGAAAATTATGTTGATCACCCTCAACTTGAACTAAACATTATTTGGTTAAATATATATTGAAATAATTCATGCATATCATAATTGTGAGTCACATTTATTTCACTACTATTCTTCGTGTGGGGAAACGAGGAAATGGTAGTGGTGGCTAGTAGGAGCCGGAAAGTCTACATGGGCTAGTAGGAGTCAGGAAGTCTACAGGGCAAGCAGGAGCCGATAAATCTGCAAATATTGATGGTGTATGGGCCTATAACCTCCCAACCTCGATGGAGGGTAAAATCCATGCTACACTTGATTTCCAGTTAATCATGTATATTTTGTTTTTCATATGTTTGGTGCATTCTCATATGATTGGTTAAATACTTGTTTGAATTATGGAAATGTCTTGTAGATGGAATTATCTCACTAAGCTAGATTTGCTTATACTTTATAGCTTTTTATTACAGTATGATTACCTTTGGTTGGCCCCAAGGAGCCCCATATGCCAGGTACGAGTTTAAGCTACTAGGAGTTTTTTGGAGAAGCTATATATATTTAAGTTTTGAACATAGGCTTTTAGGAAAATCTCTATAGTAGGCTTGTGTTATAGTTGCTATTATTTTATTGAAAGACTTCTAAAGCAGGGGAATGCTCCTAAGATGATGTAAGGATATTATTATGAAGATCTTATGTTTATTTATGTAAGTTCTTGCTTGCTTTTATTATCTACTTAAATGTAATACCCCTGTAAGTCTCCTACTATCTTGGAAGCACCTTTCATGTGATATCGAAGCTCCTGCATAACTAAGGTTGTCATTCATTAGCTTTAATATTATATGCGGTGGACTGCCATGTTTAGGGTATCCTCCGGGGCGTGACAATGGGGATGGATCTCAACAAAGGTACAAGCAGGAGTAGAAAAAACCTTCCTATCCGACCTGTCAAAACTTTCAAGAGGTGCCTTGATACTAACATGATACATTGATTATTGATACATCATGGTGTTCGTAAAGTGAGGGATGTTTTTCAATAGTAATAATTTTGCTTGGAAGGGTTTTCTTGCTTTGTGAAGGTATTGGTAAGCTTGACATGTTTGGATAAGTCTTTAAAAGATAACTTAGCCATTAAGATGGTCAAAGTAACTAACCCATTCATCAAGGAAAACTAAAGTAGTCAACTTATTCATTAAGGAAGGCTAGAGTAGTCGACTTATTTGTCAAATTATGTCAGGCAATATTTTGTAGGGAATTTTATAACTTGGTCAAGATTCAATCAAAACCACTGTAATATTATCCCACTCATTGAAAGTACACTTTTAATTCATGGGTATTTTATTCTTTTTTTCTTTTCCTTCAATTATTTTGTCTCAATCATGTTGAATTTGATTTTTTCACAACCTTCATTGATAGGAGATCCAAGTTTAAAAGTTCTTGAGTTAATGGGTCAAATAGTTAGTAAGTGTAGCAATGAGCTTACCAAAGCCAAGTTAAAACCAAACAGGTCATGATAGTATGGTTTCAAGGTTTTCTGAAGCTTAGGGGTCATCTATTTAAAGCTTTATTAAAGATGGCATCAACACTGCTATTAATGTGAATCGTGACTTTGTTGACTTGAATTCCCACAACAAGGCTAGAATGAGCATTTTAGTAGAGAATTTGAATTCCTCCAAATCTTTATTCATGAAGGATATAGAATTATCTAACTTTGGCTTTGTAGTTTGAAGGTGCATAAACTGTTGGACTTCAATTACTAGCTTCGAGCTAACAACTGGGCATGGTCCCTCAACTATATCATTAATGACTCCATTTAGTGCTTGTTTTTGTTGACCGTAGATCCAATTGCCTTCCTCTGTTTTTGCTCAACCTTCTTATGTTGGGTCAGGTGTTCCAAATTGTTGCTCATATTAGTAATATATTTTCTCATATAATCGCTTTTATATCACATCTTGAATAACATTCTTGAATTGATAACATTTGTTGATGCTATGTCTAAAATCATGATGATAGTCATAATACTTTCTTCTGTTTGGTTGTTACACGAGCTAGTTCTGGGCAGGTAGAGATAGCTTCTATAAACATAAAAGAAAAGTCAAAGGAGCACGGGGAGATGCTTGGTGTAGCCACTCTGATACCTAAGTTAATATATAGGTAAGGACAATATGTTTGAAAAGAGGTAGATAAGCCTACTCTCTTTTTTCTGTTTACTTGTTTTCTTCTTGTCCCCTTTCCCAAGAGAATGGAGGTATATAAAGCGTTTAGGATCACACCAGGATAGGTACCTCCTGGTAGCTAAACTGATACTCGATGTGGTAAGGGTACTCAAGTTGAAAAGTCAAGGCTTCTTGGAGTAGGGGTAAGTTGATAGTATCCGTCCCCCTCGGGTCAAAATATGTAACTACATCGCTTACCTTGGTTGATCATGGAGTTGAGAGGTCGAGTTTACTGGACACCGAGCTTATATGGCTGTTCTAGCCTTTCCAAGGTGAGGTTTCTTAGGCATCACAAGCACGGGCTCCCTTTGGGGGCCCTCCGGTATACCTGGGTCTCCAAGCCCAACAGTCCCAATAGATTAAAAGCTATATTGTGATACCCCTCAAATATAGATAGTGAACTCTAATTATAGAGGCACCTTTTAGTATAATGGCTTAGAGTTTGTTGGAACTCTAAAAGTAACAATCCTAGGATGGGTGATCACATAGGAAGCACTGGCACCAAAAGGATAAAACCATATGGTGTGTGGCTAAAGAGGACAATACCGCGATGGGCAAAGTTTCAAGTATTACAATTTTCTACTGTCAACATTTATTCCCTCACTTTTAGTGTGGAAGAATAAGGAGAGTGTATAACAGACGAGGTCGTTGGCTCGAGGTGGTCGCTACTGGTTTCAGGTGAATGGCACTTCTCATTTGAGCTACATCCCCATGTAGTAGGTAAAGGTCATTTGAGTTGCTACCAGGTATTGCACTCAGTATGCTTTGCTGTAGTCGAGGACATGTTGTTTCTCAATGGGTCCTTTGGATTTGAAAGGTCTTAGTAGTAATTATTCCCTAGATTGACAGCAACGATTGTTGGTTATTATGTCAGGTCTTTGAGGCTGCTCACGCGTCCTGAAGGATTCGAGCCTTTACATCTCCTCCATTCCTCTATAAATACCTACATCTCACGATCATTTCTTTCACAACATTTTTGTATTTCATTGAGAGAATCGTCATCTTGCATCCTTATCACCCTCTTAATACTTCTATGTGATTGAGATTTTAGCGATGTCAAGCCCAAGTAACTCCGACACCCTATCTTTTTCACACACTCCAGTAGTAGAGTATGAAGGTTTGCAACTAAGATAAGGAGGGATGAGAGAGAGGCGAGTATTAGCTCAAGAACGTCGAGCTCACAAGGTGATGCGAGTGTTTCGATTGGTGGCGAAGCTGAAGTTAGAAGCCAAGCTTTGATTTTCTATGGTGACAAGGGGAGCTCCACAGGCGGTAGTTCTTTCGTAGGTCGATATGCTAAACTTGCCAAAACAGTTTATCGAATTCCCTTAGATGAGTATGTAGATGATGGCGAAGGAAAAGGCCCTACAACACCTCTTCATAGCAAGGTAGTTATGGGTGATGGTCCTTACAAAGTTTGTAGCATGCTTAATAGTGCGAAGCTTAAGGGGCACTATAGGGATGAGATGCGAGACTGTCCAGAGGACTGGGAAGTTGTCCTTCCTTCTTCCTTAGTTTATTTGTTGGAAGGGCTGGCTTTTCCCTATATGAGAAAGCTTTCAATTTTGGTTTGCGAATGTTGTTCTCCCTATTTCGGGAGAGGTTTTTTAACAATCATTGACTTCCTCTTATACAATAGCTTTTAAATGCTTAGCGAATGCTGGTGGCCTTTGAGGCCTTATACTTTAGTCGGTGTAAGCTACTCCGGTTTTTATATGAAAATACTATTGTTTCAAAAGATCCAACGAGGGGTAGAGGTATCTTGCGAGGCGACCTAAGAGCTCCTTTATGCCTTTTGGTTATCTTACGAGTTCAAATGGTCCTCATTAGAAGAAGAAGAAGTTCTGGATTGTTTAAGCTAAGGTAAAGACCCAACATCAGTTTGGCTTTTGGGTGAACTAATGCATATTTTTTCATAATACGACACATCTTAGGTTGGGCACTCATGATGCTGATGCCGAGTAGGCTATCAATGAATACATGAGCTCTCAAGGTAGGAAGTAGTTGAATACCAAGCTCATGGTGAAGAACGTTTTTAGTGAAAACTTGATCACTAATGGAGGTATGGCTTGATTCTTCGTGCACTCGTGCCCCATCAAGTCGAGCTCTAGAGAGACATCGTTGTGAAGAACGTTTGAGATTTTTGAGCTAGTGAGCTTAACTAGGCAAGTGTTTGTTTCTTTATTACTGATTATTCCTTGTTTTTGTTGTAAATATATATATATATATATATATTTTTTTCAGAGCCTGAGATGCCGATGTTAGAGGTAGCTGACATTCTTTCTACCCCATCAAAGAAAAGAAAAAGGGTTCTGATTTAGAAGAAGGCGGCTAAGGGGAAGCATCATGTCGATGTTGAGCCTCAAGCTATTGAGGTCATTGATTTGGAAGCACAAGATCCTAGGGGTACTTGTGTCATGGTCGAAGATGTGGTGGCCAAGACTAGAGTAGAGGTTGGAGGTGGTGCTGTCGATGTTGGAATGACTAGCTTTGGCCTTCGCTCGAAGGGGCCTGTTCATCATGCTCGGTATCCCGAGGAGCGGAGTCCAACTTATCTTTCCCCTATGCCTATACACGTTCATAGCATGCCATCTCCTGGGGTAGAGGCTACTGGGAGCAGTGATAATGCTTTCGGTAATCGAGCTAGGGTCGTAGAGCATGGGAGTCAACCTGGTAGAGGGGTTGTTGGTGGTCCTCTTGACTTTTTAAGGGGAAGGCTTTAAAGTGGGCTAAAATACTTGTGGAATGGCCCTCTTTCAAGGAGGTGGCCTACTTGGAAGATAGGAAGAGATTAAGGACTTTTTATGGTGGTCGTCTTTGGTGGATTTAGCTATAGATTTTTCAGCATGAAAGACGTACGGGATGAGGTTACAATAGTTGTTCATGCAGGTGTTTTGTTCTTCAGCTATTGGCATTCTGCTGTTGTTTGTTGTTTGTTTTCAAGCATTGGTGACGACAATTAAGGCTTTTAGAGTGTTTTGGGTGAACCATAAGGCAATATACTGTGTTCATCCTTTCTCTCTTATTGTCAAATTCTCCATGACCTGTAATTTAGAGTTGCTTTCATTTGTTTAGGGATCGAGGGAGCTCGAGGTGACGAGAGCGAGATTGGAGAAGCAGTTCATAGAAGTTAGGAAGAGCAAGATGTGGTGCAAGAGTGAGTTTCTTGAGCTTACTGAGGAGCACGAGAGGTTATTAAAGAAAACGGAAGACAAGGTATTATGTAGCCAAACTGACATAGTCAAAGCAAAGAGGAAGCTTTCTCTTGCTGAAACGGCAGGTGCTAAGTTTGAGGGTAAATGGAGGAGTGTGAAGGCTGAGTGAGATGAGATTTCTCATCAATTGTGTGACACCCAATTAAGAGTTGCGACGCAGAAACGGGAGCTTGAGCTGGCCACTTTAGAGATCAGTAAGTTGAGGGAGGGCATCTGATCTTCCAACTTAGACCGGGAGAATTTGATGGTAAGGTCATTTGAAATCTTTGGTACATGATTATTCATCATTGCTTATGTTCTAACTTTCTATGCTTCTCGCACGTGAAGGACTTGGAGAGCGATCAGCTAATCCTAGAAGCTACTAAGAAGCAGGTATTGAGGGAGCTTTCTAAGAGCAAGGAGTGGAAAGGCGCTTAGATGAAGCTCATTACGGATACCGCTAAACTGACAAAAAAGGAGTTGCTAGAGAGGTATCCGGACTTGGATGTTAGCTTTCTAGCAACTTGTTCCAATAAAGGCTTCTTCTTCGAAGGAGGGTGGTAGGGAAGGAAGCGAGCAAGATAGAGTCAGAGAAGGTAGCCAGGCTGTTGTTCCTAGGGGTGAAGATGTCCAAGCGGACACTGCTTCTGAGGCCCACATGTTAGATCAATAGGCTTTGATGCCAATGGCTTCATATATTATGATCGAGCCTCGAGCAGGTCACATCAAGAGGCAAGTTGAGGGAATTATCATAGCTCTCAGGCCAGGACGAGCGAGGAGATTTTTGGCAATTGCGACCTAACTGATGATTATTATTATTTTTTTCAAGCTTTGTCTCGAGCTCGTTTCATGTATTGACCTTCTAGGGCCATTCTTATTTGTAATCCTTCAAAAGTGTGTATTTTTTCTTCATTAATACACTAATGCATTTTGCAAGTTTGGGCTCATTCTCAGTTACTTTTGTTTTTCCAAATCTCTCTTCCTCTTTTTTTTTTCTATCCATGTAGATTTTCATTTAGCTCTTTGGTTGGCAGTAAGTCGTCAGTATGCCTTTTCTATAGAGGATGATGTTGTTTTATAAGAAGGTTAGCATGTTCTAGAAAACTTTCATTTTCAATGTACGTGGATTCCCTAGGCGTGATCAGACGGCTAAAGTGAGCTGATATCGGGATCCCAAAGGTTTGGTGGCATTGGGTTATGGCAGAGTCTTTTGTTGCCTATAAGTAGCCAATGGATAGATAGCTCCCCTCTAAGCCAGTTTATTTCACTTGGCTTTAAAAATTTAAACTTCCCTTTTCCATTTGCCAATTGCCAAGAGTTTGAGAAACCACGAACCTTCTTTCCATTAACTTGCTATGGGTTAAAAGTTCAAGCCCCTAGAGGTGGCAAGTCCCGTGGTATTGTTGGAGCTTTGCTATCTCTATTTATGCAGGTCATAAGCCTTGTAGTGTAGGCTCATCACTGGGGTCGCGATAATGTGTTGGGCATGTTATCCCATACCCATTCTTGCTATTATCATGGCTGTTCGATCAGGGGTTGTGTTTCTCTTTTGAAGTCTCCAGTCAAGGTTGCCACGACCTATTATTTGGTGGAGTAGTCGTGGTGACTATAGTGATGGGTTATTCATGAGCAAAGGCTCATCCTCTATCAACAATCTATGGCTTCAAGGCACTTCTTGAGGTCGAAGTCATCGTTGAGGGGCCATGTAAGTCTTTCTCCTCATTTCCAACCTCTCTTTTCCGCCATCCTTGATGGCAAATGGAGGTTATAGGAGGCGTAGGGGAATATTCTCCCCTTTGAGCCGGGTATCCTGATGGCTTATTGGTTATCAGCTTACCTATAGGAGATCCACTTTGCTTTTGTCCTCTTGATTGTTCTAATGTCTTCTTCAGCCAAGATTCATTATCGATTGAAGGTTGATGGACAAGCTCAGGCTTATGACTAGGAGGTTAGGGAAGCGAAGCCGTGTTCAACCCGAATCCACATTTTTAACTTATGGTCAGCTAAATATTGGAGAAGCCTTCTAATTTTTGTTCAAATCATTTGTGGGGACCTCTAGCTTGAAGTATGTTCAGTCCAAAGAAACTGTGCTCATGTAAACTTTGTTATGTATTTTTGGTCAAAATGCCAGTCAAAATTATTATAATGATCTTCCTTGAATTGATGAAAGTTGTTTCTTTAATCTAAGTTTGTTCCCTTGATACCTCTTCTTTTTGTGTTTTTATTTTTTTTTTATCTAGGTGTTTCGAGGAAATTTATTTTTCGAGGGGAAGTTATCCAATTTTTCAGGGGGAAGTTATCTATGAGAAGGGGTTACCTGAACTCTTGACAAGACTTACCCATGAAAGGGATTTACCCGAACTCATGAGGGAAGTTACCTATGAGAGAGAGTTACCTGAGCTCTTGATGGGACTTACCCTTAAAAGGGATTTACTCGAGCTTATGAGGGGATTTACCCATGAGAGGGAGTTATCTGAGATCTTGATGGGGCTTACCTTTGAGAGGAATTTACCCGAGTTCATGAAGGGAGTTACCCATGAGAGGGAGTCATATAAGGTCTTGATAGGACTTACCCTTGAGAGGGATTTACTTGAGCTCACAAGGGGACAAAGTTGTGTGAACTCCCATGAACCCTATCAAATATCTTTTGTTTGCTGTGTGTTGTTGAATAAAATCTTGGAGAGGTGATTTTAACATAGAATCTCCATTATATTCATGATTTTTTCTCTCCTTGTGTTCATGTTTTATATATAAGCATGTCATGGCTATTTGAAGAACTTTCTTAAGTTGTTCGCATTCCATGTTCTAGGGATGAGGTCGTCATCTGGTGTCTTGAGTTTGTATGCACCATTGCCCAGGATTTCCTTTACCCTATGGGGTATTCTCAGTTCGAGGTAAGTTTTCCTCAAGCTTCCTACAATCCCATACCTCTAATTTTTTGCAAACAAGTCTCCTAGGAGAAAGACTTTGTGCCTTACTTTCTTGTCATAGTACCAAGCTGCCTTCTGTTGGTAGGTAGCAACCCTTTTTGCTTATAGTGTCTCATGCCTCTTCTATGGCATCAAGCTCCGCTCAAAGACCGACTTCATTGACTAGCTCGTTGTAGGATTGAGTTCAGATATTCTGTAGTTTTTATTCCACGGGGTGAACGGCTCATGATCTGAAAGCCAAGCGAAAAGGAGTTTCATTTTTCGAGGTTCGTCGGGTGGTATATTATCCCCATAGGATATTAGGCAACTCATTAGCCCATTTGCCACTTTAACGGTTATCCTAATTTTAGACTTTGCATGATGGTTTTATTGGCTACTTCAACTGAGCCATAAGCTGGGGGTATGCAATTGAGGTATAATGTGGGTAATTTGATACTTGGCGCAAAAATCTTTGATCCTCTTAGCACTAAATTGCCTTTCATTGTCCATCACTATGGAGTGCGAGACTTCGAATCTGACTATGATGCTTGTGAAGATGAAGTGTTAGATGTTTTTGTCCATGACTTTTGCCATTGCCTTAGCTTCTACCCATTTCATGAAGTAGTCATAGCCAACTATTATGAACTTCCTTTGGCCTGTGGAGGAGGAAATAGGCCTAGGATGTCCGTCCCCACATGGCGAATGGCTATGGACTGGTAAGGCAAAGAAGATCAATGCTTAGGGTGTAGTTAATTAAACAAATAAATATTTACATAAATTCATCTAGAGGAATTTAGAGTCGTTCTTGGAGTAATCTACAAAATTTGGACAAGTGATGGTCGAGCAACAAGAGAATGAGAGTCTCTAAGAACACTATGGTAGCATCCAAATATAAAAAATTCTTAACACATTCAGGTAGTTCCATCCAAAAAGCAGCATTGTCTCCATTGTGTGTGCAAAATGAACATAGGTGTCTGATGTTTAATGTGTCTCCCTTGGTTGATAGATGAGATTAAAATGTTGCAACTGAGATAGCCTTTCCTTACATCAAGATACAACATGAAGATATTTAATTTAGGGATAATGTCACAAATGGCACTTAAACTCTGGTAAAATATGCAATGAGGTACATGAACTTTGAAAATGATCAATTTACTATCTAAACTTTGAAATTGATCAATTTAGTAATTGAAAGAACTTTTCGTGCTTGCCAACAGTACTTCCTTAGGTATTAAATTGATCAATTTTAAAGTTTATGGCACGTAAACTTTGGCAAAATAAGCAATGAGATACATGAACTTTGAAAATGATCAATTTATCGTCTAAACTTTGAAATTAATCAATTTATTACTTGAAAGAACTTTTTATGCTTGCCAATAGTACCTAAAAATTTTGAAATTGATCAATTTAGTACCTAAGGATATACTGTTGGTGAGCATAAAAATTTTTTTCAATACTAAATTGATCAATTTTAAAGTTCAAGTATCTAATTGCATATTTCGTCAAAGTTAATGTACTTTTTATGACATTAATCTTTAATTTAACATTCAAGGAGGAATTTAGAATAGCAACAACTGCTTGTGAATACATGACGATTTCAATGTTATACAATGCATGTTGAATACATAACTGTAAGCCATGGGCAACTGCCTGAAGTTTGGCAAGTAAATATATATATATATATATATATCCCATCTTTTTGGCATAACCAAAAATCCAAGTGTCCGTATGATCAGAACAACAAAGCCAATAGAAGCTTGCCTTGTATTATGTATGTATGATCCATGGTATTGAGTCTAAACCAACTTAGTTGAGGAGGCATCCAATATAACAACATACGGTGAAAGAATAAAGATTTTGTGTGTGCATAAAAGACTTAGAGTTCATGGGAAAATATTCAAATGCTTGATACCATGTCATCTTTTTACTACTCTACTGCAAAATCAATTTGTTTCTAAAAAAGCAGATTGTCCATAATGAGATTACAAAATGGAACCCCTTTGGTGGCTGCACATTGTAGTGCAACTGAAGTAATTATACTATTTTGTTGAATCCACTAAATGAAAACTAATCAATTAGAATCTTGGGATAGTAGAGAGAAGCCTTGTGCAGAAAATATCGATGCAAGACAAGGTCAGGTAGCTAAGGCATGTATGATAGATTCATCGAGGAAACTACATCTTAGACCTATTACATCTAGTGTAATTTGCCAATGTGAATATATGTCGCTGTTGGAAGACTATTATGGTAACTCTCCATAAGAAGGTTTTAATTTTTGGTTAAAGAGCAGAATGCCATAGCCACTTAGTGTTCTAATACTACTAGGGTGTTGTTGAAAATGGAAATGGTCATAGATATTCTTAAGTGATGTCTCCCAACATAAGTTTGGTGACAATTTTTGAAATTAATAATATATATATATATATTTCAATCAACTAGGCATGATTACATGCGCATGCATATTGCGGAAATGGAAGCAATGAGGTGGGTTTTTAAACCAATTTCAATCTCACTTAACCAACCATGATCTCTTTAATCCTTTTACGCACAATTACAATAATAATAATAAAGAGATAAGGGAAGGAGAAGATTACACCATATTTAATGTGGGATTTGGTCCACCCCCTAGTCTCCACGGTTCATAATTTCCCTTATTCAATAAGGACTTCACTAAAACTCTCAAATAAAACATGAGAATAGTGCCTTACAATATTAGCTCACTAATATTACAAATGGCACTATTCACTTAACAAATGCAAACACAAAATAAGAGAGTATTTTTACATAATATTTGTAAGTTAAGCTCTAGTTTCTTCTCTCTCCTTTAATCTTTGTTAAAAATCACCTAAAACATCCTATATATATCAGCTTTAAAAACATAGTCGTTTACCCTGAAAAGAATCTCCAACGATCGAATTTAAAAGTTTGCAACGGCTATATTATTAAACCATTGCACCTCAAACTCATCACACCTCAAATTTGCCCCTCCCAAGTATGTTCTCTTCGAGCCTTAAATTCAAACTTTTCGCGCCCTATAAGATATCATGCCTTAACTTGTCTCGCCTCAATTTAGCCATCGACCAAGTCTGTTATCTTTATCTCATTAAGCCTAAGACTTGAGCTTGTCAAGTGTTGTTTTGAACTTGTTGCACCCTAACCAATTAATATATTGAGCCCTTGACGTAACCTAAAACCAAGCCTATTCGACTTGTTTTGTTCCACTCATCACGCCTTGGTTTTACCCTTGTCATGCCTTGGATCAAACTTATTGAGTCCTTGATTTGCCCCTTAAGTTCAGACCGCAAATAAGGCTATGGACATATAAATTTGTTCCTTTAAAACCTGTGCAAACTCCATAAAAACACGCAACATACACATATATGCAAATTAAAGCTTAAACATATCAAAAACAAGTTTTGCTTATTAAATATAGCTTAACTAATTTGTGGAGCATTTGTGCAATACATTTTCTTATCAAAATAAGATTGTAACCATCCATGGTTCATCAACAAGCCTTTATCATCATTCTACGAAGCATGTAAAAATATTGGGCCATAAACTAAGATAATAAAATTAGAGATTGGAAATCTAATAAGGTATTCATTCCATTTAGTTGCAAGAAGGAACAAGTAACAACAATAAGATGTTTGGAAGTTCTATAAAAGAGGACCAGATATCAAAGTACCTTGTAGATCATCCCCTGTTGAACGATCATGCCAAAAGGATGTGTGTTGGCCATCGCTAAAAATATTAAAACCATGTTGTTTGTCCCATTAATGCATAAAGAATCACTACTTTCCTAAAAAAGAAACATGAGAAGGTAGCGATAGGCAATCTAAATGCCTTAAATGTCAATATTTTGCCTTGATAAAATATGTCCATTTAAGCTTTTGGTGTTTCCAAGTTTACCAACATTTTAATGCACGGACTTAATTTCAAGTCTACAAATTTAAAAGGCCAAGACCTCCTTAATGTCTAGGTGTAGTAATTTGTTACAAAGACACCTAATGTCATGTTTTTGTCTTCACTAGCATCATTCCAAAGAAAATTTCGATTGATTTGATCCATATGAGAAATAGTTTTTGAGGACAAAGGAACTACTTCCATCCAATAAGCTTGTTCTTCATATTGCCCACTAGGGAAGTAAATTAAGAGAATTAAATAGCTGATTTGTAGCCATTATTTAATTGAATCCTTAGTCGTAAAGGACACGGTATGGAAGAATAAAATAACTAATTTATCTAAATTTATTTGTATCCATGATACTTCACTAAAGTCATGGAGCAAGTATGTATTAACTCGAGCATTCTAGACATTTGCCTTGTGTCACACCCCAAAGGGTGCCCTAAAGGTAACAGTCCGTCACCCTTAATATTAAAGCTTAAGTATGACAACTTTAATCATTCCCACATGCTTCTATATTAGATGTAAGGCGTGCTCTCACAATATTAGAGGACCATACTTTGAAATATGAAGTTTAAGAAGATATAATAGCAAATTACGAAATGGAAATCATAATATTCATTCATTCATAATAATTGTCCTACAAGCCATAGAGGCATTTACCCATAAAAAATAATAGAGTCTATTATAAGAAATTTTCTATGAAGTCTACATCTAAACTAATGCTAAACTTCATCTAAAATTCCTTAACCAAAAAGGGAAATACCTAACTGTAAGATCCCCATAGCTTCAACCACAAATAGCTAAACTGCAAAAGGTATCTATATGGGTATAAGCTAACAGGCTTAGTGGGATTATTTCTATAAGTAAATACTTGAGTAGTAAAATTCAAACAAGTTATTTAAGTATTCAAGTGAAATGCAACATACACGTGAGCAAGCAAGGCATATAGTTTTCCAGGAATTATATGTTGAATGGATTTACACCATTCATTTGGGGTTTTTTGATGATAAGTAATCTCAAAACGAGTCGCCTTAGTTAAGCTATGCTTTCGATCATTACCGCCAATCATATTAAGTCTACTCGTACTGAGCCATGCTTTCGGATTACTGCCAAGCATTGTTTTAATTTCCTTATCGCTAAGCATTACTTTCGATCATTGTCGCCAAGCATTGCTTTCGACCGTGTTACTATCCTTTCACCTAAGGATAATAACCCCATATAATGTGACTCACTACGTCGTATGCATGAATCAATTTATTTAAGATATCATAGCATCATTATTGTCAATTTTAAGGCGATCATAGAACTTCAAACATATCAAGTTTTATACTAAGACAAGCAATTCTTTACAATCAATTCCAGCCTTGATATTCTTAGTGTTCTTTCATACAACTTTACATACATAGCATTTTGTCTTTCCTTACTTCTAATGTATCTCTACTACAAGCACAATCAAGTACACAAGTTAAGGAAATACACTTACATTGCCATGGCAATACTTCTACTAAATAGATGAGTCGATCGAACAATCCACTTAGTCAAAATAGTCCTCGGGATATGGGTATTCTTCCTCAGGATCACCTAGTCAAGAAAAATACTCATAATGAGTATTTCTTGATAACTTTCTTGAAATTTGACTAAACTATGTCATAAGAACATCAAAATTCGTGTAGAAGATAATTCCAACTTAAAATGGCCATAACTTAGTCATTTTAACTTAGAATTGTGTATATATACCATTTTCTACCTATTTGAAAAGATCTATCCATTTCTAAAACTATTTTCATCAAACTAGGTCATATGAGCTCCGGAGCAGTGGCAATCAGATTCACCATGAAATTTCCTATCCCAAAAGCATTTGATTCAATCATCAAATCATCTAAAAATTGCTTTGATAAATACTTAATTATCTATATAATTAGAAATTCCTTTTTATAGTGTATAGCTCATATTTCATACATGTTCAAGGATTTATTGTCCAAGCAAAATACTTTAGTAAAAACAATGTTAGTTAGAAGTTTGGAAAAACCATAATTTACAAGAAATCCTTTTGTAGATTCTTTAAAAATGAAGCTTTTGATTCTTTTGTTTTTAAAGAGTATTTTATGTTTATTTCACTATTTTCTTTGATGACTTTTCTTCAAAAATGAATTTCTCTATTTATCCTTTTTGAAACTTCTAACACTAGTGTCACTTTTCCTATTAGTTTTCTATGTATTTCCTTTAACTATTATTTTGATCTTTTTGAATCTTAGTTTGAAAACTTACATTTCCTTTTTATGAGGTTTCCTTTACATTACATTTTTAAGTAAAGCATTTTTGTAACAAAGAATCATCTTCCTAATTTTTAGAAAACAACTATATTTCTACCATGGTTATGGTTTTAGAAAATCCTTTCAAAATAATAGTATTTCCAAAATTATAATAAGTTCTTCCTAAAGTTTTGAGAAAAAATGGATTCATTTTATTAATTTTATAAATTCTAATTTTTTTTAGAACTCTCCTTTGTTGACAAAAATCTCTTTTGTAAAGAATATAATTTAAACTTTGGCGATTTAGACAACAACCTTTATTTGCATGAATAGGAGAATAATAGCAAGCAAAATTATAACAACAAAATAATAAGCAAAATAATATAAGTCAAGTATTGAAAGTCTTAGCTTTGAATCAAGGCTCTCAATTAAGAAATGGATTAATCCCGAAAAGAAAGAAAAATTGTTTTGACTTGATAAGGACAAGTCTAAGACTAGAAAGACTAGTCTTAAAATAGCATGAAAGTAAATAAATAACAAGTAAGTTTATATGCTCAAAAGAATATATATAGATACATAAATATATTTAATTAGATATGGTTAAGAAGTTAGTATAACAACAATAATATATGCAAAACAAAATAACAACATAAAAATATAGAAATGGATTTTCATGAATAAGAACAATACGTGAACATAGTGTAGTTTCTATAAGAACAAGTTTAAGAAACTCACACCATGATCATGTAAAGTTACACGACATGGTAGTAAATAAGAAAAGAAGTTTTACCTAAAGAGGAGTTGGGAGTAGTATGTATAAATGGGTTTTATGTGTAGAGAGAAAGAAAGTTTAGGAGTATTTTCAAAGAGTTTTGGTAATGAATTTATGGGTAGATGAAGTGTAAAAAAATGAAAGATGAGATGGGGTATTTATAGGAAAATAAGAAGTGAAATTGTGTGATTAAAATAATTGAAAAAGAAAAATATATGAGTGAAAAGCGGGTGGAGGGGGGAACCAACCTTCAAGGAGGGAAGAGAGAGAATTTTTTTTTTTTTTTTTGTATTTTTGTTAATTAGATATAATAATATGTAAGGTCAATATGATATAAAGCTATGAGAAAGATAAAAACTAAGGAAAATAGGTATGTAGAGTGTAAGAGTATGTGGTAGAAAAAGTAGAGATAGATGAATAGTGTAGAATAGTAATGAATAGTATAATGTAAAGTAGATGCGACTAATAAAATACTAGTAGTAAGAAAATGCCGTATAAATGCGATATCTGATATTTTTAGTTACTGAAAAATTATAAAACTGATATTTTTTAGAACCTTATATTTTTAAGAGTCTAATGGTATATCAGGAATATTTTTACTATTCCAAGCTCTAGGACATGTTTTTTGAAAACTGATCTGTTTGGGTTTAGAATGGATTACAGTTTGGCTAATTTGATATTTTTAAGCTCTCTTATGTTATTATGAACTATTCCACATATTAATCTCTCACTTACTCACTTAGGGTTACGAACATGGGCTTGCCGAACTTAAACTCTTACATCTAACTAGGGTTTTGTTTGACTTTAGGGTTTCCGGTTGACCTTCTAATTAGGGTTTGAGCTTAACTGATCGTAAAACTTTGGGGGTTTTGTAACCTAACCCCCTTAAAGAAAGTTTTGTCCTCAAAATTTGAAAAAACATACCTAAAGCTTCAAACGAACTTGGATATTTGTGCCATATCTCATCCTCGGCCTCCCAAGTTGCCTCCACATGGGTGTGATTCCTCCAAAGGACTTTGACATATTTAATTTCTTTATTCCGTAGCTTTTGGACATTTCGATCCAAGAGTTGTACCGAGTGCTCCTCATAAGTAAGGTTTTCATGTAGCAATACTGGCTCCAACTCCACTACTTGATCTGGATCAGCTACATGCTTTCGTAAGATAGAAACACGAAATATGTTGTGTACTCCTGACAAGTTTGTCAGCAAAGCTAGGCGGTAGGCTGAATCTTCAACTCGTTCAAGCACTTCGAAAGGTCCGATGTATCATGAGCTTAACTTTCCTTGCAAGCGTACTCGGTGTATACTCTTAATTGGATTTATCTTTAAATACACATGGTCTCCCACCTGAAATTCCATAACTCATATTTTCTGGTCTGCCCAGCTTTTCTGTCTGTCTTGGGCCTCTTTCATCCTTTGTCTAATTATTCTTACTTTGTTCTCCGCATCTTGCACCAAATCTAGTCCAATAGCGAGGTTTTCCACATCATTCCAAAACAAAGGCGACCTATAGCGTCGTCTATACAAAGCTTCATATGGCGGCATTTGTATGGTAGAGTGGTCGTTGTTGTTGTAGGTGAACTCTATGAGTGGTAAATGGGCATCCCAACTCCCTTTGAATTCCATAACACAAACACACAACATGTCTTCTAAGGTTTGGATTGTCCGCTCCGATTGTCCATTGGTGTCACGCTCCGAAGGGTATCCTAAACGTGACAGTTTGCCATACATGGTTGTCAAACTCGAGTTTCTACCTAGAATCGCTAAGGGGTCCATAGAATCGGAACTTAAAATCGAAACGTAGAATCGTAAGATTCTACAACTAATGTAAATTTACTTACAAAAACTATTGATGTATTTACTGAAATAATAAAACTTTAAATAAATTATGAAAATAAAGAATTTAGTATTAAATTAATTATGTACAACCAAAATTTAAGTTTTATCAATCATAATTCACATACTGTCATTAATATTTACTGCAATTTTATAATTAAAATAATTATTTTTATTTAATAATGATTCATAATCTATAATTATTAAAATGTATTGCGAAACATTTAAATTATCATGTGTGAGTAGCTTGTTTTATGTAGTAATGAATATTTTCATGTTCACTATATATTTGCACAAAAAATCATTATATTTATGGCAAATATATTTATAGATAGAAAATTATTAAAAAAGGGAAAACATAGCACTATATATAGTTTAATTTTCATTCAAAATGTTCAAAATATATCATATATAACCTAAAAGAAAATAACTCTCTAAAAAATACAAAAAAAGGAAATAAAAGGAAAAAAATATTAAAAAAACTAAAATTAAGTTAGATTAAGATAAATATCAAGAACCAACCCCAAAAACCCTAAATTTAAATATATTAAATTGATTGCATTTTTAAAGTTCAAGTAGAAAAAAAAAGTGTAAAATTACAACTTTAAGATTTTACTACGATTCTACTTACGATTCTACTACCGATTCTACCACCGATTCTACCGTTTCTACTCACGATTCTACGATTCTACTTACGAGTTTACTCAAAAAACAATTTTGAATGCAAGTTGAATCGAAATATCATCATCAACTCATAAACTCGTAGAAACGTACGAGTAGACTCGCGAGTTTGACAACCATAGCCGTACACAATATTAAAGCCTAAGAATGACCACCTCAGTCACGCGAAGGCTTTCATACTATGTACAAGGCGTCTAACACATAAAGAAGACACATCGGAATGATACATTTTATATTGATACAGTTGAGTAATAATGTAAAGGAAATACAATCCACTATACTTTCGATACAAATCACTATACTTCTTATACGAATCACTGCACTTCAAAATACAAATCATTCAACTCCAATTACATTCATCCACAGACTTCCCTACATAACTATTACAAGACAAATCATAAACTAGCTGATAACTTCAAACATTCGTATTCTTTGCCGAAATCCCGGAGTCATTCCCGGCTCCAACTAATTCGGTCCCCACTTTGCATTCTTGAGATAACCAGTTCATTTAAACAACTATTTGGGTATAAGCTATACTAGCTTAGTGAGAATTCCCTTAATTCCGTACCATAACAAACAAGCTATAATCAATCATATGCTATGCATGAACAAACACGTGAGCAAGCAATTATGCATGGGCATTCGGAACCCACACACAGAACGGATTTACGCCCTCGTATCTTGGGTTAGGAATGGTATTGAGTCTACACGACCGCATCTAGTCCCCAAGCCCTCGGCTCTTAGCACTTGACTCGGCTAGGCTCATCCAAGGAATGCATCCACATGCGCCTTAGTACCCCTGAATGAGCTCTGGCACTGGGCTCGTTATCAAACGAGGCATCAACGGATCATACCGATCAACCTACATAGGAGTAGCATGCTACCAAATGCAATATGTCCAATGCGATGCATGATCAATTTAATTTTTGCTTAGGTCAAAATATTTATACATTCTTTAGAGTGACTAGCCAATATCATACACATAACAGAAATAATATGAACAGTGCAGTTATCCAATCAAATCGCGGTTTCGATATGCTTTAGAATTCTTTGGCATACATTCATCACAGCCTCATCATATATCCCATCCCCATTCATATCGATTTTTATCTTGTTCCTATAATTCTAATGCAACTAACTACAAGCACAATCAAGGTAACAAAACAAGGAGAAAACTCACTCGGCCATTGGATCACCGATCTTCTAGTAATAATAATCCGATGGTAGGGAATCGTCGATTTCGGGATCACCTAAAAAGGAAGAAATACTCTAATAAGTATTTCAACTCAAACTAATCTAAACGATCTTATAAGAACTATCAAATTCGTAATTCTCGTACTAAGCGGAAATTCCAACTTAAAACGGCATAACTTGGTCATTTTAACTCGGAATCTCGCAAATTATATATTGATTTCTATTTACTTTGAAAGATCTATCTAATTCTAATATTATTTTTAGTTTTGAAAACATTTAGGTCTCGGAACAAGGGATCAGATCTGATCAGTAGCTATTTCAACTTCCGAAAAATCGTTTTGTAAATGATTTTAATGTTTCTACTATATAGATTAGCTATACATGCAATATGAATGATTTCCTAACATGAATGACATGAGATGAGCTCAATGTATGCATGGTCTTGATGATTTTTGCTAAAAGGAAATTTTGTAACTCCTTATATTACAAGACTTTAAGGATAACTACTTTTAAGAATACTAGTTTCCTAACTTTGACTATTTCCATTTGTTTTGGATTTATTTCTTAAGAAATTATAATTATTTTTGTTAAAATTGAGTCTTCAATATATATATTACTTATGACCTTCATTTCTACATAAAAAGTTCCCTTTGCACTTTGTAAACATGTTTTCAAGTGGGGTTGATTCCAAAATCCGAATTTTGTAAAATTAGTTTTTGAGTGATTTCTTTAAGTAAAAATCATTTGATATTTAGGAAATTAGGGCTCAATCATACATAACCACTAAGGACTTTATTCTTACACAAAAATTTGCATTTTACACTTTGCAAATATGCTTTCCAATATGATTTACTAAAAAATCCGAATTTTAGAAAATCCACTTTTTGAATGATTCCTTTGGGAAAAACTTGTATAAGGCATCAAAATTTAAGGCTTTACTATATCAATTACCTAAGAACTTCATTTAACACATAAAACTTTCATTTTGAGCTTGGATAATAGGTGTTCTTATGGCCTTCATTCAAAATTACGAATTTCACAAATTGACTATTAACTCAAAATTTTCTATCTTGATTCTACTTCTTATTTTACACTTTAATATCATCAAAACTCATTTCAACTTATAAAAATCACTACTTAATGATACCTATTACCTATACCCTTCATTTTTTTCACATAAAACATGAGTTTTAAGTTGAGAAATGGGTTTTAAAAATTGGTCTTGGTTGGGATCCGAATTTACAAAATTTATTTTTGGACATATCTTTTGATAAAATCTATCTAAACTTATGAAAATCCATTCCTTACATATCCTATCCTAAGAGCCTTTCATTTCTTAAATAAAAACTTCATTTTTGAGTTGGAAAACATGTTTTTAAAATATGCTTGGCTAAAATCCGAAAATAGAATTTTTATTTTGAAAATAACTTTTGAAAATCACCTTTGATTCTTGTAAAAAAAGTCTTGATGATATACATATATTAAGCCCTCATTATCTTAAGAAAAAAAATTACATTTTGACATTTGGAAAGTGGTTTTTAAATGGGTGTTTTGTCAAAATACGAATTTCACAATTTTTGTTCAAGTTCAAATCTAAGATCTACACATAATATGAACATACATCTAAATGAAACCCATGGTAATGAACTATAAACTCATAGATCTAAACTTTACTTATCAAAATCATTCATTTATGTTGTCTATACCCTAAGCCCTTCATTTTAAATGAAAAATACACATTTTGAAGTTGAAAAACGACTTTTCTAAATATGGTTCCATTTTCATCCGAATTTTCAAAAGTTGTTTTTGTTGAAAATTAAATAGATCTTGAGTTTCCTACAACTTTCCTACCATCATAATGCTATTACAAGTCATCCATGAACATAAAACAAGGTCTAATGCATTTTATGAACTCGAAACTCTAGATCTAGTTTTCTAAACTAGTTATAAGTGCATGAATACATGTGGATGAGGGATCTATGTATAAATCATAAGAAATAACAAAAGTAACAACTTAAATAACAAGATCTATGGCATAAACGAAAAATCAAAGCTACAAAAAGTTGGATCTACAAAATATATCAACTTTAAACAAGAGAATAATTGAAATACAAGATAATAAAAGTGGAGAAAAGGAGTGTTTCATTTTTGGCGTCATCATCCAAAGCTTTTAAGCTTATGGAAGGTTATTTGATGCATGAAACCTTCATTACACTTTACCTATATCACCTATGGAGCTTTGGGAAGAAGATTTGCTTAGAAATCTTTAAGAATGAAGTGTGGAAGCCATGGAAGAAGAAGGGGGCAGCTTGTGTTCTTGAGGAAACAAGAACAAGAAGAAGAAAAGAGAGGAAAAAGAGAGAGAAAAGGTTAAAGAATGAAAGAGGGAAAGTGAGTAAATGGAGGAGAGAGAGAAAATGAGTGTTTTAATTGTAAGAAAAGAAGAAAAAAATAAAACAAGGCAGCCAATGTGTGTGTGCTGCACGTGAATTGTGTAGGAGGGAGAGAGAGGAATTTGATGAAATTTGACTTGAAATTAATTTGTATAATAAATGTGTAATGTAGCTTTCTTAAGAAGAGTAGAAAATAATTATTTTAGTCAAAATGGAGTAAATGAAAGGACAATGGCAGCCATAAAGAGGGTCAAAATCTACCATGAAGTGTGGGTTAATGTGTAGAAAGATTGAAGTGAAAAGGAAATGATATGTGTAAGGTGTACTTGAAGGTATGGGTTGTAAAGGTACTTTTTTTTAATAAAATAAAATAAAATTATAAAATTTATTCCAAATATTTGTAGCAAATTTTTCATAATTAAAATTAAATAATTATTTGAATTATTTTAGTATTTTAACAAATATTACCGGTATGATCAAAATACGCGAATATGGGCTATAAATAATATTTTTATAACCCGAAAAATTAAAAAAATTATTTTATGAAAATATAAATATTTTTAATTATTAAATTAATTTATTTTATTTTTAGTATCGGGTCTTAAACAGAATCTGATCCCGTAAAGACCCGAAACGAACTAAATTTTAGAAAAACAAAATTTTCTATAACATATAAAATATTTATCTAAAAAATAAGGCTTTATAAGAATAATAAAATTTTGTAATGAAATAAAAATGAATAGTGCAAAAGACTAATCAATTACCGGTAATAATGGAAATACGATAAAAATTATAACTGTAACTTTTATAACCCGAAAAATTTATAACTGATATATTTGAAATCTTATGAAATTACGAGTCTAACGGTACTATTGGTATATTTTTGATATCTCGAGCCCGGGACACGCTTTTCGAAGTTGTATCCGAACGGGTTCGAAATAGGTCAAAAATTTACCAATCTGATATTTTAAACAAACTTATATTACTATGAGCTATTCTACATATTTAAACTACATCTCGGCCTCTAGGGTTAGGGGCGCTAGATTGCCGACTTAGGTATTGCATTCCGGTTAGGGTTTCCGGTGATTTTCCGGTTTAGATCCTTGCCAATTTGGAAACTGATATTTTATGTCATACAACATATTTAATTTGAGAGATTTATTTTACATTTCATTTTTGTAAGTATTTAATATCTCTTAATGTTTTCGGAATTCTTGAATTGAGTTTTATTTTCAAAGGTCAATCATTATTTACTTTTTACTAATTTGTTTTTGGGCTTTATATTACATGATTTTATAAGTCGGAGTTAAATATGGAATTTTTTTTTCGTACGTCGTGGTTTTGAATTTGAAGACCACTGAGTTCCTATTTTATTTTTAAGGATTTTCATTTTCTCATGATTAAGAAATTTTTAGATTCGTTTGTGATTTAGGACTTGTCGAAATTTGGTTTTAATTTGGAGTGATTTTTAGGATTTATTTTCGAAGTTCATCTTAGAATTATTTACTGAAATTTTCCTGGGCTTACAATCGGTTTAAGGGTGATAAGCCACGCTGAAATGTAACTTTGTCCCCATACACTTTTGTAAACTTATCCAAAACTTAGATAAAATCTAGGGTCTCGGTCTGATACAATTCCAGTGGGTACTCCATGCAAACGTACTATCTCCTTTTATGTATAGCTTTGCTAGCTTGTCCATTGAGAACGTCATCTTAATTGATATGTAGTGAGCCGATTTGGTCAAACGATCTACCACGACCCATATGGCGTTATATCCTACCAATATTCTTAGTAATCCATATACAAAATCCATCGAGATTGATCCCATTTCCACTCGGGTATCGGTAAAGATTTCAGCAATCCTCCTGGTCTTTGGTGTTCCACCTTCACCTATTGACAAATCGAGCACCTCATCACATAATCCACTACATCCTACTTTATCCCATTCCACCAATAATGATTTTAAGGTCTTGGTACATTTTGGTTCCTTTAGGATGTACCTTGTATCCTAAGTTATGGGCATCACTCATGATTAATTTCCTCATTTCCTCATCCTCAGGCACACAAAGTTGTCCTTTTATTCTCACAACATCGTCATCATCTACTTCAAATTTTGTATAGTTTCCCTCTTATACTTCCTTCTTTATCCTTTGTATCTTTTCATCATAACGTTGAGCTTCTTTGATCCTTTCTACCAAAGTTGGTTCCAACACTAGATTAGCTATCTTCACTTCTACACTTTATCCCGTAAATTCAAGGCTCAGCTTCTCAAACTCTCTTATCAACTCCTAATTTGTAAGCAAATCATCAACTTCTCCATAACTCATGCAGCTTAAAGCATCTATAACAGCGTTCGCTCTTCCAAGACAACAATTGATTCCAAGATC
Source organism: Combretum micranthum (assembly GCA_024138025.1). Classification (NCBI taxonomy): domain Eukaryota; kingdom Viridiplantae; phylum Streptophyta; class Magnoliopsida; order Myrtales; family Combretaceae; genus Combretum; species Combretum micranthum. The sequence goes on from JAMXBD010000136.1 coordinate 1,628,631, forward strand.
AAAGCCTTGATTAACTTTAGCCATCTCCTTTGCCTCATGTTTAACTCATTTTGGGTGAACAAGTACTTAAGACTTTTGTGATCCGTATAAATCCCACATCTTTTCCCATAGAGGTAATGTCTCCATAGTTTAAGGGCAAACACGATGGCGACTAACTCCAAGTCATGTGTGAGGTAATTCTGTTCATGCTGCCTTAGCTGTCGTGAAGCATAAGCGATCACCTTTCCTTCTTGCATTAGTACACATCAGAGACCATTTCTCGATGCATCACTATACACTGTATAGGGCTTCTCTAGATCTGGCAGGACTAAGATCGGGGCAGACACTAAATGTTGCTTTAACTCTGGAAACTTTGCTCCCAATTCTCATTCCATATAAACTTCTCATCTTTTTAGGTTAACTGAGTTAGTGGCCTAGCAATCTTTGAAAAATCTTGTACAAATTTCCTACAATAACCGGCTAATCCCAGAAAACTTATAACTTCAGTTACCATCTTGGGTTGTTTCCATTCCATTACTGCTTTAATCTTTTCGGGGTCTACCAAAATTCCACTTCCCGATATCACATGTCCTAGGAATGATATCCAATCTAACCAGAAGTTACACTTGGACAACTTGGCATATAACTTATGCTCTCTTAAAGTCTGTAATGTCATCCTTAAATGTTCCTCGTGTTGTTCCTTCGTCTTAGAATAGACCAAGATATTGTTAATGAAGACAATTAGACACTTATCCAACAGAGGCTTATACACTCGGTTCATCAAATCCATGAAAGCAGCCGGTGCATTGGTCAATCCAAAAGGCACTACTAGAAACTCTTAGTGTCCATAACGAGTTTGAAAAGCAGTTTTCCGAATATCTTCCGATTTGATCCTCAATCAGTGTTATCCTGACCTTAGATCGAACGTGTGGTCAAAGAGATCATCAATCCTAAGGAGTAGGTACTTATTCTTGATTGTGACCTTATTCAACTCTCGATGGTCAATGCGCAACCTCATAGATCTATCCTTTTTCTTCACAAATAGGACTGGTGTACCCTATGGTGACACACTTGGTCTTAAAAACCTTGATCCAAAAGCTCTTACAGTTGTTTTTTCAACTCCTTTAACTCTACTGGGGCCATCCGATACGATACCTTAGAAATTGGTTCCGTATTAGCCATCAGCTCGATCGCGAAATCGATCTCCCTTTTTGGAGGTAGTCTAGGCAACTCATCTAGAAAAATGTCTGAAAATTCATTGACAATTGAATATTCTTTAAAACAGGCTTCTCCTCTTCCTCTTCCGTGTAATCTACATAGCTATTAATTCCTTCGGAATTTCCTCCATTAGCTCAAACGAATACAATTCCTCTTTCCTTGAGATCGTGGATTCTCCAATGAATGTTATCTTCTTTCCTTCTTGGTCCACAAATTCCACGCTCTTACCGCGACAATCTATTGTGGCTTTAACGAAAGATAACCAACTCATGCCAAAGATTACCACGTATTTGTTAATCTCCATCACTATGAAATCACAAGTGGACGAATAGTGTGCTCCATTGCACTTCCAGCAATTGACAATCTTGGTTTGGGCTTCCCACTATTAACATTGCTCCTATAGTTATTAGAAAACTTGAATCTCTTTTGTGGAAGGGTGTAATTGGATCCAGCATGAAACCTTCTCCAAAAGATCAGGGCTTTTCTTTCCTCTGTCCTTCCCTTCCTTTTCTTAGCTTCTTCCACAACTCCCGCTCTTTCTACCTACTCCCGGTAGTTTCTGATGTCAACTTTGTCTAGCTTCACTCTTAGGTCTTCATCCAATCCATTCAAAAAGACTTGTTTTTTCAAATCCTCACTGTACTTATAGGAGTCAGGAGCATATTGTAGCAGTCTAATAAACTCCGTCTCATACTGCTCAATGGTCCTTCCTTTTTGAGTAATATGCAGAAAATCTGCACTATACTTCACTCGTAGGCTCCCCGAGAAATAATTTTCTAAGAACTCATATCTGAACATTTCCAGGTGATTGGGGTCATTAATTCCTTCTCTTTGCTTCCCGCCATACTCTAGCATTTAGATGAAGCATGTACGTCCCATATTTGACTTGTTGGTGATGCAAGACCTCAAATGCATCAAAAGACCTCTCAATCTGAGCTAAAACCAATCTTCAGTTTCATCTGGCTTATCGAAAGCTCCTTCAAAATTACGGTTGCTTATGATAAACTCCGGTAATGAGCTCTATTATAGTCTTAGTAGTGGGGGTGGAGGTAGCGGTGCGGTTGGGAGTGAATACTCCTATGTACTGATGCTTCAACTGACACTTGTTGTTGAGGCATAGTAGGTACTGGCACCTGTGCAAGTACAGTTCAGGTGCGGGTGCGGTGCGATGCGAGTGCAGGTGTAGGTATGTTTTGCTTAATTGCTTCTAGCACTTGGGCTAGATGTCCTAATGTAGCATGTAGATCTACTTAAGGTACAACAGCTGCTTGTGCGGTAGGTTACTCCGCTTCTACTTCTGGCTAGTTAGAAGTACTTTGTTCCATCCTGCGTCCTTTTCTACCTCGACTGTTTTAAATTTTTACTAAGTTAGGTTGAATATTCTCTTTGATATCTTTGTTAAGTTTTTGATGGAAATTTGTGGGAATTACAAAAACTTACTTGCAAAAATAACAATTGAAATAAGGAATAAAATTTAAATCAAGGTGAGTTTGAAATCATAAATCATAAATAAAGCATAACTTCATTAAAAGATTAAAACAACAAGTACAAAATCTTTACATTTAAATAACCACAAAGTTAATAACAACAAACACACAGAAAAACAACAAAAACACCTTTTCCGAAAGCACAAAAGATAAACTAGAGCCATCGTCCTAGTTCTTTGATTACAAAATTCTAGCTAGACTAAAGGGATATGCTCGGTTCCTCCATATCCTTCCTTCCTTCTCTCTTTCTCATGGTGCATCCCTAGGGTTCTTACTGGACGATCATGGGTTTCTTTTCTTTATAAACTGTTGAAAGTATTTTCTTCTTTTTCTTGTCGCTTCCCTTGACCTCTCATGTATGTCAGCCAATTCGGCTTCAGCTAGTTCCGGCACTATATCATAAATAGTCTTCCAAGCAACATTCCCCCTAGCTTCCTCTCTAGCATTCTCATTCGCAGTTGGTGGTGTACCATCCATGTCCATTGTTGCGTTTGCCTCTTATCCTCTCCAGGCTCCTTGCTCTTCCAGGTAGCGGACGATTCTCGTGGGGTCTTCATCATTCCAAGGTTCACCTTCTCCAAGGGATGTATAGTCTCCTGTCTCTTGTTCTTGTTCTTCTTCTTAACCTTCATCTGAATCTTCCTCGGACTCTTCCTCAGTCTCTACGTTTGCTTCTCTCATCACTTCTTCATTTATTACAGTCCCATTCCTCCTCAGACATAACACTTCATCCCTTTCCAGCTGGATACCTATGAAAATTGGCGGTTGAGTGGATACGTGCGATGGTGGCCTTAGAACTTCTTGAAAACTCCGTGCCAGTGGAAAGCATTATTGATTTCTACTCTTATCCATTCTATATGATCCGTCAATTCATCATAGGCGTACACGAACAGTGGTCCAATTGGATTCCAAGTTCGAAAGCCTGGAAAGGTTTGGTCTCCTTCATTCTTAAGGACGAATGTCGCGCCTCTTAGCATTGGTCGGTCCTCAGCTATTGAGGCGATCCATTCTACAACAAAGATTATTTCTAGCTCATATCATTTCTTCCCTAAGGGACAGTTGTGTATAGTTTCAACTACTCCTTTCCATTCTAAGGTCAGTAATCCCTTCTTCCAAATCAGAAACATTTCCCAAATTGTCTTAAGTTTCCCAACTAGAGCAAATTCTTCACATAGAACCCTAAGCCTTAAGCGGTAATTTTCTAAAGCCTTAAATGGTCCATTCCTGAAATTTTTCGCTTGTAGACAGGCCTCATCTAAGGTAATTATGCAAAAGAGAGAAAAGTCAGAAAAATTTATTCTACCCATTCTATCCTATCTAGGTCTTTCTTAATTCCATTCTAATTTGTTTCATCTTAAGTCCAATTCTATAATTATGATTTCTAATTCTTAACCATGCTCTAATACAAACTGAAACTGTCACGGCCCAAAGGTACCCTAAACGTAACAGTCTACCACACTTAATATTAAAACTTAAGTAAGACAACCTTAGTCATTCACATAAGCTTCGATATTAGGTGTAAGGCGTGCTCTCATAATATTAAAGGACCATACTTTGAAATATGAAGTTTAAGAAGATATAATAGCAAATTACGAAATGGAAATCACAATATTCATTCATTCATAATAATTGTCTTACAAGCCATAGAGGCATTTCCCCATAAAAAATAATAGAGTCTATTACAAGAAATTTTCTATGAAGTCTACATCTAAACTAATGCTAAACTTCATCTAAAATTCCTTAACCAAAAAAGGAAATACCTGACTGCAAGATCCCCATGGCTTCAACCATAAATAGCTAAACTGTAAAAGATATCTATAGGGTATAACCTAACAGGCTTAGTGAGGATTATTTCCATAAGTAAATACTCGAGTGGCAAAATTCAAACAAGTTATTTAAGCATTCAAGTGAAATGCAACATACACGTGAGCAAGCAAGGCATATAGTTTTCCGGGAACTATATGTTGAATGGATTTACGCCCTCCATTCGGAGTTTGGTGATGATAAGTAATCTCAAAACGAGTCGCCTTAGTTAAGCTATGCTTTCGATCATTACAACCAATCATATTAAGTCTACTCGTACCAAGCTATGCTTTCGAATTACCATCAAGCATTATTTTAATTTCCTTGTCGCCAAGCATTACTTTTAATCATTGCTGCCAAGCACTGCTTTCGACTGTGTTACTATCCTTTCACCCAAGGATAATAACCCCATGCAATGTGACTCACTATGTGGTATGCATGAATCAATTTATTTAAGATATCATAGCATCATTATTGTCAATTTTAAGGCGATCATAGAATTTCAGACATATCAAGTTCTATACTAAGACAAGCAATTCTTTACAATCAATTCTAGCATCGATATTCTTAGTGTTCTTTCATACAACTTTACATACATAGCATTTTGTTTTTCCTTAATTCTAATGTATCTATACTTCAAGCACAATCAAGTACACAAGTTAAGGAAATAAACTCACGTTGCCATGGCGATACTTCTACTAAATGGATGAGTCGATCGAACAATCCACTTAGTCTAAATAGTCATTGGGATACGAGTGTTCTTCTTCGGGATCACCTAGTCAAGAAAAATATCCATAACGAGTATTTCCTGATAACTTTCTTGAAATATAACTAAACTATGTCATAAGAACGTTAAAATTCGTGTAGAAAACAATTCTAACTTAAAATGGTCATAACTTAGTCATTTTAACTCAGAATTGTGCATATAATATACCATTTTATACCTATTTGAAAAGATCTATCCATTTCTAAAACTATTTTCATCAAACTAGGTCATATGAGCTCTAGAACAGTGGCAATCAGATTCACCATGAAATTTCCCATCCCAAAAGCATTTGATTCGATCATCAAATCATCCAAAAATTGCTTTGATAAATACTTAGTTATCTATATAATTGAAATATTCCTTTTATAGATGTATATCTCATATTTCATACATGTTCAAGGATTTGTTGTCCAAGCAAAATTCGTTAGTAAAAATAATGTTAGTTAGAAGTTTTGAAAACCAAAATTTACAAGAAATCCTTTTGTAGATTCTTTAAAAATGAAGCTTTTGATTCTTTTGTTTTCAAAGAGTATTTTATATTTATTTCATTATTTTATTTGATGACTTTTCTTCAAAAATGCATTTCTCTATTTTTCCTTTTTGAAACTTCTAACACTAGTGTCACTTTTCCTATTAGTTTTCAATGTATTTCCTTTAACTATTATGTTAATCTTTTTGAATCTTAGTTTGAAAACTTACATTTTCTTTTTATGGGGTTTCCTTTACATTACGTTTTTAAGGAAAGCATTTTTGTAACAAAGAATCATCTTCCTAATTTTTAGAAAACAACTATATTTCTACCATGGTTATGGTTTTAGAAAATCCTTTCAAAATAATAGTATTTCCAAAATTACAATGAGTTCTTCCTAAAGCTTTGAGAAAAAATGGATTCAGTTTATTAATTTTAAAAATTCTAAATTTCTTTAAGAACTCTCCTTTACTGACAAAAATCTCTTTTATAAAGAGTATAGTTTAAACTTTGGCGATTTATTTGCATGAATAGGAGAATAATAGCAAGTGTCACATCCCCATAGGGTATCCTAAACGTAACAGCCTGCCACTTACTATATAAGACTCTCGAAATCCCTATCCGAGCCCTTCAAGAGTCTTGTATAGATGTAAAGCGTCTCTTTATGACAATAGAATACTCAATCAATGAAGTTAAGAAGTTTAATATGGCATTCACCAGCCATAGATAATAAACCAAAACACATATATATACATTACAAAAGTCCAAGGGGCATTCCCCTGCAAAATAATATCAAGATCATTACAGTCATCCAGAGTCATTTAGTTTCCAACGGAAGTCTAAACAAAATCGAAGTAAACCTTCTAAGGGAAACTCCTATCTCTGCTTGCCTCGGCCTAAGCCAAATGAACTCGTGCTACAACAAGTAAAAACTATGGGGGCGTAAGCTAACTAACTTAGTGAGTATAAACTTTCATATCACAATTAAGACAAATCATTCAAACAAGTGATTATTCAAGCAAATGGTAGGCATCAGACAAATGAGTTCAACAAACATATGACCAGCCGGAAATCATATGTGGATGGACTTGCGCCCTCCATCCCGGGTTAGCAGATTAATGAATCCTACGGTACGACGCCGTTTAAGCTCACGATCAACTGAACAATAATTCGTTTTATGGATCACGATTAACCAACATTGTCACGCCCCGAAGGGTAACCTAAATGTGGCAGTCCGCCGTACACAATATTAAAGCCTAAGAATGACCACCTCAGTCATGCGAAGGCTTCCATACTATGTACAAGGCGTCTAACACATAAAGGAGACACATCGGAGTGATACATTTTATATTGATACAGTTGAGTAACAATGTAAAGGAAATATAATCCACTATACTTTCGAAACAAATCATTATACTTCATATACGAATCACTACACTTCAAAATACAAATCATTCAACTCCAATTACACTTCATCAAAAGATTCTACTACGTAAAACTATTACAAGGCAAATAATAAAACTAGCTGGTAACTTCAAACATTAGTATTCTTTGCCGAAATCCCGGAGTCATTCCCGGCTCCAACCAATTCGGTCCCCACTTTGCACTCTTGAAATAACCTGTTCATTTAAACAACTATTGGGGTATAAGCTACACTAGCTTAGTGAGAATTCCCTTAGTTCCGTACCATAACAAACAAGTATTAATCAATCATATGTTATGCATGAACAAACACGCGAGTAAGCAATCATGCATGGATATCCGGAACCCACACACAGAATGGATTTACGCCCTCCATATCTTGGGTTAGGAATGGTATTGAGTCTACACGACCGCATCTAGTCCCCAAGCCTTCGGCTCTTAGCACTCGACTCAGTTAGGCTCATCCAAGAATGCATCCACATGCGCCTTAGTACCCCTGAATGAGCTCTGGCACCGGGTTCGTTATCCAAACGAGTCATCCACGGACCATACCGATCGACTTGCATAGGAGTAGCATACTACCAAATGCAATATGTCCAATGCGATGCATGACCGATTTAATTTTTGCTTAGGTAAAAAATATTTATACATTCTTTAGAGTGACCAGCCAATATCACACATATAACAAAAATCATATGAACGGTGCAATTATTCAATCAAGTCGTGGTTTCGATATGCTTTAGTATTCTTTGGCATACATTCATTATAGTCTCATCATATCTCCCATCCCCGTTCATATCGATTTTTATCTTGTTCTTATAATTCTAATGCAACTAACTACAAGCACAATCAAGGTAACAAAACAAGGAGAAAACTCACTCGGCCATTGGATCACCGGTCTTCTAGTAATAATAATCCGGTGGTAGGGAATCATCGATCTCAGGATCTCCTAAAAAGGAAGAAATACTCTAATAAGTATTTCAACTCAAACTTAATCTAAATGATCTTATACGAACTATCAAATTTGTAATTCACGTCGTAAGCGAGAATTCCAACTTAAAACGGCCATAACTTGATCATTTTAACTTGGAATCTTGCAAATTATATATCGATTTCTATCTACTTCGAGAGATCTACCTAATTCTAATATTATAGTTTAGTTTTGAAAACATTGAAGCTTCGAAAAGGTCGGATCAGATTAGAGTAGCAACAATTTTAATTTTCGAAAAATAGTTTTGTAAGAGTTTGTAATGTTCCTACTATATAAATTAGCTATACATGCAATATGAGTGATTTCCTAACATGAATGGCATGAAATGAGTTTCATGTATGCATGGTCTTGATGATTTTTGGTAAAAAAAATTTTGGAACTCTTCATTTTGCAAGACTTCAACTATAACTACTTTTTGAAAAATCCAGTTTTCTAACTTTGATCATTTCCATTTGTTTTGGATTGTTACTTAAGAAAATATAATTATTTTGACAATTGAGTCTTCATTATATATACTACTTATGACCTTTATTTCTACATAAAAATTCCCATTTTACACTTTGTAAATATGTTTTCCAATATGATTTACTCAAAAATCCAAATTTTAGAAAATCCACTTTTTGAATGATTCATTTGGGAAAAACTTGTTTAAAGCATTAAATTTAAGGCTTTACTATATCAATTACCTAAGGACTTCATTTGACACATAAAACTTGCAATTTGAGCTCAAATACTAAGTGATTATATATGCATCATCTCAAATTACGAATTTGACAATTTGATCACTAACTCAAGTTTTTCCATTTTAATTCCATTACTTGTTTCACACATTACTCATGCCTAAACTCATTTTAACTTGTAAAAATTATTCCTTAAAGATACCTATTACCTATACCCTTCATTTTTCACATAAAACATGAGTTTTGGAGTTGATAAATGGGTTTTAAAAATTGGTCTTGGTTGGGATCCGAATTTACAAATTCATTTTTGGTTATAGCTTTTGATAAAATCTATCTAAGCTCATGAAAATCCATTCCTTACATATCATATCTTATGAGCCTTTCATTTCTTAAATAAAAACTTTTTTTGAGTTGGAAAACATGTTTTTTAAAATAGGCCTTGGCCAAAATCAGAAAATGGAATTTTATTTTGAAAATAACTTTTGAAAATCACATTAGATTCTTGTAAAAAGAAGTCTTGATGATTTTCATATATTAAGCCTTCATTTCTTGGGAAAAATTTACAGTTTGACACTTGGAAAGTGTGTTTTAAATAGGGGTCTTGCCAATACGAATTTCACAATTTTGTTTGAGTTCATAATTAAGATTTATACTTAATATGAACATAAACATAAAACAAATGTATGGTAATAAGCTATAAACATCATGGACTAAACTTCACTTACAAAATCTTTCATTATGGTATCTATACCCTAAGCCCTTCATTTTAAATAAAAATATACATTTAAAGTTGAAAAACCACTTTTCTAATTGGTTCCATTTTTATCCGAATTTTCAAAGTGGTTTTTGTTGAAAATAAAATAGATCTGAGTTTCCTACCACTTTCCTACCATCATCATGCTATTACAAGTTGTTCATAAACATAAAACAAAGTCTAATGCATTCTATGAACTCAAAACTCTAGATCTAGTTTTCTAAACTAGTTACAAGTGCATGAATACATGGGATGATAGATCTATGCATAAATCACAAGAAATAAAAATATAATAACTTAAATAACAAGATCCATGCATAAACAAAAATCAAAGCTACAAAAATTTAGATCTACAAATATATCAACTTTAAACAAATAATTGAAATACAAGATAATAAAAGTAGAGAAAAGGGTGTTTCATCATTGGCATCATCATCCTAAGCCTTAAGCTATGGAAGGTCATTTGATGTATGAAACCTTCATTACACTTTACCTATATCACCTAGGAGGCTTTGAGATGAAGATTTGCTTAGAAATCTTCTAGAAATATGGGTGGAAGCTAATGGAAATGTGGGGCAGCATGTGTTCTTGAGGAAAGAAGAACAATATGAAGAAGAAAAGAAGGAAAATGAGAGAGAAAAGCTAAAGAATGAAAGAGGGAAAGTGAGTAAATGAAGGAGTGAGAGAAAATGAGTGTTTAATGATGAAAAGAAGAAAAAAAAAATAAAACAAAGGCAGCCAAATAACCCATGCTGCACGTGAAATGTAGAGAGAGGAGAGAGAGGGTTTGGTTGAAATTTGACTCAAAATTGAATTGTATAATTAATGTGTAATGTAACTTTTTGAAGAAGGATTGAAATATAATTAATTTTAGTCAAAATAGGAGTAAATGAAAGGACAATGGCAGCCATAAAGAGGGTCAAAAATCTGCCATCAATTGTGGGATAAAGTGTAGAAAGATTGAAGTGAAAATGAAGTGATATGTGTAAGGTGTAATTTAAGGTATGGGTTGTAAAGGTACTTTATTAATAAAATAAAATAAAATAAAATAAAATTAGAAAATTTATTTCAAATAATTGTAACAGATTTTTCATAATTAAAATTAAATAATTATTTGAATTATTTTAGTATTTTAACAATTATGTTACCGGTATGATCAAAATACGCGAATATGGGCTATAAATAATATTTTTATAACCCGAAAAATTCTAAAAAATTATTTATGAAAATAAATATTTTTCAAATATTTTTAAATTATTAAAATTAATTTATTTTATTTTTAGTATCGGGTCTTAAACAGAATCTGATCCCGTAAAGATCCGAAACGAACTAATTTTTAGAAAAACAAAATTTTCTATAACATATAAAATATTTATCTCAAAATATAAGGCTTTAAAGAATAATAAAATTTTGTAATGGAATAAAAATGAATAGTGCAAAAGACTAATCAATTACCGATAATAATGAAAATAACGATAAAAAGGTTATAACTGTAACTTTTATAACCCGAAAAATTATATAACTGATATATTTAGAAATCTTATGAAATTACGAGTCTAACGGTACTATTAGTATATTTTTGATATCTTAAGCCCCGGGACACGCTTTTCGAAGTCTGTATCCGAACATGTTCGAAATAGGTCAAAAATTTACCAATCTGATATTTTTGAACAATCTTATATTACTATGAGCTATTCTACATATTTAAGCTACATCTCGGCCTCTAGGGTTAGGGGCGCTAGGTTGCCGGACTTAAGCTATTGTATTCCGCTTAGGGTTTCTGGGTGATTTTTCGGTTTAGACCTTTGCCAATTTGGAAACTGATATTTATGTTTATACAACATATTTAATTTGAGAAAATTATTTTAAATTATTATTTTTTTTGTAAGTATTTAATATCTTTTAACGTTTTCGGAATTTTTGAATTGGGTTTCATTTCCGAAAGTTAATCGTTATTTACTTTTTAATAATTCGTTTTTGGGATCTATATTACCCGATTTTCTAAATCGAAGTCACGTATGGAATTTGTCGTACGTAATGGTTTTGGAATTGTAGTATGTTGAGTTCTTACTTCGTTTTGAGAATTCTTATTTTTCCCAAGACTCGGGAATTTTTTGAATTCATTCGTGATTTAAGACCAGTTGAAATTCGGTTTTAATTTGGAGTGATTTTTAGGATTTATTTTCGAAGTTCATCTTGAAATTATTTCTGAAATTTCCGGGGCTTACAAACATATTCGTTTTATGGGTCACGAAAAAACCAAGCTAATGCTCCCCCCACCCCATCGTGATATGAATGAGTCCAATTAAATTGGGGTCCAATATGGTTTATTCCAATTCTTTTAGGTGATCAACAATTATTCACAGACAATCAATATAAATTCTAGCTAAAACAAGTACCAGCTTAGCACTTGGTTTTCGATATTCCTTAAGTTCAACTTCACATATCAACAACAACAAATATAAATTCCCATATACCCCATCATGCATAATCATCTTTGTATCTTTGCCTAAACAACTAATTCCACTATCCATACAATCACAAGCAATAATTGAGAGCGGAAGTAGTACTCACTCGTCCATGGTTCGCCAGTCTTTTAGTAATAGTAGTCGGGTGGTAATGTATCGTCTTGATCGGGATCACCTACCAATTAAGAACAACCTAATAAGAATCTCATCACTAACCTAATTCAAGCTATGCATCTAAACTATACAAAATCGGAATTCTCGCTATTTGCAGAAGCTCCGACTTAAAACGGCCATAACTTGGTCATTTTAATTGGGAATTTCGCAAATTTTATATCGATCTCTATCTACTTCGAAAGATCTATCTACTTCTAGTATTATTTTCAAGTTTTGAAAACATTAAGGTCACGGAACAGTGGGATCAGATCTGTTCTGTAACTTTTCCAATTCCGAAAAATTGTTTCGCATTTGATAAAAATGTTCCTAGTTGATGATTCATGTATAGATGGTATATGAATGAATTCCTAATATGAATATCATGTAATGAGCTCAATATATGCATGGTTTTGATGATCTTTGATTATGAACTCTTATGAACTTTAATTATTAAGAACTCTATGATGGTCACTCATAAAAGCTATACTTTCCAACTTTACATTCCTTAGGGTTTTTATGATTTTATTCTTGGAATTTACTTGTTTTCTAAATAAAAATGAGTTCTCAATATCTATACTAGTCATGACCTTCATTTATACATAGAAATTCACATTTTTCATTTGACAATTATGTTTTTAAATAAGCTTTTCACAAAAATCCGAATTTTGGAAATTTCCTTTTCTTGCATTTCTTTATGAGAAAACTTGTTTAATGCATCAAAAATTGAAGCTTCATTATATCTATTGTCTAAGGACTCCATTGACTCATAAAATATGCCATCTAAGCTTGGATACTAAGTGTTTATGTAGGCATCATCCTAAAATACGAATTTGACTATTAATCGCTATATCAATATTTTTCATTCTAACTTCACTACTTGTTTTACATTTTTCTCATGCCTAAACTCCTAAGCTTATGAAAATTATTCCTTAAGGGTATCTTTATATATACCTTCCATTTTTTTACGAAAATATGAGTTTTAAAGTGGTTTTGGTGGTTTTTAAAGTAGGGTTTAAAATCATCCGAATTTCCAACTAAGCATTTCTAACAAACCTTTTCTTTTTCAAATTTCTTGCCTTCTATACATGAAGATCTACCATCTAACATATCTATACATAGGCAAGGCTACATTTTTATGATCATCAATGCATGAAAATCAAAATAACCATATGAACATAAATGTAGATGAAGATATGAATGTCTAAACATAGATCTACTAAATATAATGCATGAATCATGAGTTTCATGGCATGAACATAATTATCTATGTAAGATTCCTACTTTACATGCATGAACATCACATTATCTCATCAAAAACTCCTTTAAACTCTAGATCCACTTCTTGTGATGGCTTGATATTCTTGTACAAGTGTTTTCATGTCCCTAGCATATGCTCATTGGGATTAAATGTGAAAAACACACAAGAATAGCTTTGCCATTACAAGATAATGTAGGAATAAGGTTTAGAATCATCACCTAAAGAAGATTGGAAGATGAAATGAAGAGGAAATGTGTTGTGTTGTGTGTGTGTGTGTGTGTGTGGGGGGGGGGGGGGGGGGAATGTGGGGCGCGCTCACGGCAAGATAGAGGGAGAGAGGAGAGGGTTTTCACTTTTGTAAAATTTTTGAAGAGTTAAAAATGAGAGAGAGAGAGAACATTAGCTTATATATTAAATGGATTAGGGTTTTAATTGAATAAAATGAGTAAAAATAATCAAATTGAGAGGGAAATGAAAGGGGGGGGGGGGGGGGGGGGGGGGGGGGGGGGGGGGGCAGGCCATTGGGGGGGTGTGTGTTGAAATTTGATAAATTTGTAATTTATGTAATTAAAATGTAATAATTATTTAGGAAACAAAATTTCTTGGAAAAGAAAATTGTAATGAGCAGTTGTAAGGATGTAAGAATAGGTATGGTAGTGTGTAGTGTAGGTTGTACTTGTGAATAGTAGACAAGACATCTACTTTACGGTTGTAACGAAAACACGGGAAAAGGCTATAACTGTAATTTTTATAGCCGGAAAATTATAAAATTGATATTTTTGGAATCCTTATAAAATTACGATTCTAATGAATATTCCAAACATTTTCTGAGTTCGTGGTCCCGGGACACGCTTTTCCGTAATTGAGCTCGGGAAGCCCGAATTGAAAATTCTCGAATTTAAAACTTTCAAAGGTCTAAAATATACTTTAGAACAATAATTCATATTCATTTACTTTATAAAACTTTTTTATTATGAAACCGAAGAAAAACCGGATTTAGGGTTTCTAAAACTTCTCTCATTAAACTTAAACTGGACTGGATTAGGGTTTGCTTCTCAACTCACGGAGTTTTCTTAACTACTGAGAATACCGGGGTTTACAGCAAGCAAAATTATAACAACAAAATAATAAGCAAAATAATATAAGTCAAGTATTGAGAGTCTTAGCTTTGAATCAAGGCTCTCGGACTAAGAAATAGACCAGTCCTAAAAAGAAAAGAAAATTGTTTTAACTTGATAAGGACAAGTCTAAGACTAAAAAGACTAGTCTTAAAATAGCATGGACAAATAATTTGCATTGCATGAAAATAAATAAATAACAAGTAGGCTTATATGCTCTAAAGAATATATAGAGATATATAAATACATTTAATTAGATATGGTTAAGAAGTTAGTATAATAACAATAATATGTGCAAAACAAAATAACAACATAAAAATATAAAAATGGAATTTCATGAACAAGAACAATACATCAACATAGTGTAGTTTCCATAACAACAAGTTTAGGAAACTACACCATGGTCATGTAAAGTTACACGACATGGTAGTAAATAAGAAAAGAAGTTTTGCCTAAAGAGGAGTTGGAATAGTATGTGTAAATAGGTTTTATGTGTAGTGAGAAAGAAAGTTTGGGAGTATTTTGGGAGAGTTTTGAGAGGAGAATTTTGAAGAGTTTTGATAGTGAATTTATAGGTAGATGAAGTGTGAAAAAAATGAAAGAGGAATGGGTATTTATGGAAAATGAAGAGTGAAATGTGTGATTAAAATAATTAAAAAAGAAAAAATGAGTGAAAAATGTGTGTGTGTGTGTGTTGGGGGGGAGGGGGGCCTCGCGCCATCAAGGAGGGAAGAGAGAGGAGATTTATTTTTTGTATTTTTGTTAATTAGATGTAATAATGTATAAGGTAGATGTGATATAAATTATGGGAAAGATAAAAATTAAGGAAAATAGGTATGTAGAGTGTAAGAGTAGGTGGTAGAAAAAGTAGAGATAAATGAATAGTATAGAATAGTAATGAATAGTGTAATGTACAGTAGATATGACTAATAAAGTACTGATAGTAAAAAAATACGGATATAAATGCAATATTTGATATATTTTAGTTACCAAAAAATTATAAAACTAATATTTTTGAAAACCTTATATTTTTACGAGTCTAACGGTATATCTAGAATATTTTTACTATTCTAAGCTGCATGACACGTTTTTCGAAAACTGTATTCGTTTGGATTCAGAACGGATTGCAATTTGGCTAATATGATATTTTTAAGCTCTCTTAT
The DNA here is from genome assembly GCA_024138025.1 of Combretum micranthum. Lineage (NCBI taxonomy): Eukaryota > Viridiplantae > Streptophyta > Magnoliopsida > Myrtales > Combretaceae > Combretum > Combretum micranthum. The sequence goes on from JAMXBD010000136.1 coordinate 1,644,360, forward strand.
GTTATTACGAACTATTCTACAACTAATTTCTTACTTACTCACTTAGGGTTACAAACACGAGTTTGTCGGACTTAAATTGTTATGTCTAATTAAGGTTTTGTTTGACTTTAGGGTTCTCGGTTGACCTTATAATTAGGGTTTGAGCTTAACTAATCGTAAAACTTTGGGGGTTTACACCTTAGCTTCGAACACTATATCATCATCAAGCATAAGATGAGATAAGACAAATTTTAACCCTTGAAGTTTAAGAGGAGTCCAAGCCCTTAAGTGTATTTGAAACTCAATTGCTCAACTTAAAAATTCTAAGCTTAAGATAAAAGGATATGGAGATAAGGAATCTTCTCGTCTAAGTGCCCATCTTAGGTGGAATACATTAGAGGCACTATCATTTATAAGAACTTCAACTAAAGTAGTAGTGAGACAACTATCAATAAGTTTAATCCACCAATTTGGAAAACTGAGACTATGAAGAGCCCAATATTCAATTCAATCATAAGTTTTTGCAAGACCAAGTTTAAACAACATCCACTGGCGAAGGTTTTCCTATGGAAAGTGTGAAGCAACTTATTAATAAGAATGATGTTATCTATAACTTTCCTTCCTGGTATAAATCCTTCTTGCTAAGTATGAAAAAGATGATCAAGATATGGATAAATATGATTTACCAGTATTTTAACAACCATTTTATAAATGTTTTGGCAAATACTAAAAGGACAAGATTGGTGCACTTAGTTAGCACCATGACATTTTGGAATTAAAATTAATTGTGTTTGGTTAATGCTAGGGGAGGATTTGATAAGTTTGGAAAATGGCATGGATTTGGTGTTTCACCAAATCGCCTAATATATCCTAAAATTTCTAGTAAAAGAATGCACGAAGACCATCTTTTCTTAGGGATTTCCATGAGTTTATCGTGGAAAAAGCATCATATATTCTTTATCTACAAACAAATTACTTTAAGATGTAACTTGGTCTTCTGGTAAACCTCGTCTTTAACTCAAGCGACAAGGATTGATAATAGGGGCTTATAGATTAGAAGAAGTGACAAGATTGCCAAAGTAGGATCTAAAAGTTTGGCAGATAAGATGCTAACCATAAATCTAATCTCCTATAGAATTTTTTATAGCTGGAATACGAAGTTTGGATTGTTTAGCAAGTGTGAGAGCGTGATGGTATTTGCTATTACGTTCCCCATCCATGATCCATTTTGCTTGATACTTCATCCTCCATAAGCTTTCATCTCTATCTAAAATTGTGTTTAAGGTAAATTACACTAGAATGTATCAATATTTAGGAGTAAGCTCATTTTAGATATCAATATTTTGAGTGGCTAAAAAAATGTATCAACGTTTGCAAAAGGAATCAAATGAGGTATCATCGTTCTATAAAGTTCATTTAAGGTATCAATATTTCTATTAATTTTTAATTAAGTTTCCTCAATTTTCATTAATGGTCAATTATTGATATTTTATTTGACTCACTTTACAAAGCATTAATACTTTTTTTTAACCACTTGATATATTAATACTTTAAATGAATTTATCCTCAATCATTGGTTTCTCTTTTGAACCACTTAAAATGTTGATATATTAAATAAATTTACCTCCAAATGTTAATGACTTTTAATTTAATATACTCATTTAAAATTATATATAACTTATGTAAGTTTTGTTTCAACAAAGATATATTTAAAGAAAAATCTTCAACATGCTTACCGTTACAAGAGCCATCATCCCTCCATCATCATCCCAACTACCTCTACCTATCTATCACTATATCAGACCACCACCAACACCTTTAACATATTATCAATATTGCCATTGTACCAGAATTGCCACTATTATCACAAAGGCACAAACATAACCATTATATTCATAGGCAACAGTGCTATGAACATCTCATCATCATCATATCACTATAACAGTGACCATATGATTGATAAGATATTAATATTGGATATGGTGATGCAAGCATTGTAGTTGCAGCGATGGAGAGGCAATAGTTGTACTAGTGTGGCAAAGATGATGGCAAGAGTGGTGGTGGCATTAAAATGATGTGAAATACCGTGTATAGTATAATGTGATTGTATGGAAACGAGTATAATATGATGGTGGTGCTATAGTAAAAAGATAATTGAGCAAATAATGACCTAATGCAACACTAAATTTTATAACCATATTATATATGTATATGTACGTATTGTACGTATAAATATTTATATTATAATACAACAATATACATATCAAATAATAAGTAATAAATAAATTCTTATGGTATACTTAAATCACTAAACATAATTAAAAAAAATTAATTTAGGCTCTTTTTCTTAGATTTCCATTTCGTTGTTTTAACCATTTCTAGTGGTTTCTAATCACAATAATTGCTTATGACCATTGCATACTCTTAAAAACTATTGACAACTCAATTATTCTATTTCATTAAAAAAAAAGATCTAACAATAATGGAAAAAAAATCTATATTACTTTAAATAAACTTATTATTAAATCCTCTTACGAGAATGTATTTAATAAAGTATCTCATTAGGTCAAAAAAAAAAAAAGGAAAAAGAAACCAACATAAACACAAGTACAGCTAAATGTCTTTTTTCAGAAGTCACTTCAATTCATAATATGGTGTTCATAGTTTGAAGCCCCATCATTTACTTATATTGTGGCTCTCCTTCTATGGCTTTCATTTGTTAAATAACCTTTTATTAAAAAGAATAGCATGTTTATATTTTGGTTTTTTTAGGGTTAATTATAAAACAACACCAGTGTTTTGGTCAATTCACAAATACATGATTTGTGTTTTTTTTTTATAAATAAGTGACCCAAGTTTCATATAAAAGTATTAATATAATTAAGTACTATTAGAGGTGTAAGCCCCTAGATTTTTGGTAAATATAAGTAAACCCTAAGAATCGGAAGTCATATCGGAACCCTAAAGTTAACCTAGTTTTATGTTTAATCTAGTGAATCTAGATCCGGCAATCCCATGTTCTTAAACTCTAGAAAACGAAATTAAGATAATTGTGGAACATGGTTCGTAATAATATATGAAAGCTTAAAAATATTATATTCTTAATTTCTAGTGTCTTTCGAATCCGAACGGGATCAGTTTTCAAAAACCGTGCCCCGGTGCACCGAATAGTGAAAATATTCCAACAACACCAATAGATTCGTAAAAATATAAGATTTTCAAAAATATCAGTTTTAGAATTTTTCGATAACTAAAAATATCATATATAGGTCGTTTACGTGTTTTCTTTACTACCGGTACTTTAATTGTTCAGTCTACTATTCGTAGTACTTTTCTACTATTCATTATTATTCATCTATCTTTTTCTACTATCTATTCTTATAATCTATATACTTATTTCTTACAATTTTCTTTTCCCATAAAAATTCTACACCACATATTATCAAACATCTCTTACACTTTTCTTCTAAAATTAATTTTTAATTACTTTTTCTTTCATGCCATCAATTTTTTTTCTTTTTCATTTATTTAAGTAACTATAGTTTTTCTCCAACTTTTCCTATAAATACCTCCCTCTTCTTTCATTTCTATCACACTTCATCTACCCATAAATTACTACCAAAATTCTCCTCTCAAAACTCTCTCCAAATACTCTCTCAAATTCCTTTCTACATACCCCTAAAATTCTCAAATACCACCACTTTTCTTCACCATCAAATATCTTTTAGGTAATAAACTTTCTTTATATTACTTCTACCATGTCATGTAACTTTACATGATCATGGTGTAAGTTTCCTAAACTTATTGTTATAGAAGCTGCACTATGTTCATGTATTGTTCTTGTTCATGAATATCCATTTCTATATTTTCATTGTTGTTATTATGTTTTGCTCATATCATTAATGTTATTATGCTAACTTCTTATTTATATCTAACTAAATATATTTATGTGTATATATATATATATATATATATTCTTTAGAGCATATAAGCTCACTTGTTATTAATTTATTTTCATGCTTTGCAATTTATTTATTTATTTCATGCTATTATTAACTAGTCTTAGACTTGTCCATATCAAGTCAAAACAATTTTCTTTTTTTCTTTTTTTTTTTTTGGACTAGTCTATTCTTAGTCCCGGGATACCTTGATGAAGCTAAGGTTCCCAATACTTGACTTTACTTTTATGCTCTTAATATGTTGTTTTTATTATTATATTTCTCATAGTTAGATATTCTCATTCATGCATGATCATATTGTTATTACTTCAACCATAATGAAAAAGGAGTTTTAAGTAATGAATATAGGAACTCTCTTTAAACATAAATTTTGTCACATAAGAAATTTTTTTTTTTCATAAAGCCTTAAAGTTTTTTCTTAACAAATATTTTCTAAAGTTGGATATGTTTAGCTCAAGTTTTAGTAATACTACTATGTAGGATTTTATAAATAAAATAAAGTTATCACAAACTCTCTTTTCAAACCAATTAGATAAGGAAGTTTCTTTAGACCTAATTCTTTATTTAACCAAAAGTTTTCTTAAACTCTTATGTAAAGTTTTATCAACATACTAAGGTTTAGATAAGTTTTACAAAAATTATCAAAGAATAACCTTTCTAAAGATAAGCTTTACTTAGGAAATAAAAATAATAAAAAACTTATAAGATCATCGATATTATTTATTTAAGGTGGATCTAACTTAGAAAAACTTTAGAACACATAATCAAGAAATATTTAGAAAAACTACATTTTTCAACCACTAGAAATAAAGTTGTAGGAATCATAAAAAACTAAAATTACTTTTTGAAAATTTAGTTATTCTTAACATTAAGAAATGGAGTTAAAAGAAGGAAATACTCATTTATAAAATTTTCCCAACAAAACTAAAGAGGAAATTTTCAAGTCTTAGCTTTTCTCACTTTTAAGACATATTGTTTTACAAAATTATTGTTGAGACAACACCACTAAATTCATGCATATAGTTTGAGTCCATATATATATATTCAAAGGATTTTTCAACCATACAATTGTCTATATTTTTGTACAAGAGCCCTTAAATGAAGAAAAGTTTGAAAAGTCTAGTTTTGAAATCTTGAATTTCCGTATCAATTATGTACGTCACTATTCAGAGACCCAAATGACTTCTTTTGATAAAAATAACCTTAGCAATAGATAGATCTTTTCAAGTAGGTAGAAATCGGTATATAATATGAGAAATTCCGAGTTAAAATGAGCAAGTTATGGTCATTTTAAGTTGGGATTCCCATTCATATGATTTTTGACGAATTCAATAAGATAGAATTAGAGAAATTGAGTAAATCTTGGATGAAATACTCACTTCGGGTATTTCTTTTGTTTAGGTGTTGAGGATCAAGATCTTCTCTTCCCTGAGGATTACTTTGACTCATAGAAGATCGCTATGGACGAGTGAGTTCCCTTTACATTTATGTATTCGCGCATGTACCTATGAATAGAGTACTAGATGTTAGGAAAAGATAAAATTGATATGCATGTGGGATATCTTGCGAATTATGTACGTGGATTGTTATGTGCAATCAATGAACGATAAGTATATCGGAACCTAATCTGTGATTGATATAATTGTTTTTATGTATGTATTGCCATGTGTGTAATTATTGCTTGATCGCTTTAAATGATTTAATGTTATATTGGAATCCCCATATAATAAATTACTCATGTATATCACTTAGAATACAATTTCGAAATTTTGCTACCACTCCTCAGCGTGAGACCGGAAAGGTAAACTGCCTAGCTACATCTTGAGGGTTAGGATGTTCGGGGAATACGGCTTCAAGTTGTAGCCGAGCTGGATCGTTCGCTTTGGGTAAGAAAAGCCAGGGGACTAGAAATATGGTTCGTTGGAACCCCAAGATGCGCGCAAACTTTTAAGGAGGCCGTTTGGGCCCAGTTCAAATCATTCCCTAACCACCGATGGAGGGGTAAATCCATTACACATACGAAATCGGATAGTCGTATGTAATGTTTGATCATATGGTTGTTGCATTTCATATGCTTGATTAATAAACTTGGTTGATTGCCTATTATAAGTATTTTTGCATAAGGAATATCTCACTAAACTAGTTATACTTATACCCCTATAGACTTTTGATATTGCAGGATTGTTATTTTGCACCCGAGACCATCTTAATCATCCAGGTAGAATCTATATTTTAGGAAGCTTTTGGAGGAACTATGTTTTGAAGTCTTAGAGTAGATTTCTTCTAAAATCTTCTAGCTTAGTTATTTATTTAGTAAGACCATGTTGTTATGGAAATTATCAGGAGAATGCCCTTAGAAGTAGTAAGACTTTTTATTTCAATGAAATTTATTAAGTATTATTTTGCATGTTCCGTTGCTAATATCTTAAAATGCATTACTTCACCGGTCTCCTTTTGATGTGAATGTACGCCTTGTACTGATATGGAAGCTTTTGAATGACTAGGGTAGTCATTCTTAAGTTTTAATATTGTGTACGGCGGGCTGTCACGTTTAGCGTACCCGTTGGGGCGTGACAAGAGGGATATGTATAGTAGCCTTATTGATCTAAAAAAATTAATTTAATAAAAAATATTACTAAATAAAATTAAAAAATAAAATCTTGAAAATTATTTTTAAAAAAATGAGAAAATTGAAAAAAATGTAAAATTAATTTTTATGACCAATAGAATATTGACACATGTCATTATAAATTATCAAATAATTTTGATACTTTTATATGAAACTTCGATCACCTATTTATCAAAATAAATAAACAACAAAAGTCATGTGTTTGCAAATTGATTAAAACATAAGCAAGGTTTTTATAATTAACCCTTCGTTTTATAACTTTTGTTGTATTTCATGTTCTTATATAACTTCTCTTTTCTTTTCTTTTCTTTTTTTCTACACTCACTTATATGACATTGTTATCATTAATCTTAAAGTATTAATTTTATCGTTAATGCTAATTATGTAACTCATATGGGGACAGAAAAAAAACATGCAGCTCACACATCTACAACAAATTGTTCTTGGAAAGACGGAAAGGGAATAGAAAGAATTGCAAGGGGAGAAAGGAGAGAAAAATTGTTTAGTCCCATTGTTTGGGTTAAGAAATGAATTGGGGGAGAAATAATGAGGAAGGAATTTAGCCAGGCCCATATACTTTTCCTGAAAATAGCTGTATTTCTCAGTTTACCCTCTTGTATGTATTTTCATTTTGTTTTTCCAATTTTATTGGTACATTAGCAATCTTACATCATATCTTTTTTTTTTTTTTTTGTTAAGTAATAAATAACATTATATTCATTTTCTTTTTTCTATTGTCCAGAGTCTTTTTCCTTCTATATTTTCTCTCTCAACTTCTTCTCCCATACCAAACAAAGTACTAAAATTAAAAATGTTATAAAGCACATTTATTTCGAAATTATTACCCTTTGTTGAATCTTTCAAAAAAAATCCAATGGTGCTAATGCCACATGTATCCAAGTAAGTGGTAAGAAAATATCAATATTATTTTAGATAAATAAGAGCAATGACATATAATTTTTTAAAAATTCTTCACATGTCATAATTTTCCAAGTAATTATATGTTACAATCAATCCATGGTATATTAGTATCAATGAAGCCCTTCTGTATATTTGGAAAGGCTAATTATTTCTATCAAATGGGATATAATAATGATGAACTTGTTTTGGTGTTTTTAATCATCCATGATTACATCAAGTGATTACCAATTTATAACTAATTAAAGGTTAGAGGACAATTTGGAAAAAAAATGCTAAGAAGGAAATACATGTTGCATAACGCAAATAAATTATGCGAGTATAAAAAACTAAAAGACATGTTATGTAAGGGTATTTACCATTTTTAAACTCGAAGAATATGATATCATTAGTAAGAGGAAAAAACAATGACTAAAGAAAAAGAAAGAAAGAAATTGTAAGATGCCGAGCTTAAATTGATTGTATTTAAAACTTTAAACTTGAGCTTAACTTAAAATAGTGCTCCGCAACTTTTAATTGAACTCTTAATTATGATATGGTATGGTTTAAGAATTATCAAAAAATAAAATATATTCTAGTATGTTCGGTTGTGTTTTTGTAAAATTAGGTTTAAAAACCTTTTCAATGTTTGCGATTAATTTTATGTAAAATATGTAAAGGGTGTAAATAAAATTTTATTTCTTTTGAAGAGATGTTAGAAAAAAAAAATGAAACGAAAAGTCATTTTCTTAAAAAATACCAAAGCTCTCGTATAAAAAGAAAAATGTCTTGTACTTATATTACTTAAAATAAAACATTTTTCACCTAATATGAGTCTATTTGGATTGTTTGATTTTTATCTAAATTGTATTTATATTAAATTTACATATGTAATTTATTTGTATCATATATCTATTGTATTTGTTTGGCTTGCCTATAGGTAAAATTAGTTTTTAAATTAAAGCTTGAAAACAACAAAAATAAATACAAAAATAACCAGAATATGATGAAACAACAAACGCACAACACTTACACATATATAGGTTTACAAGCTTATAAACCAATTGTTTTTAAATTACAGTTTGATAATACAATGGATAAATAATACCAAAAGGTTATAATGTTTAAAGGTAAATTCATTTAAAGTCATAACTTTTCAAGTGATTCATTTGATGTCATAATGTTTAAAGAAGTGGGTCAATTGTGATCACAATGACACGTGTCGCAATGTGAGGGAACTTCTAAGTTTTAATGAATTTTTTTTCATTGACATATGTCAATTGTTATCTCAATTAACTCACTTCGCTAAATATTCTAGTCTCAAAATAAACCACTCAAAACATTATGATCTCAAATGAACTTACTTTTAAATATTATGGTTTTCTGATATAATTTATCTATAATATTATATTGAACCAAGCCCAATTCAACTTATATATAATTTATACTAAAATCTTACACGATAAATAGTCTAAATATTTAAATTGTCCATTGACCTACTTCCATGTGATAATCAACATTAGGGGGCCTATTTATTTGTGTGAAGGTGGCTAATTCCTAAATCCTACTCAAATCAAACTAATTTCAAATGTCGGCATATCCAAAATACAACTGACGCAAACAAGATGACAACAGCACTGCTACGTCACTTTGCTGACATACAACTCATAGTACTTGAAATGGTCGTGTTTTCTCTTTCTTTTGTTCTTCTCTTGGCCATAGACATTATCGTCCTTCACTGTGACCTTTTTTTCACCTTTCATCGACCTCCCCGTCGGAGGCATAACACATGGTCTCCTTAAAGGGTCTGTTGTGGCAAACATGAAATGACTGGATTCGAGTTTTGCAGGTCCAGGAAACAATCAAAGTTGTCGACCACTTTGTTAAACACATCAACAAGTATTGTTTAAAGTCGTTAATGATGAAGCAACATAACATTAATTGAAGATCACTTTCATTATATCCTTACCTTAGAGTAATTAAACAGAAATATAAAGCATGACTTTAAGTGCCAATATTCAACTCATTTTAAACTTTATTGCACTTCTAATTATATATTAAGGATATGTTTGATGGAAAGCACATGGACTTTTTATATGGCATCTTTTATGATTAAAAGCTTTAAAATGTTCAACTATATAGTAATTTTAAAGAGCTGCAGTGACTAATAACTATTTAATAAATAAAATAGAAAGGAAGTCAAAAATAGCAACTTTGACCCTGGTGGGGCTTAAACTATGTCAATGGAAAATAGATTCCATTTTAAGAAAATGAGAGGAAGAAGAAGAGGACAATATAATAATCCTTTCTTTAGAATATTTGATTGATCGAAATTTATATTTGATCGGTGAAAATTATGTAACAATTTAGTAATTTTGAACTCATAACTCATCTTACAATCTAAATATAGTGGCTTACCATTATTCATGTGTGATTTTGTTAATTTCTATCCCGTCATCTCTTAGAAGTTAAATAATCCTACAAGTATCATTAGGGGATGTCATTTATATAAATTTCATCATTAATAATCCCTCTCTTATTGGACTACTTTCCAATCCAATGTCGTCACAAACCAATCAACTTTTGCATCGATTCATCATTAAATATATATTTATATATGTAGACTCTACCTGCAACTATTGGTAACATCTTATTGTGAAAGACTATATATATATATAATATATATATAAATTTACACCTTTTTTACCTAAATATTCTTAGTAAGTTGGCTTAGTTTATTTTGGACTTCTAAACGGATATCACTTTTCTTAGATAATCAGTGAAAGGCTTTTAATCCCATGCCTCTCCTCCAAAGGACTTAGGTATCTCGCAATCCATCCTTCTATTAGGTTGGATGGTGTTTCGATAGTTCGTAGGGTCTTGATTCTTTGTTTTATTTTTATTTTTTATTTTTTTTATTTTTTTGTTAGAGATCAAACAGAAGTGATAAAATAAAGTCAAGTTTTTCAGTCACGTATGTATCATCAACCATCCTTTCATTATCCAAGGAGTGGATTTATTTGAAAAAATCGACGCTTATGTTTAAGTAACAATAGTAATTGGAGTTCAATTTCGCCTAGGCTGCCGCTAGTTTCATTGCAGCCGGGCCAATGACTAGTCAACAGCAGTTGGAGTTCACAGGAAATTGCAAATAATGGTTAGGTAGATAAGAAAAATAACACATCTAAAGGAATAATTTCACTACATACCAAAAATAGCTAAGAGGCTATATAGATAAAGGCCTAGCAAATTGAATAATACGCACTTGCAACTTCCATGTCTACGTCTAATTGTGTTTTTATTTGCCATGTTCACATGGATGGATTTCAGATTTCAAACAACAAATTGTTTGAATTGTCATATTTCCATCTATATCGTATTTGTATCTAATGTGAATCTGTATCATATTTATATCGTATCCATTTGATCAGTTTATGAGTTAAATTATCGGTTTTTCATTAATATCACAAGCATATGTTTAAAAAAAACAAAAATATAATATAAAAATATAAAATATGATGAAACAAACAGACTTTCTTGAGTATCAGTTTAAGTACAAACAATAATACTAAAACGATGTGAAAACAACGAACTGAAAAAAAAAAAAAAAGAAAAGAAATCCCCTCAATTGGATTAACATACACGGTTCCTTTTTGACTTGATTAAGAGAAACTCGTGCGCGTTTCACTCTCTCAATTTCTTATCTGAAGATCTTCTCAGTGACATAGAGTCATTTTTATATCATTCTCAAAGAGCATGTTTGTGGAAATTGAAAATGAAATTTCAATTGGTACCTTTATAAATTGAATTAATAAATAAATAAAGGCTGAATCATTGTATTCTCAAGAGAAAAGATATAAATAGATTATTCTATGAAATTGAAAGTGAAATTTTAATTGGTACTTTTATAAAAATTTATAAAATAAGGTTAGATAAGTTCAAACTTATAAAATTTGTTAGGAATTTAATTTTGTAAGTAAGAGTATATATGTATCTATATGTATATGTGTGTGTGTATTTATTTATTTATTTTTTTTTTTCTGTTGGGGGGTAGGTGTGGCGGTGGGGGGCGGGCGGCATCTTATACTTAGCAATACACGGCTAGAATAAATAAGCAAAAATATTTTTAAAAAGATAGAAAAAATAAGAAATAAAGGGAAGTAATAATATTTTCCACAACTACCACTTAGTAGCATGATCAGAGACAAGATTATACAAATCATAAACTAAAAATTATGAAAAAAGAAAACTTTATAACTCAATAAAGACCACCGGTATAAAGAAATCGAAGCAAGACGACCCAGTGTTAAGGTTAAAGTAGCATGTATAGCATTTCATCGAACTCATGCTCAACACAAGATGGTATACTCAACATTTAACAAGCCAGGTTGAGCTCTTCAAATGAAAGCTATGTTAAGTGTAAGCTCGATCTTAATTTCTTGGTACTTATATTCAATTAGACTCATAATCTATCGAGCCAAATACTATTAAGTTGAGCTCGATTCAATATGTTACGGATAGCTAACTTAAACTCTATTTGTTTTATCATATTCTAATCATTTTTTTATTTTATTTTTATCATTTTCATATAGATATTTATTAGAAAATAAATACTAAAAAATGATAATTTTACTCATAAACAGATTAAACATATGCGATACAAATATAATATATATAAATTATAAATATAATCTGATATAGATAAAAATCAGACAATCTAAACATAACTTTAAGAGATAAAATGGTTTGACTTGTTATATCCAACCAACCCCAAATTGGAGCTATCTACCCCTTGTAGGTTTATTGAGAGGCACCAATTCTTAATCATCTCATGCAAAATGAGAAAACGATGTTACCGACGCAAAGATGATGACAACAGCATTGATACGTCACTTAGCTGACACATAACTCACAGCACAGTGTCTTATCGTCCTTTGCCAGTGTTATCGTCCTTCACTCTGGCGTTTTCCTCTCGTGTGATCTCAATTTGTGGACATGACAATGTGTAGACATGAGACACGACCTCATAACCACGGAATGACTTTATTTAGTTTTGTGGGTCAAGGAACAAATCCAAGTTGGCGACCACTTTGGCAATCGCATCAACAGATGTTTAAAGTTGTTAACAATAAAACAATAGCAGAGCTTGAGAACCGCTTTCACTGTTGGTTCATCCTGACTGATAGGGATCGGATTGAGTAGATATTCTTAAGGAAAAGCACGATTTTAAGTGGCCCTTGCTCAACTTATTTTAAACTTTATGAATGTTTAAATTTATGTTAAAGGTTGTCTCTCGTTCAAAGATGTAAAGGGGTTTTAAATTACATATAAATATTATTATCATTTATTTAGATTTTACTAGTGAGTTAGGTACGAGTTCGGTTCCGATAATTTAGGAGATTTAGCTTGGTATTTTGACATAGGGATCATTAGACTAGCCCGATCATATTTAAGCTCTTTCAAGTAGCTCATTGACATTAGAGATAACTATTAGTCTTGACTCATAGTAAACTCATTTATGATAAGTATGAAATCGATCTTACTCACTCTTTCTCATCTATCAATTATTAAGATGATGTGATAGTCGTCCTCCACACTAATATCAAGTTTGGTATGCAGAATCGTTATGAATGAAATGGATTGGAATAAAAAGAATTGAATGGAATAAAATCAAGAGAATGATAAATCCATTTCTTTATTTGGATACAAATACGAAATGAAATAAAAAGAAATTAATTTATATTAGAATTTACTAAAAATACTATTTATCAAAAAATAAATTCATATAGGATAAAAAAAATCATTTAATTAAAAATCTTTAATAAAAACAGGAAGAAAATCACAATTCCGATTTTTTATAATGCTTCCAAACGTAGAAAAAAAATGAAAGCCACAATGCATAATTTCATTCTGATCCATTTTTAAATATCGAACAAGTCATAAGTACCTATAAATATTCAATGGCTCCTACTAACTTCAAACTTTTGAAGAAAGAAGATAAACAATAGTCAATAGAGTAAACTCTGTTTTCCAAAACAAGGAAATAATTACATCTTAAGAAATCAAACACAAAGTAAGTGTGTAAAGGAGCCCAAATGACGCAGTGGCATTTTAATTCCTCGATTAGTTTGGACGATTTCATACCACATCTCATGATTGGGTTCCCACTGCTATATCAAAAGTCATGTACTGCCAAAAATAATCAAATAAAACGGAAAATGTTACATAAGTAAAAGCTTGGGGTTGTGTATGATTCACCGAAACGGAATAATGGTGAAAAGAATACTAATTTCAGGGTTATTTTTGCACAAAAAAAAAGAATATTATATCTTATTACGAATAATAATTTCTTACCTACTCCATATTATATAAAATCGATATAGCATATCATAAAATATATTTACATATCAAATGAGAAAACATTTATTTCATAATAATAAAAATAGAATGGTAATTATATTCTAGTAAATCAAACACAATCTAAGTGTGTAAAGTAGGAACCCAAATGATGCAGTAACATTTTAAGTGCCCGATTTGTTTTGGAAAATTTCATACCACATTTCATGGACGTTCATACTTTTTGACCCTCAACCGAAATGCAAAACGTAATCCACAATCCAAATTAATTCGTCCCAGAGCTAATTGAATATTTAATTTGATTTGATATGATTCGTTATCGACTTTTTATTTATTTTTTATCTTTTAATTTCCCCAACCCTTAGTTTAAAATATTATTATTGATTGATCCTTGATATTATCCTTAGTTTAAAATAATATATGGAGGTGGTTTTAGTTTCCTTGCAATCTGGACAGATATCTAGTCAATATCATTTGGAGTTCATAGGAAGTAGCCTAGAAAAGTAAAACATCTAAAGGAATAATAATAAATAGATAGACGACTAACGAATTGAAATAATATGCCCTTGCAACTCCCACCGCTGCACGTTTGCGTAGACAATTGTGCTTTGGTTTGTCATGTTCACATGGATGCAACTAGATTTTCAAACAACAAATCTATTTGCTTGAGCATCAATTTGAAACTTTAACTTTTATCATTAGAGGTTTCTAGCTTGGTATAATGATTAAGATTCTTAATTTTGAAACTTTATCTTTATCATTACAGGTTTCTAGCTAGGTATGATGATTAAGATTGATGCACATCCTCCTTCTCGATATATTCTAAGTTAACGTGTATTGTAGGGACATTTATTAATTATATATATATAGAGGGAGAAAGACTATAACTTTTTCTAATCAATTAAAACATGGCATGGCAATATATAGGATTACTATTCCTTCCTTTTATTTATAGTTGGAAAGTGGAATGGTTATTTTATGAAATTACTATTATTTCAATAAGGAATTGTGATCCCTTTATAGGACCAAGGAATTCACTAATCCTTTATTTATTTTATTATTTTTTTTGGTAAGCAATCCTTTATGATTTCTAGTATCAACTTATGTGATCAAGAGGAAATTATAAAAAAATAGTTATTGTCCCTATATTCAATTTCTTAAGAATTATAATTATACAGTTATTTTTTCATAAACCAAATGTGTTGTAAATGCTTTTTGTCTCGAAGAAAACAAAAGAAAAACCTTGATGTAAATATCACGAATGGAAACATTTTTTTTTTTTTTAATTTATTATCATTTAATAATCTAGATATATTTTTTTTTTTCTATTTTCTTTTTCCCTCCTTTCTCGTTGCGTGTACTCAGCTATTTTTTATTTGTCATTTATTTTTTGTGTATTTTTCCTTGTTTATTCAGCATTCATTGTGGATTTGTTATAGGTGTTTGGCATTATTTTATTCATTGACTATCTAAATACCAAATTTATATGGGGTAAATTACAAAAATACTTACCTGTTTTTGACCATTTTACAAATAGGTAACATGTGTTATATTTTTTTGACAAAGAGTCAACCTGTAATTTATTAAAAAGTGTTAATGCTAATTAATGATGTTAATCAAATACATGTCAAAGTGCTATTGATTTAGATAATTGATTTGATTGAAAAGCATTACTATATATATATATATAATATATTTAAATAAATAAAATATCCAAAAACATATAAAATTAATTCAAGTAAAAAATACTCCAAAATGATAAAACAGAGCACTCCAAGGAAGCAAACATCGATTCAATTAAAAACAAATAAATTTAAAAAACTGAATTCTCCAAAGTTGTCGACTTTGTTTAATATAGAATAGTATATATCAAAATATTTATTAAAAAGGGAATACATCCTTTATAATGAAGTTGAAATAGGTTTTTACCTACCCATAGAAGTTAAAGTTAACAGCTTTAGGTAAATTAAATTTAACTAGAGAAAAATTTTGCTTAAACGATGGAACTAGAAAATATAGGAAAAACTTTTGCTTTAACCTAGATACCCACTCTTGAGATGGTCCTAGATGAGTGGCCAATTCTTCTAAACTTATGAGTTTACAAAGAATAGGAGCATAACATTGTCATGAGTCCGATTCAAAAAGTACTTGCATCATCTTAACAAACGAGTCTAATTTGTCATATCTTGTCTTAATGATCCATTCCAACATGGATTTTGTTTAGGATCTTCAACAGTATGGCTCAAGGAAGAGGATGATGTGGTTAAGGTAGCCTAAGTATGGTCGCAATGTGAGTGTTGAGAAAGATACAAGACAAGTCTCTCACTTTGATATTCAAAGGTCCAATGTCTGCCACCAAACTCCCTTCAAATCATATCATCAAGAATCATAAGGTCAGTATCTAGAAACTCACAATAAGGAGCAATAGTGGAGAATGCATTTGTATAAAATGAGTTGGAAGGATGATAATATGGATTATGGCATTCATGATACTCATGATTACCTCCACAACACAAACACATAAATTCTATGCAATTCATAGTTCATACCATCACAAAAAACTCAAGAACACATTTAGTGAAATTGAATAACCCCCAAAAGCATAAAAATAATAACTGGCTAAAGTAGTAGATACTAAGGTTTTTCCTAATATTGCTTTGCTAAATCCCCGACAACGGCACAAAAAACTTGATGCGCTCTCACCAATTGTATCAAATTATAAAACTTTTAAACCAAGTAAATCAAACCACTGAGCTGAGCAAGTGTAGCTATCTAAAGTAGTATAGGATTAAAAACAGGTATCGTCCTCAAGGATCTAAGAAGCAAGTATTAGTATTACATATTCTCTACTATTTTGCCTAAATCTTGATATAAAATTAATGGTGTAAATTACTAATAAATCTATTTCAATAAACCCTATAGTTAAATATGAGTGCTTTCTCAAAAAGTATTCAATCACAAAATATATCCTTAATCTTGATGCACCTTAAATCTTAATTAAGTTGCTCAATGGGTAATATCATATTAGATATGGCTATGAATAGGGGCTAACTTACCTGAATTGCTATCGAAGATCTGACCCATCAACTCAGCCCGCCTATATGGGTCATGACCACATAGCTCATTAGATTACCGACTTATGGTTGAAGTAGGTCAACCTGTTTAGAAAAATAGATACAAGTGAAAAAATTTCCAAAATAATACAAATTTATTACTATATACAACATTAAATGACTATTGTCATTAACAATAGCAAGTAATAAATAAGGTTTAAATGATGTCTGATTGCATTTGTGTAGACTTGGAACTAAATGGATTTTTTTTTCCTTCTTAACACTGGGAGACTTAATTTTGCCATTGTACGAGTTGCTTTGTATCTAGAGTGTTTTCAAGTCCTATATTGCTAATGATTAAAATAATATTGGATCTGCTAGTGCATGAATAAATAAGTATATCAAATAATTCTTCCAATTAATGGGTTAGAGACTATTGTTTTTTAATCTAATTTTATTTTAAGTTAAAATTAGTCTTAGTTAATTTTAAATTGATCTTTATTTTTTTTTCTAGATTTGTAATTTTATCTTTTAAAATTTTTTTAATTTTTTTTATATTGATCGATTTAACGAGCCATGAACCAACCTATAACCTAGTGGGCGGCCCAAAGACATAGTATAAGAATGAGAATAAAATGAATTTAGATATGGAGACTATTGTTGAGATATATGGCTGAAATTAGCTACAATAATTACAATAAACCGATTCTTAACAGAATCTATAACTGCTACGCCTCAAAAGGAGGCCTAGTAGGATTACTTCAAAGTCATCATACCACATGTGCACTCGTAATTTGAGAACCATCTTGCATGCCAAAGATTACAAGACTCTGTTTATACGTTAGTATCTCCTACTTAAATGATACAGATACATATAATGGTATTATTGAAATTCGATTATGGAATCTGAATTTTCACATTCTACCAAAATCGAAGAATCGCATCCCCTACCAAATAGTAAAATTGGGGTTTCAAACCTACAGCATACAAATCTTAATTGTTTGAACAATTTATTTAATTTGCATTCTAAGTTTATCATAATCTACATTTCTAACTTCAATAAAGTTTGTTAGAGAAGCACTCTTCACATATTCTTAACCCGTTCTCAACGAGTGTTAATTCTGCACAAAAACTGTTGGATGGTGAGCGAACCACGAGTTTAGTGAGATAACCTGACTGACCACACATCAAGCAATAACAAACAAGTTCAATTAACAAGCGCATGTCATGCAACAATCAATCATTTGTACAAGTATAAGGTTAGATAGCTGGAATCCAAACAGGATGTAGATTTACACTCTCTCATTGGGGTTAGAAGGAAGCTATTACAAGCGATATACCATGCCCAGAAAAATCAAAGAACCAAGGAAGAATGAGTACTATAAAGCTCTCACAATTTCATTTTAAACATTTCACTCTTATCCTTGGAACAAAGAAACACCATTTAAGTATTAGCCCTTTCATGTTGATACCACGAGCGGCGTTCCTTCTATGCCGGTTAGTTCCGATGGAACCGAACGGAACAAGGTACTCTTGGAAGAACTAGGAGAATGTCATCTAGAAAAACCAAGTGCGCCACCAAAGAATCGAAATGCTAATACGTAGCAGGGTCACCACTTCTTTAAAAATGCATATTATGCGTATGATGCAATGCATGTCCTTTTTATTTATGGTACCAATAGTTTTTAGTTAAGTTTAAGGTGATTATACAATTCACAGACAAACATCAACATGCTCATACAATATTATCATACAATAGAATTATCGTTTATATTATGATAATTTGGCATTCAAGCACTACCAAACATCATGCATTATACCCAATCCCACATGCATATCAGTTGAATATATATATATATATATATATATTCACTGCAGCTATACCACAAGCACAAATAATGTGACAAAGTCAAAGTTATTCATTTGTCGTCCTTGCTAAACTGTCGTAATATGCTACTAGAAGTCCAAGAATTGATCTATTTTTCCTATGAAATGAGATAACAGATATCTATTACTATACTGTTATTTTATACAATGATATTGATGGTATTCTTTCAAGTCCTAGTTATTAATTTTAATATATTTTTGTTTACTTAGTTAGGAGTCTTAACTTTATATAAGTTATATTCTTTTGGTAAAGTTGTAGAATTTTATATAAGATAAGTATTCTTAATTTATAGAATATTTTGAATCTTATTTAATAATTCTGTTATTAAGCTTTTATTGTTTATGGGGTCTTTTTAGTATGTCTACATTAAGGTAGTCGATATTTGCTATCTATTGTTTATTTTCATCATGTTTCCTTGGCTTCTAATTTATGTATTGATCTATATCTAAGGGAATCATTCTTGTTAGAATCTATCTATATCTATATTATTTAATGCCTACTTAATAGGGAAATTTTCTTTATTATTTACCTGTTTGTCAACCTTGTATGTCTTTTTAAGCCAATATTTTCATTTTTCTTGTTTTGATCTTAATTGATATTTATATTTTATTTAAGTTGTTTTCCTCTTTTTTTTAATTAAGTATTATATTCTTTGATAGCAGATTTTTATTTACTAATTCTTCAATTATCAAAAGAGTGGGCTGTTAAATTCCTACTCTATTTGTGCCATATACGATGATGTATGTGTGTTGAATTTGTGTGGGATGTGGATCTCCTCCATGTTGTTGTTAGTTACGGAAATTAAGAAAAATTTGGGCTGGTTTTTCGACTTGTTAAAGCTTTTCGATTGTCATTAAATAAGTTGTTTATTCAGTGCTTTGTCATTGGATGTTGAGTCTCTTTCAAGTTGAATTTTTGTAACCAGCTTGACTCAAATTGATTGCATGGACATGATTTAATTCCAAAGATAGTAGCCAGACTTTAAGCTTCAAAATTTCCACCATTTGTTATTTTGGTTTATGTAGTTTAATACTTATTTAATTTAATTAATTAAGTTAACTAAGCAATACTAAGTAATACGGGTATTTATATATCAATTATGTAAGGGTTTTATCTCTAAAAGTTTATCTGAAGCTCCTACAAATTTCTAGATTATTTGTGAGTTCAAATTTTGTATTTAAAGTTTAAGCGATTAAATAATTTTTAAGTTTTATCTTATGCTATTAAGGTTTTTGGGCCGATAGGCTAATTTAGGATTTTAGTTTCTAAGTTCAAAATTTTATGACTAAAATAATTGTGTAATCCATATATTTTTTGAAGTCTAGATTAGTTACAAACCTGTTTTCATTCTTATTATGTATTTATAATACTAGCAGTTCATATTTTGGTTATCATTTTATAGCCAATACGTTCTATAAAAGAGTTGTCTTTTTATTGTTTTTGAAATGTGAAGTTACTTTTAATTATATCTTGAGTTATTTGCTTAAGATACGAAATCTTGTCTTTGGTATCTATTAGAATCAAAGAATTTTCTATTTAGGTTTTCAGACTATAAATAAGTTTATTACTACTCATAGGTTTATTCTAGAATTTTTATTTAGTCCTAGGTTGAATATCTAATTTACGTTTGTTACTTTATTTATTTCACTAATTATAAAGATTATCGGGTTACAAGGTTAAATTAGGATTTTAGTCTCTATATAGGCTCAAAATTTTCTAACTAAAATATTAGTATAATTCAAATATTTAATTAAGGTCTCAATTCTTTAGTATTGATCCATTTTTTATCTTTTTGCGTATTTATAATTCTAATGATTATCTTTAAATTATCTTTTTATAACCAATAGGTTATAAAAATTAATCGTTTTTTATGGTAATTGAAATTTAAAGTCAACTATGATTATTTGTTGATTATTAATTCTTCTCACAGAATATTATCTTTTAATGTATAGGGATTATTTATCCTAATTATTAATAATAGTAAATTTTCTAATGCTATTTTATAATTTTAAAATATTAAAGATAATTTGCAATCATTGTATCATTATTAGAATCTCATTTTTCTAAGTATTAAACTCAAGAAAACTAATTTTAAATTTTACAGTAACGATCTGTTTATCATTAATCTTATTTGTTTAAAGTTATGGAAGTCATAATTTTGCATTTTGAAATTTTATTGTAAAGATTCTAATTTTTTAACTATAATTAAATTTGTTCGTACTTTAATAATTTTAATTCGCAAAAATTAGGAGTGATTTTTGCTACTTTTTGACCTTAATTATATTTTTGATAATTCTTATAATCGAGTTATGTAAAATTAGGGGTATTACAATAACTACATAATAACAATTGTCAGTGTATTAGACAAATATAAATAGTAGGAAAATGAGAAAAAAAAAGAAATATTAAAAAATTACATCCTTGAGAAATCTAGATATATATAAGTGTAGTTTCTCAAAAGTCCAATCTTCCCATCTATAATTTTACCTGCAAAATTACAAAAATAGTGTTAGCATTCGAATAAAACCATTTTGGGTTAAGGCTTTGGAAAAGAAAACCCATAGAGAAAAAAGAAAACGAAAAAGAAAAATAAAAAAATTTACATCATTGAGAAATATAAATAGTTAGAAAACAAGGAAAAAGGAAAAAAAAATTTAAAAATTACATCCCTGAGAAATCTGGATATGCGAGTGTAGTTTCAGAAGCCTAATCTTTCTTTCTATAATTTTACCTGCAAAATTACAAACATAGTGTTAGCATCCGAATGAAACCATAGGGTTAAGGCTTTGAGAAAGAAAACCCATAGAGAAAGAAAGACAAGATAAATTAATATGGGCAATGCAAACAATGTTTAGGTTTAGAAATCACAATTTATATAGTAGGCTATATGATGACATCTTAATAAGCAGTATGATAGGTGTAATACTATCTTTGAAGATTCTTAGTCATATCACCAGTAATTATAACCGATATGAGTAAACTCATTACATTATTTCACGCACATATAGAGTCAATGGGTGTGCTTGTCACAGGATTATTGTTTTGGACCATTCTAATGTGGCACTTAACCTTTTAGTCTTCACACAAAGAGGCTAAGTTCAGCTTGAAAATTACACACAAGGGTTTTAGAGAGAGAAAGAGAGAGAAGCCTTAGGGAGAATAAGATAACCACTATTGAATGGATAATTTTCAAATGAAGAGAATCCCTTAAATATACAAAGGCCCTTCAAGAATGAATGATCAGGATTATTATGATCCAACAACTACTATTAAATCTACCTACTACTTCTACTTATTAATATATATTGAATTTAGACAAACTCTATTCCTTTAAGGACCTATAGAGTATCCTAAATACTTCAGGAATCTTCACAATTCAAGTTCCAACATTGGATATGAACCTTGGGCTCTTTGTTAGGCTTTAATGAACCTTGTGTGTTTAGTCGGTCTTCAAAGGTTCATGATATTCTCCCTACAAAATCTAGCAATGTCCTTATTGCATACTCCAGCTTAAATGTCTCCGAGTCCTATTCTTCCTCATATGTTTACTAACTCCACCTTTATTTCTTTTGGTAGGAATTTTTCCAACTGTTACCTCACCCACATTTCCTTTGCGATCTGTCATCTTTTCATATGACTATCATTAGTTTCAATGACTCCTTTGATTCCACTTTCTTTTCTATCCTAGTATCGGGTTTTCTTCAAGCCTTCCCCACTAAAGTTGAGCTACTTTCTTTTTTAAGTATTGTTAGCTTAACCCATGGTCTAATTCGTAAGTTGCATTGCTGTGATGAGATTTCTTGTTGGCCTTATCTTTCTTATCACTAGAACAATGCATTAAGATCTCTCATTGAGCAAACAACTAGAGTTAACTTCGGAACAATGATCGCATCAATCCTGTATAAGAAATTCATACCTATGACAAACTTAAAATCATCCATAAGTATCACTTCTGTGTTTTTCCTCCCCTGTTAACTACCAATGTTAAACTAATAAGTTCGGACGTCAAGATTTCCTTTAAATTTATAGTTTTCAATTAGGTTTTTCTCTTTTCAAACTCTAACCTTAATTTATCTGCAACATCCTTAAATATGAACAAGCGTAGGGATCTTGTGTCCACCATTGCATTCATCTTTCTTTTGGCCACCATTACCTTAATATACATTAAGTCTTTGCACTTCTTATCACTTTTAGCCTTCATGGCATTAGGTCATTGTATGGTGCTAAGGCGTCGCTTTACCTTACCATTTGACTTGTCTTCTATGATTAAAGTTGCCAAGTGTCCGAACTTAAGACACTTCCTAGCATAATGTGGCCCAACACAAAAGTAGCATTTTAATTTTTGGTTTCTCTTTATGTATCTTATTCCCTTCTTTGTTTTGCTTCCCCTCTTTGGTGGACCGGGTGATTTGCTAACTTAACCTTCCTTCTCTTCTTCTGCTTCACTATAAGAGGAATACTCAACTTAGTTACTCAAAAATTCTCTTAAACCTTCTACGAGATCTATAGCTTTTGAGATATTCTCCATACCTCGTCACTCTAACTCTATTTTTACCCATGGTTTCAATCCATCTAGAAAATATCATAAAGAGTATCATTTTGTTTAAGGTCTAGTATCTCCAACATAAGTTGTGAAAAATCTTATACATAATGTTTCATAGTGCTTTTTGAAGTAAAATGATGAAGTCTAACTTTGGCATCAGTTCTAGCATTCTGTGGGAAAAACATATCTCTGAAGTCAATTGTGAAATCTATCCAAAATGTTATCTTATTGGCTATTCTTCTCCACCAAACCATCATTGAATCCCTTAATTATAATGCTATAGCTTGTATCTTGATTTCATCCTCTACAAGCATAAGGGTAGTAAAATATTGTTCCAAATCCCAAAAGAAATTACCTACTTCTCTTGTTGATCGCATCCCTTTAAAGTACTTTGGCTTTGACATATCTACACCAACTACTAGTTTAAATGTCACACCATTAAGTAATGTTGCCCTGTAGGTTGCCAACTAGGGCTTGAAATCCTCTATCTCCTTTCTCAAAGCCAAAAAGGTTACATCGATTCTCTCCTTCATGCCAACTATCCTGGCTTCCACTTTACCCATTCTAATCCTTAGATCTTTCATTTAGGCTTCTAGGACATTGCTTCATGCCTCCAAGTTTTCCCTAGTTTGGTTGAGATCCCTTTACCACACACCCCGAAGATTTTCCCCTAACTCCTCCATTTAGGTTTAAGATTTTTCCAACTCTTCCTTCACTTTAGCAATGCAAAGTTCTACCTTCACCACTGTGGCACCGAGTGCCACCATCTTGTCCTTTGATCCAGCCTTCTATCTAGTAAGTGGGTGTTCCTCATGAATGGTTTTGTCTTCCTCAGACTAGGCATGGTTTCCCTGTCAAAAGACATCTCTACTCTATCTCTTGAATTCCCACTCTGATACCACTTGTCACAAGATGACTGTTTTGAAGTGTTCCCATACAATACTCAACCGTCTAGTCTTCACGCATAGAGGCTAAGTTTAGCTTGAAAATCACACACAAGAATTTTAAAGAGAGAAAGTAGAGAGAGAAACTCTAGGAAGAATAAGACAATCACTAATGAATAGATCATTTAGAAATGAGGGAGATCTTCCTATACATACAAAATGCCTTCAAGAATAACGACTAAGATTATTATGGTCTAACGACTACAATTAAGTCCTACCTACTATTTCTACATACTAATATACATTGAATCTAGACCAACTAGATTCCCTTAGGACTTATAGAGTATCCTAGATACTTTGGGAATCTTCTCAATTCGAGTTTCGATATTGGATATGGACCTTAGGCTCTTTGTTAGGCTTTAATGACCTTCGCACATTCAACCTATCCTCAAAGGTCCATGACATACCTACATATATGCTACTGTTACTACTGTTGCCGCTGCTGTTGCTACTACTGCTGCTACTACTACTACTTATAAAGCTCATAAAGTTAATGTAATAATAGTATCAAAAGTTTTACAAAATGTGCAATTAACTACCCATACTTTTAAATTTGATTGATTTAATTCTTAAGCAAACTTTTAATGGGTGAAAGACAAGTTTATAAACCCTAGGAATAAATATAACCTAAATACAATTGAAAATTTTTAGTACCAAATTACCAATGTAAAATCGCATGTAGAATAAACATTTTATTTTTTATCTTTTACAAATGAATCGTATAGAAAAGATGCGATTTAGCAAAAGTTATATAATATCAAATCGCATCTTTCAAGAGCAATTCAATATATTTATACAGGAATCCTATGTAGAGAATGCGATTCATGCTTGTAAATAAGTTACATCTACTACATGTGATTCATTTTTTATACATGAGTCGCATGTAGTACATTCAATTCATGCTTGTACATAATGGATAGCATCAACAACATGCAATTTTACACTAATACTTTGGTAATTATTTTTTTGTAATTTGTATCTATGTAAATTTTTTCTTTTTGGAGAAGTTGGTATTTATACAATTTCCCTACTTTTCATGGTCACTTGTACTAGCTATGTCTATTTTGTTAGTTTTACTATGCTAGTTGGAAACTTCAAGGAATCAATAAGCGAAACACGTCAATCTCAATTAAAAAAAAAATACTATTGTTCGTATATGTAGAAATAATAAAATATATTATAATTATATATAAAGTTAAAAAAATAGATATTAAAAAGAAAGAAAGGAGAAAAAATAAAAGAAAGAAGAAAAGGAACAAGAAAACTAAAAAATATATAGATACATCAACCATAACTTGCAAAAGAAAGCACAAATCAATAATAATAATATACATGTTATATTTTTTTTTTTTGAATTCCTTATCAACAAATGTGAATTAGATATGGGTAGATCATGTAAAGCATGCTAGTTTGTCTTCTTTAAAAAGGCTCACATCTTCTTTGCCTGTAACAGACAACAAGTAACAGTAATTCATGAATTCAAAGTTAGACTAAGTTAGAGTCCATGTGAGATGACTTTATGAGTGGCAAGGGATGTTGACAATTCCAAGCTTGTTGAGAGTTGAGAGTTGAGATGAGTTCGATGTGATTCAAGTTCATGGGTTTGTTGCCACATAGTAAAGATGTGACGATTTGGGTGGTTTGATTTCGAGTTATGATCTTTAAAATATATTCCACCCAAGCATATAGTTGTAATTTTCCCCTAGTCTTCTAGTTATATAAGTTTCATAAAGTAAGGTTTCCTTTTTTATTTGCATAATTAGTTATTGGGCTGCAAACTCTTTCCATCCCTCTTTTCCAAACCTTAGCAACAACTATTCCTCCCTATGTTAATTTTATCCATCATCTTATTTAAGAGCTATATAACAAGCTAAAAATCTTTATTTTGTTCTATTCCTCTTTCCACTATAAGCAGTAAGAAATCAATAATAACTTTAGCCTTCTTATTGAAATAAACGAAGGAGTAGCATTAAGAGGCAAAATAAAGCAAGAACTTCTCTTGTTAGTTATGTAATGACTTAAGGAGATTTCTAACATATTAAAATTAAAAAAATAAATTGAAGGACTAATGATGGATACAAATGTAGGATCTTAAAATGAAACAATTGTTATTTGCATGTCATTATTAGGTTAACTCAATATTAAACTCTTCTATTACAAGTTAATGAAATTGATTAAATTATGATAAACAAAACCAATTGATTTCGAAAAGTGAAGGTTTTCTCTGAAAAATGAATCTAGATTAAACAAATAAGTTTTATTGAAGTAGTATTAAGCTAATGTTTTAAAGATGAAAACAAACAATTCTTGTGATTTGACATAGAGTACAACCTTAGATGTGATCATAGAATTTAAAACCCTAATTTCTTAAGAAAATGAGGTAGAGAACAATAGATCATGACTTGGCAAGGTCAACCTATGCCCAAGGCAAATCAACTAAATTTTGGTGGTGATTTAGTAGATTAGCTATCTAAGCTAGTCGGCCATCCAAACCGTTCAACTATCTTAGGTTGAAGTCATGACTCATGAGAAATCTTCTATGCATATGATTTTGACAACTTTTTTGTGTATGAATTTGTGTGTGAAAAGATAGATTTTGTGAAAGAAAAAGAGGGATAAAAAAAATGTCATAGTCATCTATTAGTGGCATGGCTCAAGTACTTAGACCTGATTTGGGATGATTTAGAGAGTCATGGATTGGTAGGCTCATGATAGAGCTCATTAAAAATTATTTTGAACATTTTTAACCTTTCGGAGTAAACTTAGGCATCAATAGGTCTCAATATATATATAATTGGGCTTCATTATTCTCTTTAGCCCATTAGGGTTATTAAACCCAATAAATCTTGTCCACTAATGTTTCGTTTGGTACGCAGGAATCAGTTGAATAAAATAGATTGGAATTGAAGGAATGGAATTGAGGAAATATAATGGAATGGAATGAAATGATTGTGTGATATGATTTTTCAAAAACACCCTTCATAATAAATATAGATAAGAAATATGTATAAAATAAAAATGTAATTAAAACAATAACCATTAATAGAAATGGAATGAAATCGTGATTCCGCCTTTAGGAAGACAGAATCAAAATCCTTCTAAAAGCCGAATTGTTGGTTCTAAAGAATCGTAATTTCAACTTCTAAAAACGCTTCAAACATTAGAAAAGGGAATGGAAGCTAGAATCACAATTTCATTCCGAGCCATTTCTACTTATCAAATATGCCATAATAGTTCACAAAATCCAATAATCACAAGGTCTTGTTATGATGATAAATACATGATCATGTCATCTATGGAGAGAATCTAAACTTTTCAATAGTTCACTTGTCACAAGAACCTAAGTTTGTTGAGATTGTCTATCATGCATCTCTAATCCCTCTTTAAATCGTTTCTTTTATTAGAATCAATTTTATGCAACACTAACCTTTACATATTTTTATTACGTGAAGCACATTGAGGCACGTTGTATGCACATGATATATATGAATGACCCTTTACATCTACAATATATCAGTAATTTACCATTTTTGAAATTTTTGTTTTATAAAAATGAAGATTTCATCCATTTTCCTCATTTTCATTATCCAAATAGATTAAATGATTTAAATTATCTAATAATCCATTCCCTTCGCTTTCTTTCCTTTATAATTCATTCCATCATGCGAAATAGAGTATGAACATCAATATATTCTAGTGTAATTTATTCTTTATTAATATAAATATATACTTTAAGTTAATAAATGTACATGGTATGGGTTTTTGCCAATTTCAATGAGAAAGGTGAGATAAAGTCCCCTTGATACTCCATTTGATATTAAATTGCAACGTAAAGTATGGGTAAGATATTTTCAAATGGAATTTGGTGGCTTTAAGATTTCATATGAACAAGCCTAATAGTTAGTTTACTTTTTATATGAAATAAGAGGGAATTTAATAGGAATATAATAGAGTTGGATTACTATTATAATGTTCACTTAATATAAAAAATAAAACAAATAATTATTGAAGTAAAATAAAATAACTATAATACCCATTGTCTTTATTTTAGAGAAATGATAGTCTATAGGAGATATTTCCAAGACAGGGCGAGAAGTAATTTACAATAAAAAATGAAAATAAACCTTTTAATTATGTGTAGGAAGAGAACTATTATTTATTATTTTACGTAATAGAAATTCATTATGAAATGTTGTTTTATGTCAACTAAATACCATTATAGCATTTTACATAAACTGTCATTTCCCTTAACTAAATACTATTACAAGAGTTTACGTAGAACAAGTGAGGAATAAATAGCTATTTCTATCATAAATAGGATATAAAAAGTTTGAATTTTTTTTATTATCAATTCCTTTACTTTATTCAAACGTGAGTTATTTATAATAATTGTAGGTCACATATACATCATATATATATATATATGCAAAAATCTAGACGAAAATAATTAAAAAGGAAAAAAAATTAATGGAAACGCTTTAGGTAGGCGATGAAGATCTTTTCAAAATATATACTACCTTATTAGTAGAAGATCCTTTAAAAAAATAAAAGAAAAATAATTGAAGTATCTTCTTTTGGATTCTATTAAACTAAGGAACAAAAAGAAAACCAATGAAAATGATGTTCCATTGTTTCCGATAGTGATGCAACATCCGCGTTAAACTCGTGTTGTTTCATCGTAGAGTACACTTCGAGAAACAGGGAATGATAAGAATTGCAAATTGTGGACACCAATAATTACGCCATTTGAGCAAATTATAAAATATGAGTTCCCAATTACGATAGCGATGGACCGTACTGCCACTGCGTATGGGGCTCAATGTACTGGGAAAAGATGAAATTAAAAAAGAAATCCTTAGCCAATCCATAAATGGTTTATTGTAATAAAAAATTATGTTTTCTTTTGGTAAATAATAAAAAATTGTGTGGGGTAACTGCTTACGACGTCTGCTGCTAAAATTAATGCAATGCTTCCATATGGGTACGTTGGTGGATTGATTTGAAACTTGAAAGGGTATAGGTGAAAGTACAAGGAAGTTTCGAATAAAATAATATAATTGATGAGTGGGAAATTGGATTAAACAGAAAAGATAATTTTAGTTTGAAATCCTTTTTTTTTCTCTTTAAATTGCAAATTTTCTAATTGTAAAATTAGAGAAAATTTAGTAGTAATGATGGAAATGAGATGATGATGATTATAAAATTAATTTTTACCATGATGTTGGATAAAATAAGATAAAGCTAACTTTATCATATTTAATTCATGTCTCCTATTTTCCTTTTTTTTTTCATTTTCTTCGTCTTCCTTCTAAAATTCACAAAGTAAAGGAAAAGAGGAAAAAAAAAGAAAGAAAAGAGTCTTGCCACTTTCACTCATTTTCATCCTGAAGGTGTAAGGTTTAAAAAACATTTTAAGCACTACGCATCCGCCTCCAAATTATACTCCATCCAAGCGCGACCATTCATGAAATTACTAGGAAAATAAGACCTAATGACAGATACATGGGCAGAGGTTTTATCTTATAAATTAAAATGTTTAATAAGAGTAAAAATTTGAACATCAGGAGCATATAATAAATAATTAATTTTTTTTCATTATTCATTTTATTTGGAAGAACTAAAAAGGCAGGAAGTTCTTTTTTAAGTTGTGATGAATAAATCTCTTCTCGCCATTCATCATCTAAATCCGCAAATCCACTACTACTACTAATCTCAATATTTATAGATCTATTATATGTAGTATCAGATCTGGTATTGTATACATGTTCTAACCTAGTTGTTTGGAGTTTTCACCATTGCAAATCATGTCGATAAATCTTAGTGGCCTAAAGATAATATAGATCAAGTGAAAATATTCTATTAGTACCATTTGAATAATCAGTTTTTTTAATGTATTTATTGTTTTTGTTTAATTTTTATTTTCATGCCTTATATGAGATCCTACTATTCTTTTTATGGGATTTAATGTACTCTTTAATACGATCGGTTTGATTCTCTTAGAAGAAACAATTATATCCTCTATGTGGGACAATTTGACAATAAATGAGATATATCCATTTGTATGGATGGATCATCATATTTCAACTCTTCATTTGTCGGTTTTGTATTGATTTATGTAATAAATATAATTTCTTTCTAATGAATAAAATTAATCTTTACTAAGGGATTTATTGACCCGTTAAAACAGTATGGATTTGATTGAATTTTGATACAGTTACTGAAGGATTTTTAGTGAATATATGCAATAATGATTTTTGGTAATGGTGCTTAAATATTTAATACAAACTACCATATAAATTATCATTTGCCTATCGTAAATGAAGTTTTAAAAGAGCCAAATCACCTCGTAGTCTTCTTATTATAATAACGGAGGAGGGAAAAAAAAGTTCGCAAAGATGTTTCGCTAGTTATAAACAGGGATACATGAATTATAAATATGCATCTTATCTTAGCAGAGAAGTCACATAATTTGTTTAACCCAAAACTATCTCCAATAGTGTTGCCTTCCAAAAAGCTTAAGCCGATGTGAGATATTCTAGATTTAGAAATATCATCGGAATCCTAAGTTGGAACTTGACCCTCTCAATAAAATACAACAACGTGATATAACTTCTTTTCACACCTGAAAATCTATAATCGGAACTTGTCGTGTCGCTTTAATTATCTGTCAAAAATAATTGATCTACTGAACATCGCTTGCTGACTATTATTGCCCCCTTCAAGAACTAATTAAATTCCAATTAGGCTTTAAATGAAATTGACAACAGTCTAAAACAGGTTACACGGAGTGGAGTGATCAAATTCAAATTTGACTCATAACTAACGAGGTAGGTAAACAGCGAAAGACGGTTTGAAAATGTTTGATTCATAATGTAACACTTTTATGACTCGGAAATAATTATTTGACAAAGATCGAAATCAATTGAATATCAGTAGAATCATTAATGACTTAGAGATGAATATGATGACTAGACAAGATACAATTTTTCTGTGAAGCGTAAATGAGAACAGTTGACTGATATTCGAGTAAGGTTAGCGTTTTGTTTGAATCAGGTTGTTTATTAAGAAGTAAATACATATAAGAAACAAATACATTTATTCATAAATGGATTAAATAAATCTGATATAAATATAGATCAGATATAGATGCAAATGAAAACCAGATAATCCAAACATACAATAAACCATTAATTGAACTCTTACGCCTTTGGTCAATTGCAATTTTTATTCATCTCATTTCATATTTTATATTATTTCCTATTTTGATAAACAGTTCTTTTTTTTTTTTTTCTGTTGAAACATGTAAATAAATATTTAGGATTTCGTTTGTAAATTGGCATGATCTCCAATGGTCATTTGGTTATTCCATGGAACTATCAATGTTCAGCAATTGACACTTGTATGAGTTCTTTGAGGTAGATAGCATATCTCTACATCTCTATGACCTTTTTTTTTTTTTTTTTTTTTGACATTTTTATGAGATATATTTTTAACTTTCGGTTATCCTTGTCAATGAAATCATTATGTCCTTTTGTATGTTCCTTTGCTCATAATAAATTTGTTGTTTCTCTTTTGCCTGGGTTTACACCACTAACGTTTTTCTTGTTAAATTTTTTATGCCATCTATATTCTTCCAACTATTTCTATTATTTGTTGTTTTGTATACCTAACTCTTTATTATCTCTATCACATACTTTGCAATGTATTATATCCAAAGGTTGCATTCTTGAATGTTTTAGTGTTAAATATTATTCATTAATAGATTGTGTTACAGTGTCATGTGTTGGATGATTTAGCATAGTTTTTCTTCCTTGATGGATTGTGTGTCAAGGTTTGATTGTGGAATCTGTAGAACAAAATTATTCCTTTGGTGGCAAATGAAGTTCGTTTTAAAAGGTTTAATAGTAATACATTAATCATGACAATTCAAGCATGATGGTTTCACTATGAATAAGATAGGTCACGCGACCCACCTATGGTGGAAGGCACTATAGCCCACCTACAACAATGGATTGACATCCACCATCCTTGAAAAGCAAAAAAAAAGTCAGTTGAAAAATTTCCTTAATAGATCTTAAGGTGTTTTACTACCTTTCTTTTTGTTGGTTACATTACATGAGGATAAAACACCATGCTCTTTAAGGTTGAATAGAATATAAGGTGAGAATAGGAGGCTCTTTGCATGTACCTGATCTATAAATATACATTCCTAAATTTTAGAATCAAAATTCATCATATAACATGCAAGATTCATTGGCTAATAGCTATTGATCCTTCACATAATTCCATCTATATAAAAAAAATTACATTTTGAGGAACTTCTAATCAGTAAGTATTTTGATCTAAACCTAGACTAATTAATTATCAATTGTTGGTTTCTCTTTTATGATTAAATTGATAATCACCAATTCAATAATTCTCCTCAAATCAAATGACTTTGATCCATGGATAACACTACTATATTTGCTAATTACACAATACTTTCTATTGTCAATCCAAAATCTTAACATAATTATATTCATTTATTTCTAAATTATCTTTGCTCATAAATATATGGACATCAATTACTATGGTTATATCAACTAAATCATCAAGGTGGGCAGAATGTTGTCATGATCATCCCTTGGTAGAGAACCTATTTCTAATTAGATCAATCAAATGTCCCTCTAACTTAGCTAATACTCCTCTTAATTTAACAATCATATTACGATTTTCGAAGCATGAATAAATTCATACAATCATTCCACTTTCTCTTCATAACTATAGGCATCATCTTCACCAAATTTCTCAAACCAATTGTAAGTCTAACTACTTGGAATTTTAATACTAAAGGAGTTGGAATAACTTACCTTGAATTTCTCAAATCAATTGTAAATGTACATAACCTACTTTCATAGGGAAAAATATAAGTTTTAGATCCTCATTCCCTATACAGTAATACCTATCTTATAATTTGTACTTTAATTCATATGGGAAAAAGATCTTAGATAATTATTTGTACTTACTCTGTAAAAAATATCAAATAATACTTATAAATGAAAAATAAATGATAATTTTATATTGGGTAAATTGCAAAAACAACATCCAAAGTTTAAGGTAATGCGAATTGATTCCTCAAACTTTGAAAGCGTGTTTTTTGACCCTTTAACCTATAAACGATTAGCAAGTTAAAGACA
This sequence comes from Combretum micranthum, assembly GCA_024138025.1. Classification (NCBI taxonomy): domain Eukaryota; kingdom Viridiplantae; phylum Streptophyta; class Magnoliopsida; order Myrtales; family Combretaceae; genus Combretum; species Combretum micranthum. The sequence goes on from JAMXBD010000136.1 coordinate 1,677,785, forward strand.
TTTTGTATTTTTCTATCCAAAAGGTACAACATTTGTACTATTCCTAGGTTTACTTTTTGTACAACATCTGTATAGATTGTATGGAAAGGGTAGAAAAGTATAAAGTGTCCTTAATAAGCTAATTGTTTATAGATTATGAGATCAAAAAACACAATTTCAAAATATGTGTGGTCAATACATATTACTCTTAAAGTTTAGGTAGTATTTTTGCAATTTCCTCTTTTATATGCCATGCCTAATTAATGTTTTAGGATGAAGAAGAAGAGCCTAAGCTGTGGAGGTAAAAAACCTAAACAATTTAACTTAGAGCCTTCTCTCACATTTTTCATTTTTTTCCACTCACTTAGTTTAGGGTTCTAACAATAATATATATATATATATATATATCACATTAATTTTCAAACAATGAAAAGAGGAAAAATTACTTTTCTAATATCAAGTTTAATTGCAGGTTTTACAAACTATAAATTCTAAGATATGAAGGACTTTGTAATATCACATATGTACACACTCTAAAACCCACACACGCATAAGTTTTAATGTTACATAAATTTAAAATTTATTAAAAAGATTAAAAAAATTAAAAGTTTTATGGGATATCATATATTTTATAAGCTTTACATGGTAAAGATTCTGTGGGGGTTTTAAGGTGTTATAAGGTAAGTTTTAAGATCAAAATTTAGGAATTTTTCCTTTACAAAAAAAGTATAAAATAGGAGCCTCATCCACAAATCCTGGCTACATTATATAGCTTTAGGATTTGTTTGGATAATCTATTTTTTATCTGTATCTTTATCTTTATCGAAATGATATATATAAATATGTCCGATTTGTATCTATATTTTATTTATTTGATATTTTCATAAAAACTGTCAATTTTTTTATATCTCTATCTGTTTTTTGATAAATAATTTATTAAAAAAAAGTTTTAAAAAGTATTTATATCTACTAAAAAAAGCTAGTCAAATAGACCTTAGTCTCCTTTTGCATTTGCATTTTAGGTTTATGTCCCTGTTTTATGGAAAAATATATAGCTAGTCATCAATGTTTCTGCACTTTATTGTTAAGTCTTCAACATTTTTTTTTTTTTTTCATTTAAAAAAGTACAACAAAGGATACAAACAAATTGAATCGAATATAAAAAAGCTATTGAAAACTTAGACTTAAACTCATTCAAGATATTATCAAGTTCACTTGAAACTAAATTTTATCAAGTCTAGTAAGCATAGAGTTGAGCTTAAGTAATATATAATATATAATTATATATACTATAATAATATAGAGAGTTTGCTTATAAACTTGTGATTAAGCTAGAGCTATTTCCTAGCTATTTATGGGTTCAAATAGAATCTGAAACTTAAGTTATTAAAATAAATGAATTATATTTTGTGGTCAAGCTTATGTTGGTCCATTTATGAAACAAATTCGAGCTAATTGAACTTTAAAATGAATTAAGCTGGAATAATTTGAAGGCAATTTGGTTCGTTTGTAGTTTTGCTACTACCCCAGAGTGCTAGCCACACTGTTCATAATCTGGGGATAAAAAATCACAAATTTTAATATTCCGCCGTAACTAGATTGCGCGACTAAGTACGACGTAAAATTATTCATGATATTGCATACGGAAACAATGAATAATCATTTAACTTAAAGAAAGGTACAAAAAATTACAGGATCATTAGGCCCTTGGGCAGTCAGACCTCATAAATTTCAGAGAGTTCTCGTTCGAAGGATGTTTCAGTTCAAATATACGGTATCGTTTTAGTTCTTTTTTTTTTTTTTTTCGGTGCTGCCTTATTTATATCCCTTATTATATGTTAAATTTTTTTTAAAAATAAAATAAATAATAATTATTATTTTATAGTACATGACAAGTACTTATTTATAAAAGTAGGAATAGAACCAAAATATTCGATGAAATCGAATCGATTTACATGCACTAATAATATATAATAGATACATATATTTTTGTTTTTCATTATAAAAATCTTATATTTATTTTAATAAATTTGTAAACATATCACTTGTATTATTTTTTTAATAAAAAAATGCCATGAGTTTTGTAAAAATTAAAGTGATATGTTAGTACCTTATTTGTCTAACAAATATTAATTTAATAAAAAAAATTACAGAAACCCAACCCATACGTTGACGGTAAGTAACCCAACCCAGTTACCCAAACGCTGTGTTTCGTATACATCCATTTCGAACTGTCATGATTGTCTACACTCATGTAAACGCCCTATGTCCATATTTCACCTATCCAAATACAACACGTGTACTCGAACTCATGGGTCCCGCTCATTGCCGACATGCCGCTACAGAAACTTCCCAAAGCGTAGCCTAAGTTCCCTGGGGACTGTCTCACCGAACACGTGTCGGTTTTTCACACCCCATCTTATCTGGAGATCCAACGGTCAGGAACTGCTCTTAAGCTGAACTCGTTAAGCAACGTGATTCCATGTTTTTTCTTCTTGTGTCAGCGCAGGTGAGCTGCTAACTGCTCAGCCTCAGCCTGATTTGTCCACAGCAAACACCCCTCAAGAAATCGTATTTTCTGAGGACACCAACCTCAAACCGAACCTTGTAAAAGTTGTACCAAATCATGTGATAGATTTGGTCATGATTTGGTTCAAGTTCAACATTCCGGAGTATCATGGTAAAAGTAGAAGAAAATTTTGAGTTTGTACAGAGAGTTTCTATTCTATATTCTATATTATTGATTTTTATTTTGACTATTTCATTTTGAAATGAATTATGATCAAAAGGTAAGTGCCTATTTGGTTTGTCGTTTTAGTATCGTTTTGGCATCGTTTTGGTATCAAACAGATACTGAACCGATACAGATATAATATTAATTAAAAATCAATAATTTTACTCATAAACTGATGAAACTGAATTAATATCGAACCGATACAGATCTGATACAGATAAAAATCTAACCAAAGCATACCCAAAATATGATTCGGCCTTAGTTTGGTTTTCCAACTAAATATAGTCTATTTTTACTCATCTTCACCCGAAGTGAATTGCAAATTACCATCAATATAAGTTTATAGTGCATGGGAAGGGATTTGAAAATTAAATTACACGTAAAATTAAGTAGAATAAATTATAAGTTTCATATAGGGATTGGTGGTTGATTTGTTTTCTTTTTTCCTTTTGGATTAACTTAAAAAGTGGTACTTAAACTTTGATAAAATATATTAGATACCTGAACTTTAAAATTAATCAACTTAGTAACTGAATTTTGAAATTGATCAATTTAGTATAAGAAAAAACTTTTTATGCACACCTTCAGTACTTCCTAAAAGTTCTTTTCAGATATTAGACTAATCAATTTGAAAGTTTTTCACGTATTAAATTGATCAATTTTAAAATTCAGGTAAATTGATCAATTTTAAAATTTAGGTATCTAATTATATATTTTACTAAAGTTAAGGTTTCATTTACGACATTATCCTCTTTTTTTTTTAAAGTGTCAGATTCTAGGATATTTGGCCATAGTAGTTTGAACTTTTCTCTATATGTATAAGTATTTTACATTTTACATTTTTACATTTTTTTGTTATTTTCACAAGTGGAATTTAATATTTTATCTTATGCACATGTGTTTACTTATTGCCTATCCTTGTTAGTTTGCTGATTATGTATCATCTCATGTAGAAATGCAAACAAATTAAACTCTCATGTAATAATTGAATTTGGTTTAGCTTAAACTTGGTTTAATTCAAGATTGATATGTAAACCAACTAAACTAATTTATAAATGCATAGATTCCAATTTCTTGTGTAGACTCACAAATCAACTTGTTTACATTCATGAATAGGCTTACGAGTTATATATTTTATATAGAAATAATATATAGTTAGTCTTTGACTTTTCACCACTTTAGTTGTAAACTTTTACTTTTTTTATCATACCTTTTAATGTTTGTAAAAATTTGCAAATAAAAACTTTTTTAATTGTGCATTAGTTTTTTATATGAGATGGGTTTTGAATGGTCAAAAATATTAATTTAAATAATAAAATATATTAAAAAAGATATAAGATATAACAATTTAAATTTCAAAAGGAAAATGGTTTTAGCCAAACAATACTTATACTTAAGTTCTATCTTCAACTCAACTCAAAATATTACAACTAGAGCTTAGCTTGAGTTTAGCTGAGATTAAAATTTTAAGCTCCAGATTGTCACTTCAAGCCCAATTTGACTTGATTAAGATCGAATTACTTATATACACACATATATATCTATTCTATTTAAAGTAATAGTGCTATTCAAATGTGACAATTAACTCCTTTACTCAATCTGAGCTGAGTTTGAACTTTCAAAACCTAAACTCCACTTGGCTTAGCTTGTGGTTTTTTCTAATCTTATATGATCTACAATCAAATATAATAAAAAACAATAAAACAAAATACACATAGTTAAAAAAGGATTGTAAACTGGAAATTCATGTTCTTGAGATATTTGGCCAAACCTCGAAAGATGTGAATCAAAATAACAGTTAGGTTTGAATTATAAATTTTCTAAACCATTAAATAACATTTTGATTTGGTTTGAATTACGGATTGAATCAAAATTTAACTAAAAATTTTATTTGTTATAGTTTTTTTATATTTATGTAGATAGTTAAATATTCATATCATCTTACAAAATTTATATTGTAAATCATGACAAAATACTTTATGAATCTATCTACTTTTAAACTATAGTTTTCTATGTAATCATTTATCTACTAATGAAATAAATTCACTAACCAATACATAGTAAGTCATAATTTGTAATTTTTAATAAAACCATTAAGTCAATCATCTACCAATAATTTTAGCCAAAATAAAACATCATTTATCAACAAAATTCATCAACGAATAAAATGATCTGCTGACAAAATATATTAAACGATTAATACATAATAAGAGTTTATAACTAAATAAATAAATTTTATAATTTATAAAGTTAAAAGCTATTAAAAAATAGTTCATCATCGATAATATATATATATATATATGTAAAATGAGCCTAAAAAATTAAAAATGAATAAGTTGATTTTAATCAATATTCACCAAATAATAAATTTCAAATGAAATCATATGAACATATATGACATTTAATTAATCATCATAAAAAAATCTATAGCTATAACTTAAAAGTAAAATATTACTATATTTTTCTAAGACCGTTTGGTTTGGTTTACCTTTGAAACCAAAACATAAATTAACTGATTGGTTCGGATTGAAAAAATTTTAAACCAATTTATTAAAAAAACCATATTTTCGGTTTGGTTTGGTTTGTTTTAGTTACTGATTGATTCAGTTTGATTAGTTTTTTTTGCCCACCCCTAACAAAAACCAATAAAACCTAATATGATAGTCAAAGCTAGATTTTAAAGTATTATGTATCATGGGAAAAGGAAATAAAATTGAGTTTTAAAAAGAATAAAAATTCTAAACTTTTAATAAATAATCTCATTTTATAAAACTTTAAATTATGTCTACTATTTTTTAGTCAATTTAGAATTTCTTTTAAAATTATTTACTAAAATATACCATAATTGAAATTAATTACGAAAATAATCCACCAAAATCGCATATTTAACATGTATTGTAAGTCATGGATTGGTGCTTATATTTTGGGAATGCGAGCTATATACATTTATTTTAATTAATTTATTATTTTTTGCATGTTTTGTATGCGAGAATGCTAGGATAAAATTTTGTTTGTTTCTTGCAGATTGCAAATGTGATAATGCTAGGCCGATATTTGTAACTCACATACTCTATGGGCGATTTGTTGCACAATTTTCATATGCAATAAAATCATGTGGCATTTCACTAAAGTGAAGAATACATCGATGGGTGAAATTTCTTGGATCATTACATATAGTATCAAAGTAGTTTACTAGTCGAAAGTTCAAGAGCTAAGTGTTGTACAGAGCAAAGTGCCTCAAGGTGAGGGTATCTCTTGAGCCTATATAGAGCGCCTGTAGATTTCTCATATCTAGTGTGATTCTAGACTTATATGATAAAACATGCAATGATGTCAATTTTATAAGTAGGTTAGAGTATGATATTCTTCAAATACAAGGTTAAAAAACTCTCATCATTGAAAGTCTTTTGGTGTAATAAGTTGAAGTTCATTAAAACTCTAGCATGTTAAGTTAAGAGTATTCTTAGAACTGGCATAAAAAATAAAATCGTGAAATGTTTTATCAAAATGGACAATACCTCAATGGTGGAGTAAGAATGTACTTTGATAGTTAAGTTCCAAGTCTTATTATATTAATAATTTTTTGAAAAGGAATTAGGTTGATCTCTCACTCTTAAATTGTGCCTTGAAATATGTGGTTTTTAAATTAAACAAGATTGTGTTTTTTGATATAAATTTTTTAAGTGCTAGGATTATTTTCTAAACTTTTTAGATTTTTATAATTTTTTTTCTAAAAAATTATTTTCTTATCCAATGCATTTACGTTTTTTCAGTTTTTTTTTTTTTTTATATGAGTTAGAAAGTTCATGACAAGTATTTTGATGTAAAATAAAAATCAATGTCCATCTCATTTGTTGGGAATCGGTATGTATGATATGCTGGATTAACTTACAACGTCAGAGTAGGAAAGAAAAAAAATCAAGCTCATTCCCATAATTAGGCAAACAATTTTTGAGAAAAATAAGAAGCACGTGAATGAAAAAAAAAAATCAAATCAAATAAAATCCAAAATTGATAAAACAGGAAAAAAAAGACAAAAAAAAAAAAAAAAAAGCCGTCCTCGTTATGCCGGAACCAACCACCACGTCTACGCCATCCTTCTACTCCCTCTCTCTCTTCCCTCCCTCCCTTTCTCTCTCTATGTTTGATTATCTATATAAATCTAATCACCGTCTTCATCATCTTCTCTCTCCATCACTCGACCAAACCACATACTCTCGCTCTTTCTCTCTCTCTTGCTCCCTCTCTCATGGCGGATTCGGTAGAGCTTCCAAGTCGCTTAGCCATCCTTCCTTTCAAGAACAAGGTTCTCTTACCTGGCGCTATCATTCGCATTCGCTGCACTTCTCCTACTAGGTGTCTGCCTCTCTCTCTCTCTCTCTCTCTCTCTCTAATACATAGCCACGCGAATACGTATAGGTGTACGCGTATGTATGTATTTAGTAAGAAGTAGTTATGTTTATAATTTAATCACGTGTTATAATTATCGACTACCCTCTCTCTTTCTCTGATGCTTTTGATTTTAATTTTTGTGAATACTGTTAAATTTGATTTAGAGATTGATAAGTTTTTGAGCTGAAATTACAATTGAGGTTGAAATAGTGTGATTATTATGGAGAAATTGATTTGAAGGTTAGCTATTCTCTAGTTTGAAATTGAATTTTAAGATGAAGTATTCAACTGAGAGTGTAGCTTATGTAGAATTTGATGACGATTGGTTATTTTATATTATGAAACGGATTTGAGGATGAGTATTCAGCTCGGAGTAGTGATTGTGCAGAATTTAATGTGAAGATTGGTGATTCTTTAACATGGAAGAGAATAGGATAAAGTATCGATCAAGATTGGAATAGTTGTTGCTAAAAATTGATGTGAAGAATAGTGAGTTTGTAAGTTGGAGTCAAATTTACGGTAGAGCATCAAACTCCTAGCAATGACGACTATGTTAAATTTGATGTGTTAGTGATTTGTAATTTGGATTCAAGTTTAGGTTGAAATATAGGGCTTGGTGTAGTTATTGTGCAGAAGTTGATTGGAAGATTGCTAGTTTTTGGTGAAGTATTTGAATTAAAATAGTAATTGTACAGATTTAAAGGGAAATTTAACGGTTTTTATGATAGGAATCCAATATAGGATAAAATATTAAAAAGAGTAGTTTATTTTAACTAATGATTTTGTAATTAGGAGTCAAATTGGGAATGAAAATTTGGACTTGGCAGTGATTAAGTGGGTTTTGATATTGCAGTGTGAAGCTGGTGGAGCAAGAATTATGGCAAAAAGAAGAGAAAGGTTTGATTGGAATTCTACCGGTTCGAGATGCTGCAGAGGCAGCATCAGTTGGCCCTCTGATGATAGGGACAGATTCCAGTGAACGGAATTCCAAAGTTCAATCCAGTACATCTGATGCTCAAAAAGTTGATGGGAAAAACCAGCAAGAAGTTATTCACTGGCATGCCAGGTAGACCCTTAGCAAATGTGAACTTTTGTGTCTTGAAATTGTCTCAAATATCTTATCCAATAGAAAACACAGTAAGGGGCTTTATAGCATTACATTATTATTATAATTAGGGAGTTGTGTTTCCATTACCGAGTATTAACCTTTTCCATTTCATACATGTGGTCAACTATATGTTTTCTTCGGGACTGATGATTAAATATTGTTCTTTACATCAGGGGAGTTGCTGCTCGTGCTTTACATTTGTCAAGGGGAGTGGAGAAACCGAGTGGCAGGGTCACATATATTGTTGTCCTTGAGGGTTTGTGTAGGTTCAGTGTCCAGGAACTTAGCACAAGAGGAATGTACTATGTTGCTAGGATCACTCCCCTTGAGATGACAAAGGCTGGTGAGTTTTTCCTTTCCACACATCAGCTAAATGTGATTGTGAAGAGCTGTGTCTAGTTATATCTCTGTGAGTCGAGGTTCTAGTTTTTTTGCAGTTCTCTCAAGCATTCAATCCTCAAATAAAGGCTTTTGAGTTATCTTGTGCTTGTTATTAATATACTCATGCTTTTACATGTCCTTATGTTTTTTCAATCTTAAGTCTGAAACATTTGTATCCTTCAACAGAGATGGAGCAAGTAGAGCAAGATCCAGATTTTTTAGCACTCTCACGCCACTTCAAAGCGACTGCAACAGAGCTTATCTCTGTGCTTGAACAGGTGAATATTTATCTAAATATTTAGTTTGAGATGGGTATATTCTTGTGCTTATTCTTATATCTAGAATTATCTATGTGAATTTATTGCAGTCTGTTGTCTGTGATGAGGACTTAAATTTGTGCACAAACCTGAATCATCCATGTGTGTTAATACTTGCTTCATTCATGCCTGTAGAAACAGAAAACAGGTGGACGGACTAAAGTTCTGTTGGAGACTGTTCCAATTCACAAATTGGCAGATATATTTGTTGCTAGCTTTGAAATAAGTTTTGAAGAGCAGTTATCTATGTTAGATTCAGTTGATCTAAAAGTAAGATTATCAAAAGCAACAGAATTGGTTGAAAGACACCTGCAGGTAATTTTAGATGCTTTGTCTCCTCACACGACCGTTAGTAATTTTGTTTACTGCCTTGATGGAGAAATGCTTGGATTCACATGAACAGTCAATACGTGTAGCAGAGAAGATAACACAAAAGGTTGAGGGACAGCTTTCAAAATCCCAGAAAGAGTTTCTATTGCGCCAGCAGGTAACCGTCCTTACATGAGCTCTTGCTTCTTCTTCTTCTTCTTCTTGTCTTTTATTTTATTTTTATTATAAATGAATTTGAAGTGGCTAAGGAAAAAAAGAAAAAAAGAGAGAGAAGAAGAAAACCATCAGGCCATTGCTCATATATTGTAGCAGGCTGAATGGCCAAAGACACTGATATCCATGTATGCCAATGCCAAAATAGTGTCACAAATGCTTTTATAAAAAACTTACCAGTTGTATCAGATTGCATTAAAAACAAGACTCCCGATTCTAATGCAATTATTGCAAGATTAGCCTATCAGTTCTCCCAAAATGAATCTTAATCAGTAGGGGTCCTGCTCTGCCACCTTCCCTTGAAATTTCTTGCCAAACATTGGCGGAGAAGGGACAACAGAATAAGTAAATTAGTCCTTAGTTCATTGCCAAACTTCCTGCCCAATGTTGAATAAGGATGGGTCATGTTTATCCTTTCTCTTATTGCTAGCCATTATCTGAGTACCTATGGGCATTAGTATTTTATCAACTGCACCATGAGGAAAACACTTGTTTTGTGTTGCACAGCAAGGATAGAAATCAATCTCATATACCTAGGCACAACTGTTCCTTCATAATCTGGATTGTTTAGTTAACAAGCAAAGGAAATTGCTCGCATGAAGTCTATGCATATAAACATGGAAAAACCATGTTGGTTCAAGCATCATGTTATTAGAACAGGTGAAGATTTATAAAATCATCATCTCTCCGTTATTATTATTATTGGTGGTGGCTTTGATGGTGACTGTGAAACTGTCTTTGGACGTCTTGGGTCATGTCATATGCATCATGGTTGATTGGTATCATCCTATACAGTAATATCTACTCGAGTCTAACCAGGAGTAGGAGTTTTCTATTTGGCCTGTTCACAATGCTTAAAACCATTTATGGGCTATACAGATGAGGGCAATCAAAGAGGAATTAGGTGACAATGATGATGACGAGGATGATTTGGCTGCCTTGGAAAATAAGATGCAGGGTGCAGGGATGCCTTCAAATATCTGGAAGCATGCACAAAGGGAACTGAGGTACAATTACAATAAAATTTCCATGAACGGAATTGATTTGAACTTAATAGTTGAAATGTATTGTTGTCATGATCATATTGATTGATTTAGAAGTCATGTTTCATTTCCATGGACTATATATATATTCCATTTTTCTGAAATACTTAATTTAGGAGACTGAAGAAAATGCAACCACAACAACCTGGTTACAACAGCTCACGTGTTTACTTGGAGCTCCTTGCCGATCTTCCCTGGCAAAAGGCCAGTGAAGAACATGAGTTGGACTTAAAAGCTGCAAAAGAGCGTCTTGACAGTGATCATTATGGACTAGTCAAAGTCAAGCAACGCATTATTGAGTATCTGGCAGTTCGCAAGGTTGATTAATTTCCTGATCAACATATTGTTTACAATTACGAAGAAACATCATTTCTCTTAGGTCATGATAGGACGTTGTCATGTACTTGTACATTTTCTTGTTTCAGCTGAAGCCAGATGCAAGAGGCCCTGTGTTATGCTTTGTTGGTCCTCCTGGTGTGGGCAAAACATCTTTGGCATCATCCATTGCTGCTGCTCTGGGGAGAAAATTTATACGCATTTCTCTGGGTGGTGTAAAGGATGAGGCAGACATCAGAGGTCATAGGAGAACATACATTGGAAGCATGCCTGGGCGTCTCGTTGATGGCCTAAAGGTATTGGATGCTTTTTCAGTTGGATCACTTAGTTGTCAAAGATCCCATGCATATGATTATTAGAGTTGGTATGTAGAAATTTAGCCAGGAAATTTGTATTTCTTTCGAGCTTAAGGCCTTCATTGTTTGCATGTCCCATGTGACCTTGCAAATCATCATGTAGTCACAGATATTGGTGACCTTAGGGTGTTTGCAAAGCACACGAGTTCTGTTCAATGTTATATCTGAAAATGTTTTGCACCCTACCAGGAAGGTCTTTGCATATGATTTTATTTGGGGTTGAATCAACTAAAATAATTTTTTTTTTTTCACATTTTGTTAGAGAGTTGGAGTTTGCAATCCTGTTATGTTGCTTGATGAGATTGACAAGACGGGATCAGATGTGCGTGGGGATCCAGCATCGGCTCTCCTGGAAGTTCTTGACCCTGAGCAGAATAAGACATTCAATGATCAGTATCCTATAATTTTCTGAATGTTATACTATAATGCAGTCTCCCCTCCCCTTCCCATTCATATTAAAATAATGTTGAATTTGGCTTGAGAAATTGATATGCATTAAAGGTGTATATTTTTGGTGTTTGAAAGAGCATATCCGCAGGCAAGATTGCAGTGATGATTTCACCTAGCTTTATTGCTTGGTTCTAGCTTTTGTCTGCATGGATCAGGATTACTTCTGACATCTTTTATATATGTGGCTAGAGACGCAGTTAGTCCTGTTAAAAAATTTGCATTGTTTCTTGTCTGTTTTGATCATAGGAACTGGGTCAAATTTTGATATGGTTTGGATGCAATGGACTTTAAAAGTGAGATATGTATGTGTATGGTCAGCATATTGTGATATATAGACACCTATGGATATCTTTACTTGGATCGTTCATTACAGATATGTATGTAGCATTCAGACATTGTGAGATTAGAGTGTTTCCTTAATATATGATTTATAGTTACTTGAATGTGCCATTTGACCTTTCAAAGGTTATTTTTATTGCAACTGCAAATAGGGTGCAGCCTATACCTGCGCCTCTTCTTGATCGGATGGAAGTCATTGAGCTAACAGGTTATACAGCTGAAGAAAAGCTTAGAATAGCAATGAGGCATTTGATTCCTCGTGTTCTGGATCAACATGGATTGAGTCCTGAATTTCTTCAAATACCTGAGGTAGTCCATTTCCATATATGCATTATTTTTTGGCCCAGGCTTTTACGTAATAATTCGGGATAATGCTAGTGTATGCTGCTGTTTACTAATTTATACTTTCAATTTGGTTATGTTGATTGTAATTTCTTCACTTCGCAGTGTCATTTTGTTTCGTATAGACAATCTTGGCATAGCGGTTATTCTTTTCTTTAACCCTTGCTATTATGTGAAACTTAAATATATATATATAAGCATCCCCAAGAGTGAGAAGTGCATCTGTAAGAATTTGGAGCAACATTATAGATTGTGGTCATAGAGTAAGAAAAGTAAGCAAAAGATCTTGAATGCCATGCTTTGGGAACGAGTACTAAAATCTGTCTCTCTATTTTGGTACGGAATAGAAAGGGTGCTAGAAGCTTCAAATCTGGTTCCCATTTTTGACAATTAAAAGTAAAAGACAGGTGCACTACAATTACACATCTTGTCAACGAGACAATGAAATGGTTCCTTGTGTTCTCTATCTGGACCTTAACTCAGCTTTGGCTCTTTCAGATACTTCCCATTTAATATGCCAAATATATCCATATTCTAACATCAATGAGGCAGATTCCCCAGATGCTTTTGGTCATTGACAATGCAAAACAATGTGATTGCCATAGCTAATATCATTATAGAATTATTATCTCCTTCCTGGAGGTCCCAATTCCACCTTCAAACGTGTTCCTGTCATTTGCTTGTTGCCTAGAAGGTTCTAACATCTACCAGGTGTTATTTTGAACAATCTCATCGCTTCTCATCACTGAAAGTTGTACAGGAGATTTTATGTCCTTGTTAGGGTGTTGATGTGTGAGTGGTAATTAGTTTTATGTTTTCTATGTTAGATGTTGCTTGCACATCTTAAGTCATATTGTGAAATGCAAACTAAACCTTGCAGTTTTTATCTGACTTCTGAACTCTGGAAGGCAGAATTTAGGTTTGAAACATTTCTGTCCTATTAAAGATGATATTAGTGCTGGTTGGGTAAGAGGCTGGGTGGTTATGATTTCAAGAGATGTTTAGGATCTGCAGCTGATTGAACTTTAATTATGACTTGATGTTTGAGATATAATTGGGCGTAAGCTAAGTATTTTCAAACAGAAAATGTTTATATCTTCACCAATAATCTTTAGAGGCTGACACGATGCGATGTGACTTAAAATGGGTCTCTCTCAGAAGTAATATGTTTATTCTATGCATTATATTTGTGGTTTTTTATTTGAGTTATTTCTTTGTATATGAGAGGTGGGGATGCTAATTTATGATTCATCTAATTTCCTCTCTTCCCAACATTTATTTGGCTTTGTAGGCTATGGTGAAGCTTGTCATTCAAAGGTACACTCGTGAGGCTGGTGTTCGGAATCTTGAGAGGAGCCTGGCTGCTCTGGCTCGTGCAGCAGCAGTAAAAGTTGCTGAGCAAGAGCAAGTTGTCCCCCTGAGTCGGGATATGCATCGGCTTGCTTCACCACTTGTAGAGAATAGACTTGCTGGGGGAGCTGAGATGGAAATGGAAGTCATTCCAATTGGTGTCAACAATCATGAAATATCAAACACCTTCAGCATAGCTTCACCTTTGGTTGTGGATGAGCCTATGCTGGAAAAAGTTCTTGGGGTAAATTCTCTTCCTATATTGTTTATTTGGTTGTATCATGTCTGACGATAATTCCTTGCATGAAAAAAATGTACCTCATGTTAATAATCATATTATCTGAATGGTTTACTTATAATTGGTTAATCATATCCCGAGTCTTGCATGATTCCAGACCATCATTATCACTTGCAATTTTCACAGGCTTATTTGCTGTTTTTCTAGTGCACCCTTTTGGATAAAGCTTTTCCTAAGATGTGCTTGTTCACATTGACGATAATGGTTGCAAATACTTTTGTGGCTTTGTTCTATCTATTATCCATCTGACTATGGGCTATTCTTCCTCCATGCTGTCCAGCTTCTTTGGCATAATGTTCTTGGATTTTGCATCTGGCTCATCTTCGAGCAATAATGATGAGAAAGGTTAAAAACGCTGTAACAGTAAACTAAAACTTGTTTTGTCCCCTATGCAGCCTCCTAAGTTTGATGATAAAGAAGCTGCGGATCGTGTTGCCACTCCTGGTGTCTCTGTTGGACTTGTTTGGACTACTTTTGGTGGAGAAGTTCAGTTTGTGGAAGCTACGGCAATGGCAGGAAAGGGTGAATTACATCTTACTGGACAGCTCGGTGATGTTATCAAGGAATCAGCACAGATTGCTCTGACATGGGTATGCCATTATTGCCTTTGGTTTATACAGACGTCATCTCAGTATTCTTTCCCTTGTCTTCTGTCATGATACTGGAAATTGATCACACGGATGTTTTAATAAACATGACCTTATAAGACAATGACCATTGACCTGCTCTGTTGATTGCTATACATTATGAGTATATGGGAGCATTTTGAAGTGGTCATCTAATTTATGTCTTTTTTTTTTTTTTTTAAAAAGCTCCATGAATGTTGTATTAAGGTTTTCTCTTGGCCTTCATTATCTTCATCTGTTAAAATTGTCAATTAAGTTAACCATATATGTCTTTTACTTATTTTGCTTCCCTTATGCTTATGGCTGACTTGCATAACCTAATATTAAATGTCATGTATAGACTTTAGAGAAAGGGTCTTTGTCTTGAAGTTGTAAACGATGAGCATCAGATCAAGTGTCATAAAGTAGAATGATCTCTTACTAATTTCATCTAGGGTGTCGGTCATCATACTCAAATTCATAAGGGAGTGTCCTCTGAGCATCTCTTCTTTGCAGGTAAGAGCCAGGGCAGCTGATCTCAAATTGGCAAGCCCAGAAGAAATCAATCTACTTCATGGTCGGGATATACATGTTCACTTTCCCGCTGGTGCAGTACCCAAGGACGGACCCTCTGCAGGGATTACTCTTGTAACAGCATTGGTTTCATTGTTCAGTCAAAGAACTGCTAGATCAGATACTGCAATGACTGGAGAGATGACATTGCGAGGTCTGGTATTACCGGTTGGAGGTATCAAGGACAAGGTACACTTTCACCTAAATTTGCTGATCCGTTCTATACATGAGTTCAAAATTCTAGCGAAGTATTTTCTATATTTATTTAAAAAATCTTGTGATTGCTATCCAACCAAAATATAAAAAAAGATGTTGGATTAAATTGGAGTTCATTAAATATAGAAGCTGAAGAATTTTCCATCCATCTATCCAGGTTTTGGCCGCACATCGTTATGGTATCAAGAGAGTAATTCTTCCAGAGAGGAATCTGAAGGACTTGGCTGAAGTGCCATCAGCCGTGCTAGCTAATCTGGAGGTACATTTCATCTTTCTTAGGATGCATCTGTTTAGTGGAAAATATTTTCCAGACTTTTCTATAACGTATATCCCACAGTTTTGCAAATGTTAGTGGTTTTTGGTTGTAAATAGTGGTGAAAAACGTAGTAATGGTCGTCCATGAGCAAGCATCGAAAATATTAATGGAAAATGGGGAATATGATTTTCTCATTTTGAAATAGGAAATTTTTTGTTACTTCTAATTAAATTTTCTATTGAAATTTTTGGTAATGTTTGGTGGTTTTATGCTTAACTGCAGTAGAACCTGCCACGTTTTGAGATTTTTGCGATAGTATTCAACAAATTATAGGCCATTAAGTGTAGCAAATGTTGGGAAAAATCTGCATAATGTTTTTGTGAAACACGCACTGCATTAGTTATCTGTAATTTTCTGTTAGTTGGTATGACTTACCGGAATTTGTTGACTTCTTGTTCATAGATAATACTAGCTAAGAGAATGGAGGATGTCTTAGAACATGCTTTTGAAGGTGGTTGTCCTTGGCGACAGCACTCAAAGTTATGACAATATTCGCAGAGCAAAAAGACATGACAAGGCGCTGGATAGAAATTTGCTGGTTTGCTTCAAAATGTGATCCAAACTACTCGTCGGTTAAATGACTTTTCAGTGTATGTACAGGGGCAAGTTGTATATTTTTGGGGGAGATCCTGCTGCTGGTAAATCAGAGAAAGAAAGTGTCCATACCTTACAATCTGCCACCATGGAGCTGGATGAAGAGACGGTAGACATTTCTTTGATATTGGAGGCTCGTAATGTGGAGTTCATCTCGTTTGTGCTGTATTCTTTTTCAACTGCCATGTTGTATTTGATTAAGGGGGTCAGCATGTGCTACTACCCATTTTATTTATAGTTACACACTCTCTCTCTCTCTCATGTTAAGTCACTTGTATACAAAACCAGAAATTACTTGATCTCAATATATTCACTTGCTGCATCAGCTTCAGCTATAGTAAACTTAACAACCCTTCTGGTTTAGCTTAGTGTTGACAGTGCAACGAAATTATTTATTTATTTTGTGGTTGGCGTGCCCTATTAAGAGAGAAAAAAAAAATAATAAATTGTAAAAATTTGCTGCAGGATAAAATATAACCCTAAGAGTTGGTTTAAATTTTGATACTCGTTTCTTAAAAAGATTAGTTTAGTACAATTATATTTGTAGAAGACACAAGTTTAATGTAATGATATTGAACCCGTCTTTCTAATAAACGAGTTTAAAACAAAACTTATGCAATATAAAATTTCAAAAACTCAAATAAAATAAAATAATGAAATGCCTATTACAAGCCTTTGGTATTTTTTGAGAATGAAATGATCTTTGGCCTTTGTATGGAAATAATGCAAATTTTGAAAATAATTATGAAAATATAGCATCAGGAAAAATTATTCCAAATATAAAGGTAAAAAACGCATGTAATGCCTGCATGTGTCTTTGACCAATTTATTTTAATGAGAAAGGCGCATGTGCATCACAAAACCCACTTGCAATTTAGGTGATTATACACAAATCCTCTAAGTGTGTCAATATCCAAACTTATTACAACCAACTACTTCTATAACTCTATTTCATCCATGTACATAGCTAAGACATTATTTTAGTAACAAATTTCTACCCCATTCAACAAATAATCAGTGAAACAACAGTCAATTTGAATCAAAGATGCAATGACATTAATTGGAAGAAGTTTGAAATTGTTTCAATAATAAGTTTCAAATAATAAGTATGAAAAAATTACAATATGTACACTTTATTCTTTTCTTTTCTTTTCTTGTCTCTCCTCTTGAAAATAGCCCAACCAAAGTAGGACTAAAGACTCCAACTTTAGCTACTCTTGAGGCAATTCTTATTCTTCCCTACCACCACGTTCTTCTTGTTCAGCTCTAGTTCATATGTCCTATGTAATAAAAGTGAAAATATGTCAACATTAACATGGATTACCATAATGATACCAATAAGTATAATGTTAGCACTATAACATTATTTTTTCTTGTATACTTTGTAATTATAAATACCTAGTCCTGTATATTTCTACATGGGAACATCCTATGATTATGACCCTCTTCCCTACACATACTGCAATTGAGCATATCAGGTCGGTCATGTAGATCCATTTCCATCTTTTATTGCTTTCTCCTTAGCTTACCCTTTCCAGGTGCAGCATTTCGATCGGGTACTAAACTTGGGAAGCTTGCAGGAGCAGGTTAGTCAAGTTCATTACCAAGAGAAAGGAAATGAGCATTATAAAATTGAAACTGATTGGACTACCTATATGAATGCCTAACAAATGAGTTGCCATCTGCTCTTACATGAGCACTGGCAATAATAGCAAGGGATCCGATATATTTGCCATTTGTTATAGTCACATATATGATTTGACAATGTCAACCTTTTGTGTTCATTCACCTCTCTTTAAACCATATACAACACGCTGGATTTTCGTGTAGATTTCAAAGAGCCCTGTGATGTGATGGAAGCTTGTTACTTGATGTCTACTAGCTTTACCACTCCATTTGTTTAGCATTTTTACTACATATGTAGTGAATATTTCTTTCCTTTGAATACCCGCCATGGCCTTAGCATGCCTACTCTCTTAGTTCACAACACAGTTGTGGAAAATTTTTTTAACAACTGCAGCAACTAGTAAGCCCTTAACACCAACCAATATAGAATTGTATGCTTCAGCAACATGAGGGACATGATGTTGACATGAGAGAAGGGGTAACTCAGCTTCATAAGACATATTAACATAGCCCAGTAGCTGATAAGTTCATATTTTACACAACTTTTAATAAGCAATTAGTGATTAATTTGTCTTGAATTTTATGAAAATTGCTAGAAGTGGTACTCGGATTGTTTAAGTTCATGTTTTAGGTCTAAATTGAACAAAAGAAAGCATAACAAGGAAGTTTGAGCTGAAATTGAAAAATCTCAGGGGGGTACGCTAGCTTTTCTGGAGTATACACCACCAGCGTACAGTCGGCCTACAGGATCATCGAAACGTTAAACCTTAACATTGCTTCTACGTTGCTGGCTTTCGACCCAGCTTTGAAGTGGAACAGATTCAAGAATTCAAAGACCGGCAAAAATAGTCCTATACACCGCCAGCCTTCAGGGGTTCATGCTGAAGATCAGTAGCCAAAAATCAAGCACTGGCTCAACACTACCAGTGTGGGAATACACGAAGGCCAACTTCTGCAATTTTTTCAAACGTCGATTTTTTGGGAATCAAAGCCGCCGATGTTAAGACGGTGTTGAATGTGAACAGAATGCAATTTATTAAAGCCGCTACAAGCACAGCCGGCCTTGAGGTGGATCTAGTCGACCTTTATGTTTCTATCATACACCGGCATTTCAAAACCCTACGCCGCTGGCTTTCAAGTAGTGTAGGTCATCCACAGAAACCAAATTGTTAAAGCCGAAGCCAAAGACCCTAGTGTTCAAAGCATTGTAGGAATGTACGCCGCTGGTAAGTCGCCGGCGTAAAAAAGTGTAACTACCAGCGTACGTTTTGTAACTGCAAAAATTAGATGAAATGCTCAGAATTTTTCTTATATATTCTAGGGTTTCCTTCACATAGGGACATTCGAAAATCATCAGAAAAGAGAGAAAAAGAGAGTTTTAATAATGTTTGAGTCTGTTTCTTCTTTATGGCACTAAAACCCTAATATTCTAGCAACATAGAGGTGATTAGGGTTTAGATACAATCAAGCAATGCTCACATTTGTGAGATGATGGACTTAGAGACATCATTTTATGGAAAGGAAGCAATTTTAAGGTGTTTCTATCCCTGTTTTATTTTATATATATGCTTGATTGTATTTTGAGATGATTGTTCATAGATTGTTATGATTATGCATGAATGGATTCGATGAATTAATTTATGAATCATATTGATATTGATTTTAATTATTTGGGAATTTAGTTATCTTTGCTTGTAATTTGTTTAATATATGCCTGATCAACATAAATTGGATGGATAGGATTAGAGATACCCGGGAGAGATTCGATGATTCATACAAGTAAAACTTAAGTTTTTGAAAAAGATTTGTCGTAGGGATATGCAAGTCTATGATGAAATTTAAGAATTCACTGATCTTATTATGGCTTGAATTACAAATTTAGGTCACTTGGCGGTGCTTAGTTTGTAGTTTTAACTAGAATAGTAATTTTGGTGAGAGAAAATTACTATTAAACAGTTAATCATAGATAAATTGCCTTGGCAGAATAGTTTATGTTTTGATAGGATTTTTTTACTACTCCGGGAGGTGAGCAATTTCTAGTGAATTTGATTAAATCCCAAATAATCAACTTCAAATATCAATTTGAAGCATGAGTTATTTCAAATGAGAATATAAATGCATTATTCATATTTGTATCTGCATCTCCTAAACCTATATCCCTCGTTGTTGTTGCTAGAATATACGGTTTTAATCCTTAATGATCATTTGGTAGTTAATTTTTAGTCAATCATCATAGAGTAATTAAGAATATGAAATTTGATGTCTTAGATTAGGGTAAGATTCAAATTATAGTAATTAGCTATATAGCTCCATATGGATACGACATGGACTTTCCAGATAATATTGCATTGTATTCGGTGATTTTGTTGATCGGTTAAGTATTACACTTGTGTCTGAATTGAAAATTATTAGAGTATAATAGGTATAAATACTGCAGTTTCAAATTGACACCGTTGCCAGGGAGCTACAGTTGCTGATATTAGGAAAGTAATTAAGCCCTTAGACTAAGCACATAAATTTAGAAAATCTTTTAAAATCTGAAAAAGAAAAAAAAAATATTACCAAAAATAGTTTACCTTGATCAATTTGTTCTTGTATGTTAAGTGAACAGGTCCAAGACTTATAATTTGATCCAGAAATTGACAGGATTTATCACCGGAGATTAAGAGAGAGACGAGCAGAAAATACAAGAGCAATGGAGAGGGAGGAAAATCCTCAAGGAGGAGATGGGAGAAGGAATGGAGATCATGGAAATGGATACAGTGGGAACCCTACTAAAGGGCAACAAAATTTGCCAATTCCTGTTATGGCCAATGATAATTCTCCTCATCCGATAGCAGAAAATGAGATTCACAGACCTATATGGGAGCACTTTATGCCCACAGTTGATGGAGTTGCATCATCCATTGATTGATCCGCTATTCATGCAAATAACTTTGAGTTGAAGCTAGCTCTGATACAAATGGTGCAAGTAGATCAATTTATTGGAGGTAATTTTGAAAATCTACATGACCATCTAAAGAATTTCCTGCAAATTTGTGCTACCATAAAGAGTAATGGGGTTTCTAATGATGCTATTCGCCTTCAACTATTCCCTTTTTCACTTAGGGACAAGGCGAGAAGTTGGTTAAATTCTTTACCCCCACACTCTTTAACAACTTGGGATCAGTTGGCACAATAATTTTTGGAACAATTCTTTCCTCCTAACAAGACAATCCAACTAAGGAATGGAATCTTTTCCTTTCGGTAGTATGAGGGCGAAGCCCTATATGAAGTGTTGGAAAGATTTAAGGAGCTCCTCCGACGTTGAACCCATCATGGAGTCTCTCTTCATGATCAGATGAGAATCTTCTACATAGCTCTTGGAGATCAATTGAAAACAATGATTGATGCGACAGTAGGTGGGAGCTTGATGTACAAGAGTGCTCCAAAGGCTTATGATTTAATCAATGGGTTGGCAACAACAACCTTTCATTCGCATAGTGAGCGGAATAAGTCGAGACCGGTAGGGGCCATTTATGAATCAAAGATAGTTTCTAAACTTCAACAACAAGTGGAAAACCTATGTTAGGATCAAGACCGAGTTATAAACCGAGCATGAATGCAATCTCTCATAATGATCCTAACATGAGTTGTTTAGAGTATCCAATGGAAGATTCCTATGCTCCAAATTCTAGCAACGAGCAAGCAAACTATGTGAATCAATATGAGAAAAGAGCTGGGAATTACAATCCATATTCCAACACTTACAATCCTGGATTGAGGGATCATCCAAATTTTTGATGGAGCAATCAGAATACACCTCAAGCATTGCCACCACCACCACCACCACCACCACCACTTGTGCATCAACAACAAATAAATCCACAAAACGAAAAGGATAAAATAGTTAAGCTTTTGCAGGAGATATTAAAAAAGAAAACTAATCAAGATTTAATCATTCAGGATATGCAAACTCAAATAGCTCAGTTGTTTGAAACATCAAGATACTGTCCTCAAGGCACTCTTCCAAGTACTACTGAAAAGAATCCTAAAGAGGAGATGAAAGTAATCATTCTTATAAGTGGAAAAGAAGTCACCAAGAGTGGTACAGGAAGCAGTCTAGAAATGCAAGAAAAAGTGAAAGAAAAAGGTAAAATGATTGATGACCAAGGCAATGGAACGCATGAGGATAGGGCTAAATATTAAAAAAAAATCAAGTTGAATGTGCCATCATCAAGCCATGATAAACGGAAAAGAGAGGTGGAAGAAGATGAAAGATGGAAGCTAAAAGTGAAGCATTATGTTCCACCTATTCCTTTTCCTGGGAGGTTGAAGCAGCAACAACTGGACCATCAGTTTGAGAAGTTTTTGGAGGTTTTCAAAAAGTTGCACATCAACATTCCATTCATGGATACACATGAATCAATGCCATCATATGTGAAATTTATGAAGGATATCCTCACAAAGAAAAGACGACTAGCTAAACATGAGACTGTCATGCTAAACCATGAATATACAGTTATTCTTCAAAATAAGTTGCCACCAAAATTGAAAGATCCGACCAGCTTCACTATCCATTGCATCATTAGGGAATCATATTTTGATAAGGCACTTTGCGATCTTGAAGCAAGTATAAATCTTATGCCATTGTCAATTTTTAAGAAATTGAGGCTAGGAGAGTGTAAACCTACCATAGTTTCCTTACAACTAGCTGATAGAAGCATTAAACATCCAAGAGGGATAATGGAGGATGTGTTAGTCAAGGTGGACAAATTTCTTTTCCGGTTGATTTATCGTGCTTGATATGGTTGAAGACTGGGAGATCCCCTTGATCTTGGGAAGACCTTTCTTAGCTACCAGACAAGCATTGATTGATGTGGCATAAGGAAAATTGACACTTCGGGCCATGGATGAGCAGGTTACTTTTGATGTGTTTCGATCTCTTAAACACTTAGCTGGTAATCATACTTGCTTCCATGTTGATATTATTGATCAACTAGTTCAGAAATATAAGGAGGATACTTTTGAGATGAGTGGATATTCCAAGCATGAACTATCACCAGATTGGAGTGATGATGAGAATGAGCTTGATATTCCTCATGATGGAATTGAAGTAGATGAGCAGTTGATGGAGCCTGATGATCAAGACAGTAGTGTAGATGAAGTAAATCGAAATCACTCGATGGATACAACTGCTGTAGCTTGGATGAGACCACCTCAGTTTGAGCGCTCAAAGGCCAGCACAAATACGTTAATTCCATCCATACAAGAGCCGCCTAAACTTGAGTTAAAACAACTTCCTGAACACCTCAATACGGTAATCATTTCTATAGAGTTGTCATTTGAGTAAGAGAGTAAGCTAATTGAGGTGCTTAGAAGTCATAAGGAGGCTATTGGGTGGACAATTACAGATATTCACGAAATTCATCCATCTGTATGTACTCATCGGATCCTTATGGAAGCCGAATGCAAGCCTACAATCCAACCACAGAGAAGACTTAATCCTACTTTGAAAGAAGTAGTGAAGAAGGAGGTACTAAAGCTACTTGACACCGAAATCATTTATCCTATCTCCGACAGTAAGTGGGTGAGTCCTACTCAAGTGGTACCCAAGAAAGGGGCTATGACAGTTGTGCATAACAACAAGAATGAGTTGATACCAACTTGGACTGTGACTGGATGGAGGGTATGCATCGACTATCGAAAGTTGAATGACACCACCCGTAAAGATCATTTTCCTCTTCCCTTCATAGACCAAATGCTATAGAGGCTAGCCAGACATGAATATTATTGTTTCTTGAATGCGTATTCGGGCTATAGTCAAATTCCTATAGCTCTAGAGGACCAGGAGAAGACTACATTTACCTATCCGTACAGTACGTTTGCATTCAGGCGTATGCCTTTTGGCCTATGTAATGCACAAGCTACTTTCCAAAGATGTAGGATGGCACTATTCTTAGACATGATTGAAAAATTCATAGAAGTCTTCATGGATGACTTTTCTGTATATGGAGCTTCATTTGATAATTATTTGGATAATTTGTCATTAGTGCTCAAGAGATGCAAAGACACTCACCTGGTTTTAAACTGGGAAAAGTGTCACTTTATGGTGCAAGAAGGAATTGTGCTAGGCCATAAGATTTCCAGTAAAGGAATTAGCTAAAGTAGAGGTGATTTTCAAGTTGCCACCACCAGTGAATGTGAAAGGAATATGGAGTTTCCTTGGACATGCAGGATTCTACAGGAGGTTTATCAAGGACTTTTCTAAGATTTCAAAACCTCTTTGTACTTTACTAGAAAAAAGATACTCATTTTTCTTTTGATAGTGCCTGTTTACAAGCTTTTGAGATTTTAAAGGAAAAGTTGACCACAACACCAATCATTGTAGCACCAGATTAAGAGCTACCATTTGAGCTTATGTGCAACGCTAGTGATATAGCAGTTGGTGCAATGCTTGGTCAAAGGAGGAGCCAAGTTTTTCAGGTAATTTACTACGCTAGCAAGGTGATGAATGACGCACAATGAAATTATGCTACCACAGAAAAGGAATTGCTAGCTGTAGCATTTACTTGTGATAAATTCAGGTCATATCTTATCGGTTCTAAGGTAATTGTTTATACTAACCATTATGCACTTAAGTACTTATTAGCACAATCAGATGCAAAGCCTAGGCTTATAAGGTGGATCTTGCTTTTGCAAGAATTTAATATTGAAATTAGAGATAAGAAGGGAGTGGAAAATGTTGTTGCTGACCATCTTTCAAGGATTGTAAATGAGAAAGATGAGTTACCTATTAATGAATCATTCCTTGATGAGTATCTCTATCAAATTTCAATTAAAGATTTACCTTGGTACGTAAATATAGTGAATTATTTGGTTTATGGAATTTCACCATATAAATTTTCTCATCACTAGAAACGAAAAATTTTATCAGATGTGAAACAATATTTCTAGAATGAGCCATTTCTTTTTAAAAGCTATGCAAACCAAGTAATTAGGAGATGTGTACCTGCATATGAAATTGCTGATATACTTTATCATTGCTATAATCGAGAAGCTGGGGGTCATTTTGGTGTGGAAAGAACTGCTCCAAGGTACTTCAATGTGGATTTTACTGGCCCACTTTGTTTAAAGACTGTAGAGAATATGTTTAAAGTTGTAATCAATGCCAAAGAACAAGGAACATTTCCAAGTGGCATGAGATGCCACAGCATGGGATCCTAGTGATAGAGATCTTTGATGTTTGGGGATATATTTTATGGGACCATTCCCATCATCCTTCAATAACAAGTATATCCTTGTAGCGGTTGATTATGTATCAAAATGGGTTGAAGCCGTTGCTCTTCCTATTAATGATGCACGAGGAGTACTTAAGTTCTTAAAAAGAAACATTTTCACTAGGTCTGGGACACCAAGAGCAATTATTAGTGATGGAAGAACTCACTTCTGCCATAAACAGTTTGACAATTTACTTGCAAAGTATGGAGTGAGACATAAGGTGGCCGCACCTTATCATCCTCAAATAAGTGGTCAGGTAGAGTTATCTAATAAAGAGCTTAAGCGAACCTTTGAGAAAACAATCAATTCATCAAGGAAGGATTGGTCGCTAAAGCTTGATGATGCACTTTGGGCCTACCGAACTGCTTATAGGAACCCCATTGGAATGTCCCCATACCCTATGCTGTATGGAAAAGCTTGTCATCTCCCTATGGAATTGAAACACAAAGCTTACTGGGCAATAAAGTTCTTGAACTTTGATCGGCAAACTACAAGGAACCACAAGTTACTCCAATTGAATGAACTGGATGAGTTTCGAAACGAGGCTTTTGAGAATGCTCACATCTACAATGAGAGAACTAAGAAGTGGCATGATAGGCAAATCTTATATCGAGAATTCAAGGAAGGACAAAAGGTTTTACTCTACAACTCTCGTTTAAGGCTTTTTCCTAGTAAGCTAAGGTCTAGGTGGTCGGGCCCATTTGAGATGACAAAAGTCTTCCCTTATGGAGTGATTGAAATCAAGAAAGATGGAGAGGAGCCGTTCCAAGTCAATTGTCATCAACTGAAACACTTTTGGGAGAGGAGATTTGTGGAGGCAATTAAGAAGGACTTGGATCTTAAAGATCCAAGCTGAGGTTATAAAGGGAAAGTCGGGCTAAGCGACTCTAAACTAAGCACTTCTTGGGAGGCAACCCATGTCTAACTTAAAATTAGTCTTTTTGTTTTGTTTTTTCTAAATTAGTTTTTAGTATGTACAGATCAAGCAAAAGAGGAAAATTGCGCTTTTAACTGATAAGGAAGATTCAACTTCAAAGAGAGAATGAGGAACAATTTAGGAAAGCTCTAAGGAATTGCAAGATAAGTATTCTAATTTTTAGAGTACAAAATTTTTGCTATTAGAGCTATATTCTAATTATTTAGAGAGATATAAAAAAAAGGAGAGAAATGCTGAACGCCGACAATTGGAGATTCAAAGTCGCCGGCTTAAAGCCAGCATTTGCAATTGAGGCCAAAAACCATGAGAACCCTAGCTCGATATCATTTACACCGCCAATATTTGGGGTGGCATAATTATCATTTTTAAAGGTATTTAATCCCTATGAATGCTGACACCTGGGTTTTTAACACCACCAGTGTTGAATCCAGCGTATACTTGTACGCCGGCAGTGAAAAAGGGAAAGTCGTCGGCCATTTGCTCTTGACAAGAATTAAAATTTTGATATATCGATACTTATGCCGCTAGCGTACTCAACAAATTTGTCGGCGTATATTCTGCAATTTCAATTTTTAATAGGTATCTCTCTCTCTCCCCCTCATTTCTCTCTAACTCACTCACACTCCGACACCTCCACTAACTTGGACATTGTTTGGACTCAATCAAGTCAGTAATTTTTTCTCTCAATCTCATTCTTTATGCTTAATTGATTACAATTATTTTGCTATAAATCTTTGTAACATGTTGCAAATTGAGATTGAGTTGAAATTGTGTTGCAAATTGAGACAAAGAGGATGGGATTACAAATTGGTTGGATTGGTGAATTAGCGGCTGCTAATGGTTGTTTGACTGATATGGATTGTTGTATGCATGTTGGATTACACTATAATTGCATTACTTGTTCTGATTTTAAGAATGCGTGAATTAGGGTTCTAGAATGAAAAATTGGGTTTGAAAATTCGAAATTTAGGGCTTTTGTGTTTTTACTGAAATTGGATGAACAAAATGGTTTTCTATGCTGTGATTTAGCTCCAATTAATTTAATTACTCTAATTTGGACTGACGAATTCGAAATTGTGCCAATTTTGAAGATTAAATAAGGTTTAGAAGTGTTTAAAAGAGTTTTTGATGCAATTGTTTTGAAAATCACAACTTACACTTTTCCCACTCAATTTTGAATTCCTAATGTTCAATTCTAAGCTGGCTAGTCTAGGCTGCCAGCTTTGATTCCACTTTGCAAGTGTAGATTTGTCGACACCAATTCCATGCCATATGTTTCATTGTTTGATACGCTTAGTATTCCAGATTTGTTTAAACTCATGTTGTGACATGTATTAGGTATATATTATGAGTGCATTCAACCAAATTGCTCTGGGATTATTAGAATTAGAATTGTGCTAAGTCTTGTTCATAAATGTTATTACATGATGTGTTAGATTTAAGCTTTAACTCAAACATAATTCTACTATTGATATTTTATGAGCAGTGAATTCCTTTTATAATTATAATTAAGATTGATATTTTTGCAGATATGGCTCCAAAACAAAAGAAACAACGCATTACTGGGCCATCTTCTTTAGGATCTCAGTCTAGGAATGTTTTGTCCAGTCAGCAGTACGCTAAGGAACGAAAAAAATGACTTCTGAAAATAGATCTCATGAACTCCCAATATATGGATTGGGAGTTATTAGATGACTTTGGCATTCGTGATCGGGTACTAAATTTGATAGGAGATGAAGCTTGGCTGAAGATTTTTGGATGGAGAGAACTTGCATAGAAAAATCTAACCATTGAAGTTCTCTTCACTTTAAAAGTGGAGTTAAAGGGAGATGATTCCAAATTTGTCTTTTAGGCTTATTGGCAGATTCAAGAGATTAGGTTAAAGGCAATGGGGAAGGTTCTGGGCTTATATGATGAGGAACAGGACAATTTAGAACTTCCTAACTCCTGGCCCAAAGGAGAGAATGCCATGACATAAGAAGCTTATTAAGCTGAGTTGATTGCTCCTTCACAAGATCCTTACATTGCATCCAAATCGTTTGCCTCCACCTTTACAAAAGTGGAACATCGGCTTCTCCATCATATCCTTGCATACACACTGAGTTGCAAGAAGACTAGTCACAATAAAGTGACTAGTTTTGACATGTTTTATTTGTATAGTCTCATTGTAGACTATAGGACTGATTTGGGAGTGGAAATAGCAAATTTCATCTTTAGGCAAGCTAATGATACCGGGACCAAGTTCTTGTTTTGTGGAGGTTACATCACCAAACTATTGAAGAAGATGGGGATTTTTGAAGAACCAGTTGGTGAGAGGATTGATAGCAAGAAGATCTCAGCTGCACCATTTAGAGGCTGAGGACTTTTCAAAGTCCCTAGGGGAGTTTGGCAGGCAGCAAATGAGATTCATGATCAATGTATTCAGCCTCCAGCAACTCCTACTGACATTCCATCATCTTCTCCTCCTCCACCAGGTACTTCATCTAGATATGATATGGACTAGCTCAGGCTAGATATTCAAGAATTAAAAAAGTAGAATCAAGAGCTCTGGGATAGATAGGATAAAGAAATCAAGAAAAACAAGATATTTTGAAGTATGATCTTCAAAGCAGTGAAAGCTGCTATTTGTTGCATCAATCAAGTAGCTGAGGATGAGTTGATCTATGAGACTTCTACTAAGTCTAAACCCAGCTCAGAGCACACTTCCACAGCCAGCTCAGAGCATATCAGCCGATTCAGTCCAGGGCCAGAGAGTTAGAGACCCTGCTAGCTTTCATTTACTTTATTTGTTTCTTATTTTTCATTTGGCTTGTACTTATTATAAGCACCCAAGTCCCTGTGAGTAGACTCTTTCTGATCTACATTTATCTTAGTAGATAGCTTTTTATTTTTCTTTTGTAGTGACTATAGTGCAGAAAACAAAGCAAACACACTCTCTTGCACTGACATTTTGATGACTTTGAAATAAATGAAATCAGGAAAGTACCAATTTCTTTTTCTTACACTTTTTATTCCTTTCCTCTAATTGAAAATTACTGATAAACAGTGAGGACATTGTTTGATTAAAGTGTGGGGGAAGGGATAACTGCTGGAGAATGAATGAATGAAGTTGCGAAATTGATCTAGATGTCTAAATTGCTGCTATTTATTTGAAAATGTATGACATATGTAGGATTGATTTGAATGAAATGCTCATACCCACTTTGAATTTTTGGTCTTAGAGTAATTTATGGCGAAATTCTGCCAAAATTTTTCAAAAATTTCTTAAAATTTGGAGATAGTATAAAATATTGATGGATAACATTTAAAAAACAAAGAAAAAATGAAAGTAACTTGCCAAAGTACCTTACTCACCTGCTGTTGTGATTAATTTACTTAGTTAAAATTAAGTTGTGAAATCCTTAAGAAACAAGTTTACTTTGTTTTTAGATTTGGAATTGGAAATTTGCAAGTCGGTCGAGTCCTTTTGTGAAAAATAAACAAGTTTACTTCTAGGAAATTTTAGTCTATATATACTCTTTGAGTTATGTTTATAACTTTATAACACTTAGTGAAAGAGGTAAATGAAAATTTTAACTTAGTGATCTTTTATAAAAATAAGTCTTAAATTTGTTATTGTATTCAGAAAGAAAGAAAGAAAGAAACAAGCATAGCCTCTACTCCACTGACTCAACTATTTGAGTCATGAGTATCTGAACTTGAATGTTAAATTGAGAAAGAGTTCTTAGGGGTCCTTTAAAAACTGGTCACTTGGGTGATAAACCCAAGATGTGCCAACTTAATGAACTCACTATAACGAGAAGGGAGGAAAGGAAAAAGTTCAATCTTTGAACTTTGAAAAGCAAAAAGATAGAGGCAAAAACCTCCCAAAAAGAAAATAAATGCTTATATGAAAAAGAAAAGAAAAATGAATGTAAAGATTCAAATGAAAGTAGACTTATAATAAAGAAAGAGAAAATCTAAGGGAAAAGTAGATACCATATGTTTTCATTTTGTGTTGCTAAGAGTATATATAAGCTAAAAGTCCAATGAAGTCTAAATTAGTATTTTTCCTCAATGGATTGTGTATCTACTTTTGAATAGAATGTTCTTTTGTTGAAAACTGATATTAAAACTTGTTTTGTCTGGATTAGCCTCTAAATTTAAATTAAAGTACTCTAATTACAAGAAAATATTGTGGTTAGAGTAATAGATACAAGAAAAGCAAGTTAAAAGAAAAGAATTGATGCTTGAATTATAAAAAATTGTACTACCTATGATAGATTTCAAGCATTTTGTTCTTAATTGTTTTGCTTAAGGACAAGCAAAACTTCAAGTGTGGGGGAGTTGATAAGATCATATTTTACACAACTTTTAATAAGCAATTAGTGATTAATTTGTCTTGAATTTTATGAAAATTGCTAGAATTGGTACTCGGATTGTTTAAGTTCATGTTTCAGGTCTAAATTGAACAAAGGAAAGCATAATAAGGAAGTTTAAGCTAAAATTGAAAAATCTCAGGAGGTACGCCAGCTTTTCTGGAGTATATGCCGCTGGTGTACAGTCGGCCTACAGGATCACCAGAATGTTAAACCTTAACAGTGCCTCTATGCTGTCAGCTTTCGACTCAGCTTTGAAGTGGACCAAATTCAAGAATTCAAAGGCCAGCAAAAATAGTCCTATAAACCGCTAGCCTTTAGGCGGTGCGTGCTGAAGATCAATAGCCAAAAATCAAGCACTGGCTCAACACTGCCAGTGTGGGAATACACGCAGGCCAGCTTCTACAATTTTTTCAGACGCCTACTTTCTGAGAATCAAAGTTGCTGACGTTGAGAAGGTGTTGAATGCGAATAGAATGCAATTTATTAAAGCCGTTACAAGCACAACCGTCCTTGAAGTGGATCTAGTCGACCTTTTATATTTCTACCATACATCGGCATTTGAAAACCCTAAGCCGCAGGCTGTCAAGCAGTATATGTCATCTATAAAAACGAAATTGTTAAAGCCGAAGCCAAAGCCCCCAGTGTTCAAAGCATTATAGGAATGTATGCCGCCTATAAGTTGCTGACGTAAAAAGTGTAACTACCGGCATACGTTTTGTAATTGCAAAAATTAGATGAAATGCTTGGCATTTTTCCTATATATTATAGGGTTTCCTTCACATAGGGACATTCGAAAATCATCAGAAAAGAGAGAAAAAGAGAGTTTTAATAATGTTTGAGTTTGTTTTTTCTTTAAGGCACTAAAACCCTAATGTTCTAGCAACATAGAGGTGATTAGGGTTTACATACAATCGAACAATGCTCACATTTGTGGGATTATGGATCTGGGGACATCATTTTATGGAAAGGAATCAATTTTAAGGTATTTCTATCCCTGTTTTATTTATATATATATATATATATATATATGCTTGATTGTATTTTGAGATGCTTATTCATAGATTGTTATGATTTTGCATGAATGGATTCAATGAATTAATTTATAAATCATATTGATATTGATATTGATTTTAATTATTTGGGAATTTAGTTATCTTTCCTTGTAATCTGTTTAATATGTGCCTGATCAACATAAATTGGATGGATAGGATTAGAGATACCCGGGAGAGATTCGATGATTCATACAAGTAAAACTTAAGTTTTTGAAAAAGATTTGTCGTAGGGATATGCAAGTCTATGATGAAATTTAAGAATTCACTGATCTTATTATGGCTTGAATTACAAATTTAGGTCACTTGGCGGTGCTTAGTTTGTAGTTTTAACTAGAATAGTAATTTTGGTGAGAGAAAATTACTATTAAACAGTTAATCATAGATAAATTGCCTTGGCAGAATAGTTTATGTTTTGATAGGATTTTTTTACTACTCCGGGAGGTGAGCAATTTCTAGTGAATTTGATTAAATCCCAAATAATCAACTTCAAATATCAATTTGAAGCATGAGTTATTTCAAATGAGAATATAAATGCATTATTCATATTTGTATCTGCATCTCCTAAACCTATATCCCTCGTTGTTGTTGCTAGAATATACGGTTTTAATCCTTAATGATCATTTGGTAGTTAATTTTTAGTCAATCATCATAGAGTAATTAAGAATATGAAATTTGATGTCTTAGATTAGGGTAAGATTCAAATTATAGTAATTAGCTATATAGCTCCATATGGATACGACATGGACTTTCCAGATAATATTGCATTGTATTCGGTGATTTTGTTGATCGGTTAAGTATTACACTTGTGTCTGAATTGAAAATTATTAGAGTATAATAGGTGTAAATAATCCAGTTTCAGTAGCCCCATGTGACTTCATTCATTCACCTGAACTAGAAGAACGCGGTGGTAGGGAAGAACAAGAAGCGCCTTAAAAGCAGCCAAGGTCGAAATCTTCAACTATAGCTCACTTTGGTCTAGTTTTCTTCAAGAGGAGAGATGAGATAAGAAAAGAAACGAATAAAGTGCACATATTGTAATTGTCCAAACTTATTATTTGAAAATATTATTGAAACAATTTCAAACTTCTCATAATTAATGTTATTATATCTTTTATTCAATTGATCGCTATTTCACTAAGTATTTGTTGAATGGAATGGGAATTTGTCACTAGAATAATGTCTTGGTTGGATAAAGGGATGAAATAGAATTGCAGAAGTAGTTGGTTGCAATAGGTTTGGATATTGACATGTATTTAGGAGACTTGTGTATAATCGCCTGTGTTACAGTTAGGTTTTGTAACACATGTTCCCTCTTCATAAAAGGAAGAGGGTGTGGGTGCCGCACACGCCCTCTTTATTAAAATAAATTTGGTTAAAGGCATAGGTACTACATGTGTCTTTGACCCTAATATTTGGAATAATTTTTTCTGGTGCCATATTTCCATAATTATTTTCAAAATTTGCATTATTTTCGTACAAAGGCCAATGATCTTACAACGTTTGCTCAGGTTACCTTGCTACAGTGCTTGAAAATCAATCCTCCGAATGATGTAACAAGTTTTGTAACTCTTCTTGGATGAAAAATAATGCTTGTTTAAGCTTACTATAAAAAACTAGTATGATTTTTATTTATTTTTCGTATGATGTTTGCTCCAGGTCCATATAATTAAGACTAATCTTTGCTTACATTAGTTGAAGAAGCAAAATTGTGAGTTTTATATAGTTGTAGTTAAATTTTCTCTTGAAGAAACATATTCAGTATAATTGTTAACTTACCTATACTTGCCTCTTTAAAATACAAATTTAACTTATTTATTTTTCAACCATCTTTCATTTGGTGACACTCTTGCAATTTTTTACTAAAAGATTTTTTTTCTTATCCTTAGGTATTCCTATATACATTGAGAATAAGAAGCTGGAAATTTATAGTAAAATATAAAAACTTTCTAGGCCTTTTAACTATTGCCATATTTAAGAGAACCTTACCAATATTATTACCAGAAAGGAGATTGTTGCACCATTTATTTCAAGACACATATGTGTTTGGAAATAGTTTATATATTGAAAATTAATTTTTTATAGTTTTTTCTTGTTTGTTTCACTATAAAAAAACCTTTTAACTAGAAAATATTCTTTTATAAGGAAAAATAATTTTCTTTGATAGAGATCTTACTCCTTTTAAAAAAATAATTTAACCTTGGGTAAATTACAAAAAACTTACCTATATTTTATGGTTTTATAGCTATATGACGTGTGTTTTATTTTTAAACAAACAACTTACCCGAGTTTTCCTCCATTTCGTTATCGTCTAAAAAACAATTGGTACAGTCACATGGGAGTCATATGCATTGTGAGAAACACATAAAACTCTCTTTCACAATTAACATTCAAAACAAAGGAACCCTATCTCCAAAATCATGATTCTACTATTACATAATCTTCCACAAACCACTTGTGTTTTCACAACCAAAAAGACCCATTTTCATTTCTTCTTTCCAAAATCAAGATCTCTAATTAAGAAAAACAAGAAAAGGAAAATAATATTAAAGTTTCTTTTTTAATACAAAATTGCTACTGGATCAAAATAATCCTAATTTTAAGCAAGTTCACCTCGTCTCTTGAAGAGAGGAGGTCTTCTATTTCGAACATACCTCTCTCTTGAAGAGACAAGGTCCTTGTTCTAACCAAGAGACAAAGTTAGAATTTCCACTGACATCATCTCTTCAAATCATAACGGTATTCTCAAACCCAATCTAGCTAATCACGATAAGGGAAAACACATAAAACATAATATGAAATATGGCCCGTCTTCGCCTGATGAAAATACAAGCAAATGGGGTACGCCGATGCAAACTTTGTTGGGGATGCTCTATAGATGGATCAAACTTTGTGACTGTGGCATCCCCATCTCCTCCATCAACACTGTACTGGTGAATGGGACAAGGTTTCGATCCAATTTAGTAAGTCCCTCTCCCATATCACATAGCAGTGACTATTGCCTCTTGTGTGGAGTTCTCGTGGTATGAATAACATAGATGTCTAGCATTTAGGTGTCAAATGGATGAGTATATGATGATGATGCACCAGAGAAATCGGGCTAAACATGGAAAAGGCTCTTATCATGGTGTACATGTGGGGGCGAAGGCTTGTTTGATATCTACAGCTATGTATCAGCCTCGCCCTCGCTCCTGACCCTATCCTCGACCACACCACTCCCTGTGTGGTCTGCATCTCTATACTGGATCATTGATATGAAATCTCACGAGCTCATCTACTACACGAATAACATCTCATGCAATGCCAGGAGTGTCCTCAAGTGGCATGTTGACGATCTGGTGAATGAAATCTACCTGCAAAAGAGTAAACATGTAGATCAACAAATAAAGAATCCACTTAACGTCCATATACCTTATGTAATAAGTGAACTTACCATATATTGTATAATGACTCCCGTACAACTAATCCAACACCTAGTGATTTCATGATACCAATCGAAACAATCTCCTAATGTACTAATGAGGATATCCAACATCTCCACAATGCGATTGCGCCTACCATCCCGCTTTGTGATACACTCGGTGTGCCCTGTCGCTTAGTTCCACTCGAAATGCCCCCGTCAATCTCATGTAAGGCTCCCATATTAGACGGAAGGTCTAGAATCCCCTAGAAACCACCAAATTGTTTGAGCTCCATGTTTAGATAGTAGTGCTCGACAATGTGAAAGCAAATCACGGGAACCAGTGCACACCATACATCACTGCCAGCGTGACAATACTCAAGCAGGGAATTTGTAACAATAGGGTACAGGTCCCAAATAACCTGTTACGTAAAAGAGTAAGATATATATATATTATATATATATAACACTAATGTAATTGTGCACATATGAACAAATAGGACGTACAAAATCATACCTATCGATCAAAGCATCCCTATACTTGAACAACAAATATGGGAGGGCTTGAGTGACATCAAAAGTGGTACCCCAACAACTGATAAGAGGGCACCCCTCAGTAAGTGCTATGATCTAGCATCGTAGGAGGACAATGTGTGGGAAGTGCTCCTAGGCCTAAATCTGTAGAAGTACAAAGAGCCATGATATGTCATCTGTATCTATGTAGGAATCCAAGCATAGCTGCCTATATAACTACACTAAGCAAGCTGCTCCCTATGCATACTGGCTTGCTCTATCGAAGTCATCAAGTAGCTATAGGTACATAACATGAACCAAGTTGAATGATTTGTCCCTAACAATAAAAGCCCCCAATAGCAACAAAATGTATGCCATGGTATACGTCAAATCATGATATCATCTGCATGATCAGGTAGGACTCTAAAGTGTGCACCCTACTAGGACATCTTTAGGCAGCCCTCATCAATATTCGTGCTTGCTACGGGGCTAACTCTTTATAGCTGGTGACAAAACCTTGCCCAATCCATCCGGTAGTACCGGTAACTGCTTGCCTATCGACAGGGAGGCCAGTGAGCACCACAACATCATATAATGTCACAGTCCACTTCCCCATCGGTATGTGAAAGGTAAAAGTCTCAAGACACCACCTCTCAACTAAAGCAGTAATCATGTGCCAATCCAGCTGACTAAATGTTATACGTGAGCACCTATGAAACCAACATGTGACAAGAATGGAACAAGTCGATCGGCTAAAAGTGTAGGCCTTCCATCTTACCGCCTGAGCCTCGCCTATCTCTAGCGACAATGTAATACGACGTGCTTCTGTAGTTAAAAAATAGTTCCACGAGAGACATTTTGTAAAAGATCTAAGTAATAGGGTGAGAAAATAATCATACCCCTCCCTTCCATGCCAGCCTCGATCTATGAATAGGTTGCCCTGTAAGTATGGAGTCATTGAGTAGTCTTGGGTCCATCTATAAGAAATAAAGTAGTGAATATTGTTAGCAAAGGCATATATACGAAATTAGGCAAACAACATATAAAGTATGCCACAAAAGTGCATTAAAACAAATCACATGAACAATATGATACCACTACGAGTCGATTGGTTCATAACGCCCCTAATAGCCACTCTTCTGGTAGGACAACTTTTAATGTTGTGCCTCATCTACCCACATGAATTACATGAGTAACTTCATAGGCCCTCTCAAATGTCCATCTCATTCTACAAGTGTGTTTCCCTAGGCCTACCCCTTTTTCTAATAAGTCCCAGGAAGGAGTGCCATGTTTGCATGTTAAAACGAGTCCAATTTGCCTTATCTGATGTGGGTATAAAAGAATGTTCATATACCCTAAGCTGATTCTCCCACTGGTACCACTGCCCCACTTGAGCAATGCAATCCATGTGCAAAATACTCATCATTGCCATTGCATGTGAGCATAGAATTTTATAGGTCTACCACTTATTACATGTACATCTACTTGATCTCAACTCGACTTTATGCATGTAATCTCCCTTTCGGTCGTACATTGTAGGAGACGGTGCAATTAGAACCTCAAATATATGTTCCTCATCGTTGAAATATGTTACCCGATGGGTATTTGATACATTGTTCCACCTCTAAAACTTATTTGCAGCATAAGTTGTTAGTACCTTACCTGAACTCATTGCTTCACTCGTCTCCTACCTTTGCCTATTGAAGATTGAGTTGCAATTGTAAAAGGTTTTTTTACTAATGCTACCACCGGTAAGCACCGAACATCTTTTAGAAAAAAAATTATAACTTTCGGACATGTTAGTTGTACCAATTCCAAACCTTATGCCTTCATCATAAGATAAAGTCCGCATACATGGAGGTTAGTCGCAAAAATATCGTGATGTCCATAGACTACTCTGATTTGTTACATTAAAGTAACCATAGAACTTTCTCATCTAGGTTTGATATGTCGCTCTTTTCACTAACCTCTTACATTCTTTATTTTTTGCCTTTGAGTTGAAGTTGTTGGCAATATGCCAGATACACCAGTGTCAAGGCTAGCTCTAGGCTACACAACATTCTCACCTTCAACTGCACTCATAATACTGGCATGTCGATCGGATAGCAAACAAATGTTGAAGCGATTTTTGATAACATGTTCTAGCAATTTTGTAAGGAACCAACTCCATGTGTTTTCTTTCTCTTCATCGACAAGAGCATATGCCAGTGGAATGATGTGATTTGTCCCAACAACTATTACTACGATAAGTAGTTTGTGCTTATATTTGCCATACAAGAAGGTACCATCAATTGTGATCATGGGTCTATAATGAATTAACATATATAAATTAGCTCACTGATATGGAGCTTTTATAACTGAAATACCCCAAATCTTCACTAAGATTAGAAATTGAGTTTAGATAGATTAAATGACTAAAATGAATTATAGGATATAATTAGACAAGTTGACTTAATTTAATTAGCTAATAATTAAGTTGGTTTTGAGATTTGAAATTCCTAAAATCTCTAAACATGTTCTAAAAATGTTTAGATAATTCCTAGACTCTTGATTCTTAGCCTAAACGCTAATTCTTAAATCTCAGTAAAATTTGAGTTCATTTGCTTGAATAAAAATATCAGTTCTTAAACCCGAACTCAAATTAAATATCTTTGTATCCAAAATAAATTCCTAAATTAAGTTCTTATTATAAGTTCTTAATTTGTAACCTATCGGTTCTAAAATCATCTTTTAAATACTTATGGAACTATAGATATTGATCTGGTAGTTCTAAATCTAATACGTTATTTTGAAAATATATTTATATTTATCTTTTCTATTTTATATTTCTTTTGTTGCCTGCCTTTTTCTCTCTCTCTCTCTCTCTCTCTTTTCTTCTTATTCTTTTCCCGTATCCATTTCTTCTTCTCCTCCTTTCCTTTTTCTTTTTCTCTCAAATTCTTCTCTTCAAATCTCAAATTCAAGATGGAATAAAAGAGAATCAAGTTAGAAATGGGGATTTGAGAAGGAAATCAAGCTAGAAGTATAAAGAAAACTCAAGTGTGCATGTGTTCTTAGATAGATAAGTTTTCTATTTCAATTGATCTTTTACTTTAATTGTTCTTTATATGTTTATATAATGTATGGATGTTATAAATAAGTTAAAAGTGTTGTTTATATATGTATTTATTGGATTCATGGTTGATGGGAGTTGGGATTGTGATGAGGAAAATGATGAATTGAGAATAGAAGTTTGATGGAGTTGTTGGAAGTGTTGAAGCGTTTGAGTTGTTTAAAATGATATTTGAAGTGTTTGATATGTTGAAAGTAAAGTATATTCATGTTTGAAGTTGTATATGTGTTTAAAGATGATGTTTGAAGTTGATAAAAATGTTTTCAAAAGTCGTTTTTCAAAAGAGCACGGGCTGTCAAAAAGACATTTTTGTGACAAGCCATGTCACAAAGCATGTCAAAGGCTTTTTCTTTGAAATTTTAAGTGACATTTTAGAGACATGGCCTGTCCCCAAGTCGTGTCGTTGGCTGTGGTGATATTGCCAGGTCGACATTTTGGAGACATGACTTGTCCCTTGGTCGTGTCCATTGAAAAGTTGAATTTCCAGATTTGACATGTTTTTGTGTTTTCATCATAACTTTTTCATCCGACCTCCGATTGAGGTGATTCAAGTTGCGTTGGAAATCTTAAAAAGAGATCTACAACTTTCATGCTTTAAGTTTTTACAAATTCGAAACTTATTGATGCTTAAATTTTGATTCTTTCCAGCTGCAACACTTTTCAAAACAAAGTCAAAAACTTGTTTTTGTTTGTTAAATGTGTTTTGCTTAGGAAATGGATCTTTTTGAGATAAAATGAGATAGATAAGTGATATTTGATGTGTTGAGTGAATCAATTCATGTAATTAAACATGGGATAAGTAGATTTATAGATTTAACAAATAATTAGATTAAATCTAGAAGTTAGTTATAAAATGAACTTAGTTAACAAACTTAAGTTCAACTTGATTAAATAGACTTGAATGAGTTAAAATAAATTAGATTGAGTTAGTTTAATTACTTTGGCTTAGTAATTAGATTAAATGATTAATTCTAATGAGTTTGACTTAATGAACTGAATTAAACTAAAATGAACTAGATTTCTTAAGCTTAATCCACTTGGCTTGGCTTTTGAATTAAATGGCTAAGGTTAATCAATTTGACTTGGTAAATGACTTAAATGACTAATTTTAATCAACTTGGCTAATGTTAAGCTAAAATGGGATAATAGCTATTAATTAGCTTAGATGAATGAATTAGGATGATCTTTGAATAATATGGTGAATATGTTGTTTCAAATGTATGTTTACTTGGAAAATGAATGTTTTGGTTTTATGAATTCCTTGCTAATGCTTTTGTAATAAAACACTATAAATAAAGAGAAAAGAAATACTTTGACAGACAAAGGAGAACTGTCCATATTTTGGCGGGGCGATATTCGCAGCCATAGTGGGGTTCCACATTAGTGTCTGATCAAATAGGAGTTAATAAAATGAGTTAGAGATTAGTGAATAATTGATATAAGTTCTTGTATGGATTTGATGAAGTGGATGATTAGTTTAGTTTAGTTTCTTATACG
Organism: Combretum micranthum; assembly: GCA_024138025.1. NCBI lineage: Eukaryota > Viridiplantae > Streptophyta > Magnoliopsida > Myrtales > Combretaceae > Combretum > Combretum micranthum. The sequence continues at coordinate 1,717,812 of JAMXBD010000136.1, forward strand.
AGTTCTTTTCTTAATAGTGGCGGATATCTGATTTTATCTTCTGGATTATCTTATGAAATTTCCTTCCGAAGCTATGTTTGGATTTCATATTCAAGGTACGCAGTAACCTGCTTGTCTCTGTTAGGATAGGCATTTATAAAACTTAAATATATAATAAGAAAACTTAAAATGTGATTGTTGCTTGTGCTTTATGCCGTTAAAATCCAATTCCTACGCCAGGTCATGTATGAACCTAACGGCGACCCCTCATAGTTTGATGAGTTTGGGATGGAAGTTGGTATCCGGTTCGGGGAGCGGCACCTTGCTCGGTTTGAGCACGGTAGATTTAGGCGCTTAGGCCACTCCTGTCATTTGAGATGACTTTCATTAAGTGGTACGGCGGGTAGTCGACGGGGGGTATAGATCGGTAAAAATTTATTTAAACTTGGCAGGAAGTACCATAGTTTAGTTCAAACGTTTATGAGAACGGGTGAACTATATTTTATGATATGGACTGAGTACAAATAGAGCTAAGTAACGGCTATTAACCCTGGAGGAAGCTACTTTTCTCTTTGACTTAATGATATCTAGGACGGTATGAGTACCCGAACTACTTATATCAACCCCCTGAGCATCCGAGTGTTACTCAGGTCCCCTCGGGATCCCTGTTGTCCGGAGTTTGAATACTCCCGTGTTGATTTGTTTACTTTAAAGAAAGATAATAACTTGTGGCTGTTGCATTTGCATTTAGTTAAGCTCGTGTGTCACTCCGTGTGTGATTGTGTTGCTGTGTACTGGGCTCCGGCTCATTATTGTTGTTGTTATTCTTTTTACAGGAATTGTGATTGTTGATGATGATGATGAGATGATGACTTGATGATGATGAGTTTGATGGTGATGGTGATGATGATTGATGTGATGATGTTTGTCCCGAGTTTTGGGCGATTCTGAAGATTTGGGAGATGAGTGAAATGTAATAGGTCCGAGATATTACTTGTATTTTGTTTCTTCTTTTGTTTTGTTTTGTAAGAGGACTGGATTTATTTATAAATTTGTATTTTGATTTAAGGGCTTGTTAATGCCTAATTGATTGTAAATGAGTATCTACCCCTAAGAGTATATAAAGTGTTTTTATAAAGTTGGTTTCTTAGAAAACTGGTTTGCTCTGTAGGGAGTAGAAGTTTATAAGTTGTTTTATAAAATTTGATTTTCCGCTGCCGAATCTAGTTATTTAGAAATCTAACTAAACGATTTCATAAATTCTAAAATTGGTTTAGCAATGTTCAACATAAACACCTTCTTTTAAGACAACCTTACGTATGATTCGTAAGAGTTATACGTGGTTGGGGACTTGGTGTGCTTAATTTGAGAATTGAACATGTCGGGTCTTTACAATAACTAAATTCAAACTTGTATCTAAAACATACCTACAGTACTGAAACGCTTCAATGCAAAGAGAAAATGCTTAAAAGAGTTTGTCAAGGAAGACATGTCCTACGATATCTGAATCAATAGTTATCGACTCAATCTTTGTTCTTGAATTTACCTCTGTTATCACATTAAGTATATACAGAAGCTCCACATAGGAATCTTCCCAACTTCCATACACCTGCCCAATAGCTTTTCGCTTCACCTTTCGAATTCTCTTGATATGAACATTATACCCAAACTCTTTCAAGAAAATCAATTGGAGGTTATTTGCCCTCACTTATGGAGAATTACAAATCTCCAGTATAATGCACTTGGATATCCTGGTGGAGTCCAACTGAGAGTAATCCTGTCCAATGATTTCATTCAAGCAGGTGTAGGGTCCTTCATATTTAATGATGTGAAACTACCCATCATGTTTCTTCTAACTGCATCTAAGTCTCCACTTATAACCTCTGTTATGGATATCAGTACATTTAATTGCCCATGACCTTGGGTCCTAGTCCATTACCTTGAAGTTGTAATGGTTCAATATGTGCCACATTTTAACTCCCGTATGAGATGATCTTTAGTCTCAAATCGTATCTTAACCTTAAATTCACTATTGAAACTCCAATTTTCAGCACTTATTTCCTGCTCATCATCAAATACAGCATAACCATTACCAACATCAGCAATGAAAAAGGGTACTGGCACCGAGCTCCCTATTGCATCAACGTCCGTAGGTGCCACGAAATTGTGCTAGCCATTTCTATTAGGTTATACCTTGGTAGTAGTATCTTGTTGGAAGAAAGCTTCCACATTATCATTTCCATCATCATCATAGTTATTGCTGGATTCACTTGCCGATGAGTTTTGCATCACTTCAGTATCATGACCACATGTCCAATTAGGTGCACTCATTTCAAAGTTACCCATCTGCACCGGTGTGCTAGCTATTGTCTGAATTGGAGTGGAGTTCGAGTCTACCAATCCTTGGTTGCTAATATTTCCATCAATACCCATTTCTTCTGCAGGTGCCTGTGACAATTCATTTTTAAATATCTACATATATACAACCATTGAACCTTTTGTGTATACCATCACATGTGCAGCATCATTATCAGTCGTTGGAATAACATCATAACACAGTGTCCTATCGCCAATAGCTACCCTATAATATAGCTCAACTCGATGTATATACCCATTTACATTAAGCCTATTGCAAATGATGCCAATTATTTGCTCATATGTTAAGTTCTTACTAATACTGACCACAATAACTGACCGCTTATCATAACCAAAATCATCACTTCCCTCTATAATGTTGCCAATAGCATACAGTATAAACTTGACTTTATACATTTCCTCACCTACTCTATCATCTCATAAAGCATAGGTTGAATGCATGAAATTTGCATCATGACTTATGAATTGTATCCTCTAATATTTAATATATTTACTAGTGCTACTATATTCACCCCAGTCTTATAATAGTATATGATCAAGATGTATGATGTATAATAACATACGGTTTCATAATTTGGTTCCTATAATTTGGGTCCTAAATTCAAAAACTACAAAGTATAATCATAATTGCATCACATATTATCTACAAGGCAGCATCAACAGCACATACAGTAAGCATAGGAATCACATTGCCACTCCATAATACAACTCATCCAACACTACATACAACACCCATCTAACATGCAATGTGATTCACCATTTGAAAAAAAAAAAAAAAAATCTAAAAACATATACAATACCCAATATTCAACAACACAACATCAATAGTAGTGAAAATTTACGAGAAAATCTAAAACACTTAGTTATGTAGTTCGGCACAAATTCATGGATTTTTTGCATGAATTGCTTCACTTTTTCACGAACTGATGACTTTTACAACACCTGGTGTTTGAACCTATTCAAGATAACGCCCTAATTTTGTGAAAATCAGTTGTGCAATTGAGGAAATTAGGGTTAGGGCTTTGGTTTTCCAATATGGGGGTTTTTTTTGGGAGAGGGTGCTATGTTTGAAAGAGGAAGAAGAAGACCACAGGAAAATTTTATGCTCCCAACCTCGTCTCTTAAAAAGACGAGGTAGTAAGTGTTGCATCTTAGTCTCTTAAAGAGATAAGGTTAGAAGTTTACACCGACCTTCTCTCTTCAAGAGACGATGTACGTCCAAAATAGAGGACATCGTCTCTTAAAGAGATGAAGTCAGCCATTTATGACCTCGTTTCTTAAAGAGGCAAGGCCAATTTGCCTAAAATTGGATTATTTTAATCCTAATGGCAATTTTATGATTTTTTTAAATTAATATTATTTTCCTTTTCCCAAGAAAAACCCTATCCCCAAATATCATTTGATTTCTACTCTAAAATTTGTTCCCTCTCCAAGGAAAACCTAACCAAAATTAAATACAAAATTTAGTGGGAAAAAGAACAATTTGTTAAGTGTTCAATTTAATGTCTCATAGTTGATTGCATTTAGGAAAGAAACAATTGGCGTGCTGGTTACAATAGGAGTTTCAATTGTGTCATGCTAGAATAGAAAGTAGTCGGGAGTGTTGGTGGACTTGAGAAGTAGTGTAATACTCATCATTTGTATGTATTGAGTAATCTATCGTTTAGTTTTCATGATAATTTCGGACTTTTGAGACCATAAGTGTTAAGAAAAAAGTGAGCTTTGTTTAGTTTTTTTTTTTCAACCATAGTTTTTTTTTTTTTTTTTTTTACTAAACTAACTTCCAATATGTAGTTTTAGTAAAAACTCAGATCAATTTAAAGCTTTTTATTGTTTCATATTGATCAGAAATCAAACTTTTCAATCGGGTAAATATAAAAAACTAAGCTTTTTAATTAGGTATTAACTATTCATTGTGTTTATTATTTATTCATATATTTTAAATTTTTTTGCTTTCTCTAAAATGTAATTTGTTTGTAGTTCCCAAAGCCTTTTTGTTGATGACATTTCTACAACCCAAATAGATTGAGATTATGGTGTTGTATTGAAGCAATATTGATTCTTCTTGAAAGTTTCTCTTTCTTGTTCTTCATCTACATCAGGCTTTTGCATTTTGAGTCTTGACAAGAAAATGGAGAATGATAAAGAAAACATGAGTGCTTAATAAAGGATTATATCATAGCAACATTGTAATTATAGGGCTAAGGTCCATCCATTTGTTTTAAACGTTTTTTGAGGGGGGGTTTTTTAGGTGAAAAGAGGGTGAAACATGTTTTTGTTGTTGTTTAAAAAAATAATATAAATTCAAATTATACAAAATAAATACGAAATCAGTGTCGTTATATCGCATGTTGGAGTAGAGATATTACTATTTTCACTTGTGTCACATATACTAGTAGCATTATAACGACCTACCCATAAAAGTTTTTAGAGTTGTGTATCGCATCTACAATAGACGATACATGAGTATCACATATAGATAGAGCGATACAAGCCCAACCTTCCATCCATTTTAGTTCCCCAAGACACATATTCCAACTACTTTTACCTTAACTTTTTCATATCGTTATTATTTCTCCTTGGGAAGCTACTTTGTGTCTATAGCCCCAGTTGCATATAATGTTGAATTTATGAAGCACGATTGATTTGCTATCCACCCATCTTTTGTTGGCTTTCACTTAATTTAATATTGTTTTATTACGTCCAAGATCTCTTTCATGACTAATTGACATAAGAGCCGGTTAAGAGAGGCCCCATCTTATATCACACAATCCAAGAGTTGGTTGAGAGAAGCCCAACCTTGTATCGCACCGTCAAGATGTAACATAACTAAAAAGCTATGTCATACTTTCTTTATACGATATAACAACACTATTTATATAATAGTTTTTCTATAATTTTATTTTGTATAATTTTTTTAAAATATATTATACGTGTAATATTCTCGATGAAAACAAAAAAAAAAAAAGGACTTCATGTTTTAACGATTTTCTTGAATCGTACAAGACGGAAAGAAACTCAGATGCGGTGTTTATAAAAAAAAAATAATAATACAAATAAAGCCATTTTCCAATCAGCCTGCGAATGTTTTAACTTTAAGAATATGATATTGATTTTATTTTTATCATAATCAATCAATAAATTATATTTTAAGCACAAAAGTAATCTAATGGACAAAAGCATAATGAAAGCTCATTTAAAAATAAATAAATATCAACCTAGAGTTGATAAATAAATATTATAGAATAGTCTATATCTATACTTTTACTTTTAAATATTTGACATAATGTACTTATAACTTGACAATAATAAATTATTTACATGCATAGTATCAGCAGGTCAAACATCGAATAATTTGTTTAACAAATTTTTGTAAAAGCAACGAAAGACGGGACTGCATGTTATATTAAAAAAGAGTTTCTTATATAAAACACTTCTCTAAGAACAAGACATTTTCCTAGAACAAATTGGCCTACCAATGAAAATGATTCCAGACATGACAAATCATTAAAGGCTAGATGGTAAGCTTGGCCGATACACGTACAATAGTAACATGATAAGATGCAGATTTGACAAATTGGAGGCACATTAAAATGACCAGATATCATATAGTCTTCAAAAAGGGAGTGATATCAATTAAAAATGGGCCCTCCTGTCCTGTCCGTAAGTAATCCTATACCAGTAGCTCATTTTGTGAATAACGTCAGACAAAAAGGATTGTGATTCCTATAATTATAAGAGTTTTGAACCACAACTTATGCACATCTACCTACACTGAACGCTCTCCACAAACCTATGCATATGTACACAGCAGTTAAAAAGCAGCTGCTAATTCCTAGTCTTCTACCAGCAACATTGCTCTCAAGAATATTCAAGTGCCCAGAATGCATCTGGATCTGGGCAGAATAGGGTGAAATCCTCAACTTCCAAATTCGCTATATGCCAGTTGATGAAACGAGCTTGGATACACTTGAAGAGCAGGAGGACTGTGGGCAAGAGCCACCATTCATCGTCATCCCTGTCAACAAAAGCAGTTCCCAGTGTCAATGGAGTTCTAAATTCATGAGGGACATGTTATGCTAGCAAACCAGAGTCCCAAGAACGTAAATATTAATTATATTAAATATGAGATAAAACAAATGAAGTATAAGACAGCAAATTGCTCCTCGCACAGAGAGCTTAAAAGCTCCTATTCAAACTCTAAAAGCAAAACAAGAGTAGCTTGCTTACTCTCTGTCTTCACTACTACCCCCAATATATACAAAGTATTTCACTCTCCTCACTACATATAATACTGCTAATAACAACTACGAAAATACTAGTATCAATTTATGCATAATATCCAACAATACCACAACCCTAAAATCAGTGAATACATAAATATACCAGAAATCAACATTTCTTCTGATGACTCCACAGTCCCTACATTAATAGCAATTACTTTTTCACCATTGGAAACATTAAACAAATTGGTTGTAGTATTCTCAAATTGGGTTCGACACCCACCATCTTCAAGTATTGTCTCTACCTCAAAAGGATAATGCCATTCTCAATCAAATGCTCAACTTCTATATGGAGGCTTTTGCTAAAATTTGAACTTACAACAAAATCTTTTGGACTTTAATGCCTCAATGGAACCACCATCAATGATGCTCACAAACTTGGACTTACTCCCTTCTATTCGCTCCCCATAAATCTTTTCATACAATTGCTTTAGATCTTCCATGGTAGGAACTCCCAAAGGTTTTGTGGAATCCATTGCAGCCAATGGTCATGTTTGTGGGTACATCCATTTAGATACTACCTTTAGGGATACACAATTTCCCAAGCTATCTTTTGAGTGAGTGGAATTGATATAAGACAGTCCTCTTTTAGCTGCTTTATCTTTTTTTGGTGTGTGTGTGTGTGTGTGTGTTTTTTTTCTTTTTATATGGTGGTAAGGTGGAATTGATACCACCTTTTAGCTGCTTCATCACTTTCACCATAAGTTGTTTTAATTCATCTAGGGTAGACAACCCTTCATCCATACATTAGAGTCTCTAGTTAATCCTGGCTAGCTTCTGCAACCAGTCAAATCCTCAAAATACGTAACCTTTTCCATAGTCCAAACGTTCTCTTTTCCACTTCTTGAAACTAAATAAATAAAACAATCAATCAAACAAACAAACAAAAAGAGAGAATACATAAATTAAGTTGCTTGTTCTGGTTGTGTTTAGGATTTACATACAAAGAAATAGATGGCATAAAATGGATTGATGTGCGATCGTTGGTAAGGGGATTGAGTCGAGTACAGGGCTTGGGGTTTTGGAGCATAATGTTTAGGATTTTCGCAGCAGCTATGGTGATGGTAGTGGTAGTGGGTTTTGCAGGTCTGTATGTGGTGGTTGTACATCAAATTAGGGTAGTTGTGGTAGCTCACTAGGAAAGGTGGTGGGTTCTTTAGTGTTTAGGTGGTTGTTTCACCGAGTTGGGTGGTGGATTCATTGTTTTGCTGAGTTGTGGTTTGTCACATCTGATAGTGAGTTTAAAAGGAAAAGTTAAAAATAAGAGAGAAAAGATAAGACGATAACATAGGTTGTGAAAATTTGCAAAAATAGAGAAGAAGAAACCTAGGGTTATTATGCATCAGTGGTTCTGTATATTAAGTAATTGCTATGGTGATGGTAGTGGTAGTGGGTTTTGCAGGTCTGTATGTGGTCTCTCTTCTAGTTCGCAGTTCTTTTCTTTTTACCCCTCCTCCCTTAATATATTAAGTAATTGCTTTTCACATCTGACAATTAATCAAGTTCATTGGACCAATTGATAGAAACTGATTAAAAAGAGAATAAAAATATGTATTTCTTCTTATTTCTCTGTTTGTACATACATAGAAATATATATACAAGGTTCTTGTGACTATTGATATACTTCACCTCTACTATATTGATTACATTGCTTAGTAAATATAACAATAATGAATACAATATTATCTACATACAACTCAATGCTCCCCCTCAAACTGTAACATACAAATCATATGCACCAAACTTGCTACAAATATACCCAATACGAGAACCCCTAAGAGATTTAGTCAAAATATTAACCAATTGATCATTTGAATTGACATGGCTAGTGATGATGCAGCCAAAGATAATATTTTCTCGAATGAAGTGACAGTCGATCTCTATATGTTTAGTTCTTTCATGAAAGACTGGATTAAAGGATATATGTAATGCAACTTGGTTATCACAAATTAGCTTCATTTGTGATATTTCATAAAATTTCAACTCCTGAAGTAACTGCTTCAACCATATAAGCTCATGGGTTGCCATGGCCAATGGCACGATATTCTACTTCTATACTTGATCTAGCCACAACATATTGTTTCTTACTTTTCCATGATATTAGATTACCTCCAATCAGCACACAATAACCAGAAGTAGATCTTCTATCAGATGAAGAACCTGTCTAATCAGCATCACAATATCCAGTTACCTGAGAATGACCCCGATCTTCATATAGTAGGCCTTTACCTGGAGCATTTTTAATATATCTAAGAATCCTGATAACTGCATTCCAATGACTGGTACAAAGAGATTGAAGAAACTGGCTAACAACACTAACTATAAAGGATATATCAAGTCGAGTGGTAGTAAGATCACTAAGTCTGTCCCTCCCGTCCCTGACTCTGTTCCTCCCCCTCCACCATTGTAGGTATACCATCGACGCTCTCGAAACCTGCCTTCCTCAGATTCCCTACCTCTTTTAGATGCTCCCACTGACTTACCTTCTACTCCAATGCCTCCACCGACTGAGGACCTCCCTGAAGCAAACCTTCCTATTGCCCTCAGAAAAGGTAATCGTTCTACTTGGAATCCTCATCCTATATATAATTTTCTTAGCTATCACCGATTGTCCACATCCTATTATATTATTGTTTGAAGAATTTAGGAGTAGAGAATAATTCTTATCATTCCTCTTCTTCTCCTTCTAATAATTTTTTACATAATAGCATAGAGTTTATATACAATTACAAGAATGCTATATTAGGAAAGACAATAAATCCTAATAAAACCAGTCAACATTAATAAAATCTTCTAATCTAATATTTAATTCCTACAGCTAGCATAACAATATTACACATATGTCAGTCAACATCCCCCCTCAAGTTAGAGCATAGATATCACACATGCCTAACTTGTAAAATAAAGTATGATAAGTCCTGTGACACAACCCTTTAGTGAACATATCAACCAGTTGCTTATCAGATGTCACATGATGTAAGCTCAAGACACCATCAGTCAATTTCTCTATAATGAAGTGTCGATCAATTTCTATATGCTTGGTTCGATCATGTTAAACTGGATTTTGTGCTATACTAATAGCAACTTTGTTGTCACAATACAAGGATAGTATTTCCTTGCCTAACAAACTTAATTCTTCTAATATCTTCTGTAACCACAGGAAGCTCACAAACCTCTTGAGCCATAACTCTGTATTCTGCTTCAGCACTTGATCGAGCAACTACACTTTGTTTCTTGCTCCTCCATGTTACTAGGTTTCCTCCTACAAGTGTGAAATAACCAGTAGTGGACCTTCTATCACTTAGAGATCCAGCCTAATCTGCATCTATAAAGTCTTCTATCTGAAGGTGACCATGCTTGGCGAACAGCAGTCCTTTTCCTGGAGCAGACTTTAGGTTTCTCAAGATGCAAAATACCATTGCATGTGTGATTCTTGTGGATCATACATAAACTGACTCAGTAGACTGATTGCATATGCAATGTCTGGTCTAGTATGTGAGAGATATATCAGTCTTCCCACCAATCTCTGGTATCTCCCTAATTCAACCGAATCACCAACTCCAGCCTGCAGCTTGTGGTTGTTTTCAATAGGAGATTATGCTGGCTTACAACCCAACATGCCAGTTTCTTCCAAGAGATCCTGAATATTTTTTCTCTAAGAAATGAAGATACCTTTCTTTGATCTAGCAACTTCAGTTCCTAGGAAATATTGCCGTTTTCCTAGATCCTTGATTTCAAATTCCGAGACCAAAAGTTTTTTCAATCGAGCCATCTCCTCTTTATCATCTCCTGTCATCACTATATCATCAACATAAACTATGAGAATAGTAACTTTACCCTCATTATGTTTAATAAATAGAGTATGACCTGCATGGCTCTGTTGATAGCTGAAAGAGATCATGGCTTTGCTGAACCCGTCGAACCATGCTCTGGGAGATTGTTTTAATCCATACAAAGCCTTTTTCAGCCTGCATACTTTCCCATGTGTTGTTTCATTATCAAATCTAGGAGGGATCTCCATATACACTTCTTCTTCTAAATCTCCATGTAGAAAGGTATTTTTCACATCAAATTGCTATAAATCCCAGTCAAGGTTCGCTACACATGATAACAAGATTCTGATGGTGTTCATTTTAGCTATTGGAGCAAAAGTTTCCTAGTAGTCTACCCCATAGGTTTGAGTGAATCCTTTAGCCACCAATCTAGCTTTGAATCTGTCAACTGATCCATCAGCTTTGTGTTTCACAGTGAACACCCATTTGTAGCCTACAAGTTTCTTTCTAGGTGGAGAGATGACAAGCTTCCAGGTCTCATTCTTAGTCAAGGCTTTCATTTCTTCAATCATTGCTCCCTTCCATTTCGGATCATTGAGTGTTTCCTTCCAAACCTGTGGAATAGATACAGACGAAATGGACAAGGCAAAAGCTCTATAGACGGGAGACAAAGAATCATAGGAAACGAAATTAGAAATGAGATGTTTAGTACAGGCCTTAACATCTTTCCTTTGAGAAATAGGTTTATCTAAATTATCAAAAGGTAACTCACCAGAAGAGGATGATTCTTGGCAGCACAGAGTAGGTTGCATGATAGCTTCTTCTGTCATGTCTTTGTCTCTCCTTGAGTACCTCTTTAAATCAAGCTTATCTAAACGCCCAATTTTCTTCCCCTAGATAATAGTCTCCTTCTGACCATCACTTCTCTTGGGGTAAGATCAAAAAGGGTCACAGAACTAGGTATCATCTCTCCCTTTGCATTATTCTCCCCTTGAAAAGATGACGGCGTTGGACTGAAGTAAGGTTTAGTTTCTCTAAAATTAACATCCACACTCACAAAATACTTCATAGATGGAGGGTGATAGCATCCATAACCCTTTTGTGTCGATGAGTACCCAATAAACACAACCTAAGAGCTCGTGGATCTAGTTTTCCAACATCCTTAGTATGAACAAAACAAATATATCCAAATACCTTTGGAGGAACAGTGTATGTATTATGTCCTTTTAAGGTTTCTAAAGGACTCTTGTAGTTAAGAGCTCTAAGAGGCATTCGGTTAATAAGGTATGCAGCAACTAGAATTGCATTCCCCCAGTAAAGCTTAAGAAGATTCATGGTAAACATAAGTGACCTAGCAACTTTCAAAAGATGTCTATTCTTCCTTTCAGCTACCCCATTTTGTGCACTTGTATAAGGACAACTGGTCTAATGAATTATCCCATGTGACTCCAAATAAGAACCAAATCTTCCATTCATGTATTCAGTGCCATTATCAGTCCTAAGAATCTTTATTTTAGCATCAAATTGAGTGCAAACCATCTTATGAAAAGACTGAAAGGAGGAAAACACATTACTCTTAGCCTTAAGTAGATATACCCAAGTCATCCTAGTGCAACAATCAATAAAAGTGACAAACCATTTACTACCAGACAAGGAAGTAGTCTGAGCAGGGCCCCAAACATCAAAGTGAATAGTCATGAAAAGAAATTTGCTTTTATTATTACTCAAAGGATAAGAGTTTCAAGAATGTTTTGCATATTCGCAAACATCACAAAATAATGAATTAAATTGAGTCTTTGAAAACAAACTAAGAAATAATTTGCTTAACACCAAAAAAGAGGGATGTCCCAAACGCCTGTGCCACTGCAATATTTCCTAATTAACATCCTTATTTCCCCCATATAAAGCCTGCCAAAGACTAAAACCTTGATTTCCATCCAACATATATAAGCCATCATGCAATCTACCACTGCCAATCCTCTTGCTTGTTTGAAGATCCTGAAAGACACAATGATCAGGGAAAAACTCAATTTTACAGTTGAGATTTTTTGTAAGTGTACTAACAGATAACAGATTGATAGAAAATTGAGGGACATGAAGCACAAAGGATAGTTTGTTATGGAGAGTACAAAAAATAGAACTTGTTCCAGATACTAGAGTAAAAGAACCATCGGTTATTCGGACATTGTCCCTTTTTAAACATGGTGAGTATTCAAGAAGATTTTTTGAGAAGTCCATCATGTGTCTATTCGCACCAGAATCAATAATCCAACAATTAGTATCAAGGATAGTAGAAAAAGCATTACCCGACTGCACAAAGTTAGATTTGGCACCAGAGAAAGATTTTTTATGAGACATCAGACGCTTGAGATCAGGAGAGGGAGTCATTTCTGGAGTTAAAACTATAGTTTCAGACAAATTTACCAGAGTAGAGTTAACTCATTTACCTCCACGACCTCTCATTAGGCGTCCATGTAGTTTCCAGTAAGTCTCTTTAGTATGACGTGGTTTCCCATAATAATCACATCGTAAATGATCCTTATTAAAACTATGTGCCTTCAGGTGCTCAAGTGAATTACTAGCTGCTACCAAACCAGACTTTTCAACCTGTGGGATATAGAGCATGGCACTACGCCTGCTCTTCCTATTGAACATAGGAATATGCCTCCTCAAGAGAAAGAAAAGGAGTCTTACCAGAATATGAACTCTAATCTAATCAAATTCATTGTTCAGTCTGGCCAAGAAATCATAGACCCTTTCTTTTGTAAGCAATTTCTGAAATTTGACTGCATCTCCAGTACAATCAACTTGAAAATCTTGATAGTAGTCAAGTTCTTGGCACAAACCATTCAACTTGGAAAAATACTACGAGATTGTCATCTCTTCTTACTTCAAACCATGAACCTTGTTTCGAATCTCATAAATCTGGGCATCATTTCCTATTTATGAATAGGTGAGAGTAACAACATTCCATATTTTTGCTGTTGTATCAAGCAATAAGTATGTCCTTGAAATTTGGGGCTGCATGGAATTGATAAGCTATGTCATTATCAGTAAATTTTCAGAATCCCACTGATTGAATGGTGGATCAATTGCTGCTGGTTTGACTTTAGCACCGGTAATATAACCCTGCATTCCCCTAGCTTTGATAAACAATAAACAAGACCTTGACCAAGTAAGGTAATTATTCCCATCAAGCTTGACAGGGCTAATTTGCAGTGAAGGATTATTAGTACTAATGGCTGAAATTATCTTATCACTTTCCATAATGCAAAAAAAAAAAAAAAAAAAAAAAAAAAAAAAAAAAAAAAAAGAAGTAAACAAAAGGAGTTAACCCAAGCAATCAAGACAATAGAACAAACTAACAACGTCGAAGAAAGAACAACAGGGAGAATCATGATTTAAAATTGATCAAAATCTCTTGGAAAATAGCTAGATGGCGAGTAAAATCGATGGAAAGCCAACAAAAAAGGTGGCCGAAATAGTGCCCACGCGGCGACACCGACCGAAGCTTCAGGTGGTGCGTGTGATTCACACACACCAATTCTGGTGGTCGGAGAAACAAGGGTAGGTCAGAAATTGGTGGCATGCCTTTTGGGATGGGTGGTGTCAACTACCTTCGATCCTAGCCTAAGGAAACCCAATTTATGGCGTTCTAGGGTTTTGGAAAAAAAAAAAATTATGACCTAAAAAGCGGTTTTTAGGCTCTGATACCATGAAGAATTTAGGAGTAGAGAATAATTCTTATTATTCCTCTTCTTCTCCTTCTAATAATTTTTTACATATAGCATACGCTTTATAAACAACTACATTAGGAAAGATAATAAATCCTAATAAAACCAGTCAACACTGATAAAACCTCCTAATCTAATATTTAATTCCTACAGCTAGCATAATAACATTACACATATGTCAGTCAACATTGTTTCATCCTTATCTTCCATTTGTATTCCTAAAAATGTGAATGAGGCACTTTCGGATCCATGGTTGACATAGGCAATGGTAGAGGATACTTGGGATTTGGTTCCTTTACCTCCTAGAAAATCCTTAGTTGGCTGTCGATGGGTTTATGTTATGAAAGTTGGTCTTGATGCTAAAGTTGACCGGCTTAAGGCTAGATTGGTTGCCAAGAGTTATACTCAGGTGTATAGTTTGGACTATATTGATATTTTTTCTCCTGTTGCAAATATGTCATCTATTCGTTTGTTTCTCTCTATTGCAGCTATGAAACACCGGCCTTTATACAAGTTAGACATAAAAAATGCCTTTCTTCATGGTGACCTTCAGGAAGACATTTATATAGAGCAACCGTCTAGCTTTGTTGCTTAGGGAGAGTCTAATTTGGTATGTAAACTCCATCGCTCCCTTTATGAGTTGAAACAATGTCCACGTGCTTGGTTTGGCAAGTTTATTACTGTGGTTATGGAGTTTGGTATGATTCGTAGTTCATCTGATCATTTAGTGTTTTATAAACACACATCTAAAGGGAGCTATATTTACTTGATTGTCTATGTAGATGATATTGTCATAACTGGCTAACAACACTAACTGCAAATGATATATCAAATCGAGTGATAGTGATAACTAAGTCTGCCAATCAATTGACAGTATCTACCAGGATCTGTAAATAACTCTCCCTGTCCTGGTAACAATTTCACATTATGATCCATTGAAGAATCTACAGGCTTACAATTTAGCATCTTAGTTTCTTCCAGAAGATCTAAGGCATATTTCCTTTAGGAAAGAACTATACCAAAACTGGATATCATTAGTATAAAGAGTTTTTACTTGAACCCATACATCATAGCATATACGATAATGATTGTAAATTGGATGAAGGGATGAATCAATGGATTGCTACAGAAGACTCAATAGTAAAGCATCAGCTCTTATCCAATTATCTCCATTTTCCTTCTGCACATCTTCTAATTTAGTGGTCAAATGGTCCTATAGACCTTGAAAAATACACCATAACTCCATTGCCAAGATAAATAATTTGAATTGTCCATTAGTTTCTCAGTTGCAATAGTAGGAGAGGGAGATAATAAGCTTGAGAAAGGAATAGTTTTTGATGAAGAATTATCGTGAGCTATATCGGAATGAAGAAACACCTTAAAAATGAATGAAAAAGGTGAAAAGAATTAGACAAACAGTCGTTGTCGGCGGTGGTTGGAGACGGATGATAGCGAACAAAGGCGGAAGAGGATGGTGCGCCTGTTCCAAATGTCGATGGAGCAAAAACGCCAGAGTAGATATTAGAAAACAGCTGAAAAAGGTAAAATAACAGGATGTGATGGACGGCGGCGACGCGTGCGGCTATTTTCGGCAGCGAGATTTATGGGATGTCACTGGAGGAGGGAGAAACATGGTGATATGATTGGATTTCAAATCCAACACCACAAAGAAAATCTACATGCCTTGAAACCGCCGAAATTAGGGTTAGGGTTTGTATTTAGAGTTTAGATGACATATGTTTCTCATCTCATGGCTCTGATACCATGATGAAAAAGAGAATAAAAATATGTATTTCTTCTTGTTTCTTTGTTTGTACATACATAGAGATATATATATAAGGTTCTTGTGACTATTGCTATACCTCACCACCCACTATATTAATCACATTGCTTAGTAGATATAACACTAATGAATACAATATTATCTCCATACAACTCAACAAAAACAAATATTACTCATATTAAATATTGGGAGGATAAGAAACTTCGGTCGAAAATGCTCCTTACAAAGTCCTTAAAGCTTTGATTCACTTTGTAAGACCAAAATACGAGAATGGCTTGCTCACTTATCACTAGTACTCCCTCTACATATACTACTATTTCACTCTTTATGTGCTAGATGGCAGCATTTCATTGGCGTCTTACTACATATACTACTATTAATAACAATTATAAAAATACCACTATTAATTATATACAATATCTAACACAAAACTTAATCATTGTTTTCTTTCTTTCTTTTTCTTTTTTTTTTTTTTTTTTTGGGTTGGGTGGTGGGGGGGCGGCGCAGGTTTTGGGCTGTGGTGTGTGTCCAAAATGAACCTGACTCAAATCACTTATGATCAATGCACCAAATGCACTAGAAGGTGAAGAGAAGGATACTTAATGATAGATATTGAGATGCTAAAACATTTTGAAACAATTTATCCTTAACCAGGGAGACAAATGAACTGCAAATTTCTAATGCAACCAACAGATTTTCATAAGTGCGGGCACCAACATCAAAGCCTAAAGTTCCTATGATACTAAAACTTCTTGCAGATAGCATTTGGTGTGCTCACTGACTGGCAACCACTATACCAAAGACCTTACACTAGCGTGTCAGCGCATGCACCAGCTGAAGCAGTTATAATAAAGTAACACTAAATTGCATTTCAAGAGCAATGCCCTTTATAAGACATGCCAAAAGGGAGGAAAAACAAAAGAAATAAGATGGTTTTTCAGGTCTCAGTGAAGATTTTGGCACTACAATAAAATGTCAAATTGGGCAAGTAGATTGAAGAACACTTGATTCTATACAATGTGCTTACCTTTTGACATTTGCTATATCTCCGTTGCCAGGATGATAGAAAGCAGAGATTCCATAACAAATAATCCCAGAAACGTAAGCCACAATCTGCAAGAAGCAAAACATTCCACCAAACTGATCTCATTATACAGCTTCATAAAGGTATAGACTCCATTTGAAAAGATTAAACACCAACTACACATTCCACAATCATATCAACTTCGGGACCAAAAGTTCAATGTCCATAGATCTGAAATTACATGAACATAAAAAGAAATTCCAAGTAGGGAAATCAAGAGCTTAGGCTGTTAGGCAGCCTTTGTAAGATGTCAAGGTACAGAGGTAATTTTATGGAGTGTTTTAGTTCTTCCATAAATTGGAGTCCATCCCATTTAGAAGTATGAGAAATCATCCTATCACGCATGCTAGAATTCAATTAAATGACACAGTCATCAGAATCCAATCTGGAAAAAAGGGCTACCAGATGCAGAAAGTTGAATACAAGTAATTATCATAAAAAATAAGTTCACCAAGAAGAGGAAAACATCACCAGTAATATAATAAAAAAGGATTCATTCAATAAACTGCTAAAAGAAGAAATGATTGATGAAGCCATGAGGAATGACGAAGTATTTCAGAATGGATTATTCTACTGTCTCATTACTACTTAAGTTGATTTCCAATAAAGCAACCTATTGAGAGGTGCCAGTCACACTATAACATAATAAACGCATCATAATTCATTCAATTGGTTGTTATCTCTTAGTTCCAGAATCATTTATGCAGCTTATATGCTTATCTTGACCATTCTATTATATATTGATAACATCTTGTGGAAAGAGCTTCAGAGAGCATATCCAATGCAGTTGAGCACCCTTCCCTAATCATATTTAGATCCAGAAGTATCAAATTATATTTTCTTTTTACCTGAGAGCTTATGTCTTTTTCTCATTTTAGAAGTCATCATCTACTTTGGTGCAATGAAATCAAACAATATGAAGGATAATAGAAAATAAAAAATAAAAAAGATTAAGAGAAAAATAGAGTTGCTATCTGACTTTAGCATGTCTTACAATATTAGACAGAGATGTCGTATTCCATAGCGCATATACACGAGCCAGTGAAGCTCTCCTAGATTCTATACTGAACAAGGCATTTAAGCCAGCTGGAAATGGAGAGAGCAAAGACAGAGGAAGAATGAGTAACACAGCAAGAAATGCCCCTAATGAAATCCAGTAGAATTGAACCAATGTAAGGAGAGTGACAGATAGATCAGCCAAAAGCATGAGTGTGATTACAAGCTGCAAAGTTTCCTGAAACACAAAATCCAAATGTTAGGTGCAGCTAGAAAAAACAAGATACTTTAGGCTCATCCAAACAAATTCTGGTTGGCACCTGGCGACCAATTGGTCTTGTATTGTTCAACAAAAGAGACATAAGAAATGAGAAGTCTCTTTTATACTCCAAAAATTTCAAACTATCAGCATTTATAACACCTCCATTAATTCCACCAGTCATCCTCTTGCGAGTCAATGCATGGCCTGGATATGGTCCAACCAGTGCTGGCTGCTTCGAACCTTTTCTCATGGATCCAATGTTGCTCCTGATTCAGAATCAAGCACCAATTGTCGTTATTTTCTTTCAAGAGAAGGACATGAAAGCATTCCAGGAATGAAACATCCAGACCAGTTAAGTTAAAGTGGTGCTAACGGTTTAAATAGGATTTGAGAAGAAAGATTTTAGCTTACAGGATCAATCTGTAAACCTTTTGAGCTTTGTCAGTTTTTCCGTCCATCAATAATCTAAAAGCTCAACCTATCCAAAATTGCTAAAACTTACTTGACTTATTGGTCCATTATTGACCATGGAAATTCCCTTTTTTTCATAAGATAATCAACAGTCGATGTAAAAGCATAAAAATGAAGTGTAACCGCACTTCTTAACAACAACAGTCACTACTCTTCCTTTTCTTCTCATTTCTAATACATACTTTTATTCTAAATGATGACTAAAGCTTAACTCGCAGCATTGATAAAACAAATTCCCACACATGTCCACTGCCTTTGACAGGACGCCAAAAAAAAAATGCACAATTAATATGCAGTTCCATAAAGATCTGCTATGGGTTTGCTGATAATTTTAATTAAGCGTCGAACTTAGCTAGTCTAACATTCTCCTTTAAATTTGAAATCATGCATTTATCATTCTGTTTTTTCTACATGGATATAGCTCTAAATCGATTGTACATGGACACGTCCATAATATGCCATTTTTATATAATAATTTGATCAGCATTTATGTAATTTGTGTTTGTGGTACCTCATTATAATAGCTTGGAACTAACTTCACTGATTTAAGCATGTAACCACGCCGTGGCAATATTTATAAAACTACTTTGCGTCAATTCAGTTCTTTGTTGTTTATGAATAACACAGCACTATAGCATGAACTCAATACATAGTGACTACATTTCAGCTTTGAGAGCCATAGGAAGGTAGATATTTAGAGAACCTCACAAATGAACTCAGATCACCTAGAGAGTTAAATTGAAGTACTTAGCTAGACTGGTTGGACATTCAAGCTAGATGGTCTGTCACATTCTCTTTGGAATTCCTTACTGTGATCACGTGCAGAAATATAGGATATTTTACACGATGTCATCACTATTGACTATATTGCCAACAAAGTCCAGGTTTCTTCTTGCTATTCCGCTCATGAAACACAAACCACTCATTCTTATACTAGCTTGCGAAAGCAGGAACATGATGTTCAAAAATTTGACTCTGAATCAAAGAAGTGTCCAGTCGTGCATTAGTATATACTTAGAATAATTAAGGACACATTCCCCCCTTAAACATAAAAGTTTGACCATACCACTAAAAACTTTCTGTTTTTGTTGTAAAAGTTTCCATGAGACAATGACAATCCTAAGCATACGTTCTTAGATTTCAAAGGAGACGAGCCAGTGAATACACTATTCGGTGTCCAACTTTACCAACCTAGCCCAAGGCATTAAACAACTACCTTGAAAATTCATCAGATCCCTCTGGTATGTTGTATTGGCATGAGCTGTAAGTTGGGTAGTCACCAAGTGCTACAAGAATACCCAGCTGATAATAACCTGAAGCTGTAGCTTGAAACCATCCAAGCTCAATTTTAACCCCGTGAAACTCAAGCTGAGGGTTGGCATGACTACTTATCCAATTAAAAACTGGAAGAAGAGAAGAACGAATTGATGCATGCTTCACTGTCCTTAACTGAGCATTTAGACCAGCCACAAGGCGGTTCCAAACTGTTGCTGGAACATGCTACAGAAATGATATAGTGGTCTTTAATAAACAAGAATGGCTGAAGTCTTAATAACCTTTTACAAAATCAAGGAGAGAGAGGAACCTGTCCAAGAAGATTAGTCAATAATGTATCACTATGAACACAATAAGGTGACATGTAGCTTCCATCACCACCAAAAAGTATACACATAGGAAATCTCTTTTCTATGATTGACACCATGTCTAAGCGCTTTTCATCACCCCCAAGAAAGAAATCAATATAAGCAACCATCAAGTCTGGTGTAGCCCCAACCTGAAATATTTTTGTATGTAAGCTTCAACATGCTGAAATTCAATTGTCAACGATAAAACTGTACCATGGATGAAACATTCAACATTCAACAGGAATTTAACCCACCGTGTGTAATTCACAATGAATTCCCCCCATCTTAAGTAAACCAACATACCTGAAAGCTACAACACTCCTTACTAAAGTCCACTCAAATTCTCCTTTTTCTATTTTATTTGGACAATTCAAGTTTCTCCAATAAAAGATATCGTACATCTTATCTTTAGTTCCCGCTGAAAAAAAACTAAATGATGAATAGACAATGAAAATGGCAACAAAAGAAAGGTATTCTGAAACCTAGACAAACATAAATGCCAAAATCATGAGCCAGACTAATTTGTGAAAACTTTTTGCACAACTATTTCTCTTAGTTATTCAATTATTCAAAGGAAGGTATATACAACAGCCAGAATTAAGAGCAAAAAATAAAAAATAAATTTAAAGAACACTAGTGAAGGTTGCATCCATGTTGCGTATGCAAATTCGACAATGTCAAATGATAAAAGGTTAACTGTGAAAAATCCTGAATTTTTTATCATAAAATAATAAAATATATGATTATAAAATAATCTATTTAGATTTTGGGTTCAATATAAAATGTTTTTATCTATGACATGATTTCTCTTTTTTTTTTATTTTTTTTTTTCTTACTCTAAATTTAAAAGCAAACTTTTGAGAGAGAAATGAAAAGGAAGTGTGGTTATTGTTTAGAAAAGGAGTTATAGGTGTTGTGGAGGGAGTGGTTACTATTTTAAAAAAAAGAATTTTGACTTTATGGTAACTAAACAATAAGTGAATAAAATAAAACCAGACACCGAAGTGGTGCTTTTAAAATATATGGATATAAAACGGGAATCAAGGAAGACAACAGTTCTTGCAATAAAGCAAGAAGCTTTTTTCGTACAGCTTAATCCCATCAAAAGATCTTCTCTTGTATTATCATATTGTCAACATAACACATAAAGATTTGTCATCTAGACCTACTTTTTGTGGAAATAAATCCATGCAAAATTCCAACACAAGAACAAATCTATTACAGATGCAGCATCACCCAATAGGTGTCACCATGCTAAATGTATTGGATGAGCAATGTAACAGAAATGATGCACTTATTCAGCCACATGCCCATCATTTTTTCAGAGTTACTTTTTTTTTTTTCTCCTTTCATCAATTTGAAGCCCCATGCCTATAAATTACCAGAGCAAACTCATGATCTGAAATAGATTTAAAAAATGATATTTTCTTCAGCAGGGATGATTCATATGAAAGCTATGCTGGCTTTATAAAACTAAAAAGGAACATTCTTCAACCAGAAGTCTATTGTAGGGACCTTATATCATGAGGCCCTCGCATAAAACACAAAAGGTAATTAAGAGGAAATGATTCCAATAGCCAAAATAAGATAATTACTCTTGTCCCTGCCACAAGCAGTGCAGAAAGAATAAATTCTTAAGAGACACTTTTTGGGGGTTGGTTTGGTGTTGTTGCAAGAGAGGATGGGAAGAGGGGGAAAGGGGGGGTTGAGAGAAAGTTCATGTAATTACCACTACAAAGACTTCCACAACAATTGTTATGATTTCTGTTGATGTTTTGTTACATGATAAATATATTAGCCTACATCATATTTATAAGTTTAACTTTTAGATCAGATCTGCTAACTTTAACATGGTATCAATGAGTTATCTGCTTGTAGTATGGTATGGTATGGTATGGTATGGGTTAGTATATTTATTATATAAAACTCTCTCACTTATGGGTTGGAACTTTAACTAAAGCCTATCAAGTGGACAACTTAGGCTCATCAAGTAGACAATGAGGTTGTAAAGAATGACATAAGATTGGAATGCCCGGAAAGCGGACTGTCCAATCTCTATTCTATATGAAGACAAGTGACATGCATGAGTTGAGTGAGCTTCCGATCATGTGACATCTGATAAGCAACTGGTTGATGTGTTCACTGAAGGGTTGTGTCACAGGACCTATCATACTTT
The DNA here is from genome assembly GCA_024138025.1 of Combretum micranthum. NCBI lineage: Eukaryota > Viridiplantae > Streptophyta > Magnoliopsida > Myrtales > Combretaceae > Combretum > Combretum micranthum. Next base: position 1,740,354 of record JAMXBD010000136.1, read on the forward strand.
AGTTTACAAGTTGAGCATGTGTGATATCTATGCTCCAACTTGAGGGGAGTGTTGACTGACATATGTGCAATATTATTATGCTAGCTGTAAGAATTTAATATTATGTTGACTGACATGTGTAATATTATTATAGCTATAGGAATTAAATATTAGATTAAGAGGTTTTATTAGGATTTATTGTCCTTCCTAATATTGCATTCTTGTAATTGTATATAAACACTATGCTATTATGTAAAAAATTATTACAAAGAAGAAGAGGAATAATAAGAATTATTCCCTACGTCTACTCCTAAATTCTTCAGATATGAACAAAGATGACAGGAAAAGATTTTCAGCATATAATATGATTGTATGTCCAGTGGACTAGCCTTTGCAGAAAACTACCCTTTCAAATCATATGATGAGTTATCAACTGTGGAAATTAAAGAACTCTACAAAGTAGGTCATGTTCATGCAAATTGAAAAGCAATTGTGAGAGAGCATGTAGCAACTGGATTGGACTATGCACTCAAACCTTCATCCCTTTGTACAGTGCTCTTGACCGGCAAGAACGAAGACATGAATGGTCATATTCAGACTTGACATATTCTTGAAGACGGTGAACTTTTTTTCGCTGTCGCCATTGTTTCCATGACCATGCACAAGGATATGCAACAATCGAAAGTATGCTGTGAACTGAGCCTTCCCACCAGTCATATGCAGTAACAGAGTTAATTTCATCAATAAACCTATTGAAAGCATCTTCATACCTGCGGAATCAAATATAATTTACAAATGAATTTCAACATGAAGCAATAGCATTGTCACCTATGAAAATAATCCTCCAAGTGCATAGAGCTTATTGAAAAGAAATACAAAGAACAAATTATATAGAATCCCAAACTCCTCTAACCAGAATATTGTTTAAAGCATCTATACAATCATCACATTTTCAAATCCATTGAATTTCCATTTTAAAACAGAAAAGAACTATTTTGACATTGAACATTTCCCACCAGCAATCTGCCACTCAATTTTCTTTTTTTTTTTTGTCATTTTTCAATAAAGAAGGAAAACTATAAGCTTCTTACACAATGTCAATAATAGAGTCTGGTGGAGAGTATGGAAGATGCCATGGCTCTCTAAAAGTATTGGGACCCATGAAATACATCCTATGAACATGGCTCTGGGTTTCTTCAGCTCTTGCTCCACGCACCTGGAGTTGAAATAGAGAACAAAATGCATGATGATTAGAATTTCTTAATATGACAGCCAATATGTCAAGAATAGGAAAGGAAACATCACGTGGACAAATCCTACCTCTGTAAGGGAAAGAAGGTATGGAAAATGTGGATGACTACGGCGTTCACTTGCATTTTCCTTGTAATAACTTGAGCTTTTTCCAACTAATTTAATTCTCAAGGTACTTAGCAAGAGGGCCAGGAGCACCAACAAGCAAGACAAGATGAAAGCAAAAGGCCAAGGGCCTCCAAATGTGTAGCACAACTCTTCAAGAGGTGTATAGCAATTTGGCATCCTGTACTTGTCAGAAACACATTTGTAAGGACAGAATGGTTCGCTAACTCCGCCTCCCCCTGCAGAACATGTGCCTTGCATTAGAGCAGGGCAAAGATAAAGAAAAAAGAAGGAAATGAAAGAAGGAATAATAAAAAACCAGAATATTGAAAACTTACCACGTACATAAATGAAATTGGCTCGATAAGGAAGTCGCTCAAGCGGGCAATGAGTGCACAGATCTGCATCAGAGCCCTCAACATTTTTGTAGGTGCCAATAGGACACTCCTGGTAAGGTATTAAAGATCATAAGTCAAGGAACTTTATAAGGCTGCTCAAACATCTGCTTAACAATTAAACAGCACACATATTGAATTTGTGCAGTTTTATCATGTTTGAATTCCCCCCTACCCAAAAGGATTATCCTGATATTATTAAAGAATTAGCATTATCTTAACAAGTAAAAACAGGTTTTGTGCATATGTGATACTTCACAGGGACACCAGTATCTTCACATTCTTCAAGATGCTAAAGAAATTGTTATAAAAATAATAGAAAGAAGTGGTTTGTAAACATGCCAATACAAGAAGTGGTTAAATATGGTGCATAATTATGAAGAAATACTTTAGTTGGCCAGCTTTGTGGGAAGACCCTTCCCTTTCCAGTAGTGGAAAAGACTGCCCATACATATTGGGATCGACTTGGATTGATCAAATTTTTGAGTAATAAAGGAGGCACCTTCCTTTTTAAATTCAGAAATGATGGGCAAGTAACGAGCATCCTTAAAACCCCTTTGTATTTTGCTAGTCAGTATCTTTCTTCAGTGATAGGAGATGGGAATGTTGTTTACAAATGACACTTCTAGCTTCTTACCGATTTAGGTTAAGCTTTGGAATATTCCCATGGACTTTTTGCATAAGCAAGCATTGGTTACATTGCAAGTAGACTGGGAATACTATTGTGGATTTTACTACAGACTGCCAGGAAAAATTGAGCTTTGCACTGGTTTGTGTTGAGATGCAAGTTAACAATGATTTTATGCACTCCATCTTGCTTCATCGTGTTAACAATAGAAAGGTTCCCATATAAGTTAAGTATGAATAGAAGCCTTGCAGTTGTTGCCGATGTAAGACCTCTGGTCATAACGTGGTTGTCTGTGGTATAAAGAAAGAGAAACCTTTGTTGTTGAACCCTATTTTAGCAACAAGGTTGTTGAGGCCCCTTCTTCACCTATCAATGACTCCCTTAGAGAGATAAGAGTTGCTTTGAATGTTACTAAATAGACTGGTACCAGTATCAAGAGTAAAAATGAGCTCTAATGAATCTCTAGGACCTAATCCCTCTCCTAACATAACGCTAGCTGACTTCCTCAAAGACACTGTTGTTCTCCTCCCTCTGGATGTGGTTCAAGGAAATCTTCTGGAGCTGCCCAAGGTAAGAAGAAGAAAAAGGGTGAGACTTAAGATATCTGCCATGTTATCTTTGCTATGGACTTTCCTGCTCCTGTTGTATCACTTTTAAATGTTTAAATGTTTGTCAGGGCTCTCCCCTTTCCTTGCATCGCTTTAAGGGTCTCAAGATTTCCTTACATTTGTGTTTTTGTATCACCTTTGAGGGTGTTTGATGGTCTTGTTAGGGCTCTCCCTTTCTTTGTATTGTTAGCTTTATCAATTAAAAACAAATGAATAGTCTCACCTAACTCAAAAAACATGCCAATACAGAATAATATCTAGCAAGTGAAAATAGATGAGAAGAAAATAAAAAAGGAGAATAGTCACAATAGATGTAAATTGCAGTATTCAAATGAGTTGACTGTAGAGCTAGGAGGTTGCAAGGAAATTCTTTGCCAAATTAAACAATGAATGCCTTCAATATATCTATCAAACTGTCAAGATAGAGTACCTTACAGAATGTACCATAGAGACCCTAGGGCATTTTTTCCCAGTAATCGTGCCCTTCTCCCCATCATAACCATCATTGCCACCAAAGCCTCCACTGTTAAGCAATAAAATATTGTATATATAGTTTTATTATAATAGACAAAAGATGCTATACTCAGAAGGGCAGATGCACCACTCTGCAGATTGTAATATATTCATCCTTAGTGAAAACTTATATATGCTTTGATTAGAAAGCATGTATCTAACAGAATACCGCCCACCCACCCCACAATATATAACTTCTTTTGACTGAAGTTAAGTGCAATGTGCTAGAAAAATTTCATGGGAAAAACATAAAGTCAGATTAAAAGGCAGGAAAAGGTTGTACTTTGAAGGAAATAAAAAGAAGAAACAGATAGATACATGACATGTAGGACAAGGAAAAGAAAAAACAGAACCCGAAATATCATATGATGGGACAAACAAAAGAGATAATGATAGAGCAACAGATGCATGCTTTCATGGATCAGCATATATTTTTGGGATATAAGTTAAACAGCAGTGATGATCCAACCGAAAACACACCAAGGCATGAGATAGCTTTCACTCTAGGAATCCATGGAAAAAAAATAAAAATAAAAAATGAAAAAAAAAAAAAAGTTGAATGAAGTTGCAACAGCCGACATCATCTGCCTGTAATGACAACTTTTGCTGTCACGTTATTTATTTTATTACATAGCATTCTATGCATCTGCATACTCCAACTTATGGGTGAAACACATGTCTACTGCTCTTGCCAAAAAAAAAAAATTATTACAAAAATACAAATGGTAGAAAAAAATTACCAAATTACCATTTCTATATCTCATATTCAAAAAGAGATATAAAAATTTATATATGCATCACATGTTGGAGAAGAAATATAGCGACAGTATAGAGTTAAACCAATAAAAATAGTTGTATTGCATGTTGGATAAGAAATATAGATCTAAATGTGTATCACAACGTTAAATAATCACACATCTGCTGCATTTTCAACATGCAATACACACATAAAAAAAAAAAAAAAAAAGCTCTATCCATGTTTAACATGTGATAGAACGATGGTAATTATGTAATTATTTGTATCTAAGTTGCATTTGTTTAATATTTTTCTTTAAATAATGATTAAACATGAAAAATCTCCCAACTTAACGTAGTGTGAAAAATAATTAACAAATAGCATTTAAAAAGATCCATCGACTTTGTTTAAATTCTTTATAATTTATAATTAACTTTGTATATATCCTATGTATTCTCAGCAAGTGATTATTCTACTTAATATAAAAGGAGGTGTTGATTCACAAATAATATACAACAATTTATTCTTCTTCTAACTTTTAATTTTAACATCTGTCTTTCAGGATTAGTTGTGAGATCTTTTTCTGGGTAAGAATTGGTTGTTGAGATCATGTTTTTTCATGCTTGGATGTCCAAGGTACTTAAAATATTTTTCTTACTTCCCAACACAAAAATGGCCAGCATATAGAACAATTTTTAAAGAAATAGGTCTCATCTCATCAAATGTATATTATGCAAGAATGGGGGAGTAATTATATAAACTCACTGCATATCTTGAAGTTCTTTCACAAACAATTTACGACGCGAGGACAGTCTTACATACCCGCTGTCAATGGAACCTTTCACAGCTGCAACTGGGACATATTCTGAACCAACATCAATTTTAGACCAATGAAAATGAACTCTCCCACCTCCTCCTCCACCACCTCCAAAAGTGCCACCTCTTCCACCAAGAACAGACACAGATGAATTCTCGGAAAGTACAAGTTCCTGAAGGAAAAGGAGTATTGTCCCACCAGAACCCCCACCAAGTCTGCCAACTAGCGAACTATTACCCTTTTGTGATGGGACAGCACTCTGGCCATCAGCTCTCAAAGATCCACGAACTTCAAGTCTCAACAGTGGCCATTGTTTAGATCCCATCACTACAGGAAAGAATTCAACGGAGTGATGACATAACAAAACAAAAAGATTGGCAACATTAAAGTAAAAAGAAAGTAACTTTTTTTTTTTTTTTTTTTCTGTTTTTTCTGTGTAAACAATCTAATGTATCCCTTTTCCTTGCTAAGATAGTTCCCTTGTAATGTATCTTGCTAAGATCCCTTTTTTTTTTTTTTTTTTTTTTTTTGGTATGATTTTTCGCTCAAGATTTTAGATCTCTAGTGAGCCCTATCTGTTTACTTTTATGTTTTTTCAGTCTAGTCTTGGCAGCTTTGCCTCCCTTATTTTTTCATCCTATGTAACAATTATTCTTATATTAATGAAAATCTGACATTACATCCAAAAAAAATCTAAATTGATTCAGAACTACAATTCTAATATTACTTAATAAAGCATAATCAACTTGATGCCAAAGTATCAGGGAAAAGAAAAAGAAGATTCCTTAAATGATTACCAATCATCCCCCCTCCAATCATATGCCCAAATGACTCATCAGGACCTGAAGCTCCACTTCCCAATTCACATGGAAGATCAGCATTACCATACACTAACCCCCCAGCACACATCATCTTATTGAAGTACCCAGAGCCCCCTCTTCCACCGTGACCAGCACCACTGCCAGCTCCATTAGAATAATTACCCCTTCCAACACCTTCACTGCAACCTGCGATGTGACCAAAATGAATGTAAGGATAAATAGAATATATTTAAATCATTAGGGAAAAAAACTATAAGACTCTTTACTTGCACAAGAGAAACAGAAAATGTGCTATGATTAAAAACCAATGCTTTGCACACTCTCCATCACCTAATTCAGATGCAGTCATCACACCATCTGAATCAACAATGACTACTCTTGCCCTGTGGATGTGGATTATGCTTCCTTTGATGAGACCACCAACAACAATATCCTCGACTCTGCAGATCTGTCGATGAGATTTCTATTATGAAAAAATTGACTGGTAAGAGAAGAGTTATAGCAAACATGCTTGGTACATCCATGACCTTATAGTTCAAAACTCTACCAACTAATCATATATCCTGCTTACAATTTTAATGCTTATATCTCTTGTCTAGTTTATTGAGTAAATAAACAATATCAATCCTTTCTACTGTAAAATTATTAATAATCTATGCAGATGCATGCCCGTGTTTTTGAACGATGCAGCTGAGATGGAAAAAGCTTTTTAAAAATATATACAAATGCATTCTCAATGAGAGAGAGAGAATAAACTTTTAATACATCATCCATGCTTACTTGGAGAGAAAAGGATAGTGTATAATTGACATGGCAATCATCAGGTGGAGTAATGAGATCTGCTGGGCATGAGTCTGTCTCACAGAGGGATTTAGTCACCCTGAATGAACAGGATGAAGATAATTTTTAAGTATAATATACTAGTGTTACAAAACAAATCCCAGTGCGAAACTGTAAATACTCACACGCTTATATTTGAATCACCATCCAGTGGGGCTTGAAGTAGAGCACCTGGTCCAACCTGTTAAAAAAAAAATGAAATGGATAATGTAATCTAGCACAGTAGCAGCACCAAATAAGATATCACCAACAGAAGGCTATCAAAGATAATGTCTCCTCATATAGGAGGACAGATTATATACGATGTGGTAGGGAAATGAGGACAAACTCTTAAAATGTATAACAAGAAAGACCCTGAATGAATAAGTGATGGGACACAATTAAACATCTGAGAGAGTACAAAGTCGTGGTTTCATAAATATGCTGTATTTGGCATGAAAATTATACAACACATCCACCAGTGCTTCATGACAAACAAACTCAGAGCATGGGTATACGTAATCTGTCACAAATAATCAGCATGCGCCAGCATCAATTTAACAATATATAATAAGGGAACATTTATTGCATTCACATGGTACAAAAAAAATCAAGCAATGGCAAGACTATCAGTGCATGCAAAATGCAACACTTCAGGATGACTCCTTAGCTTAATCAACTGATTTGCTTGCAAAATATCTATCCTTTTAATTGGTTTAAAATGTTGCATGTTAGAGTTGTCCTAAACTTTCATAGAGCAAGATGCATATACTAGCTGCATTTTTACTTTTTTTCCTTTCTGTATATTGATTTTTTCATCTATAGAAGAGAAGAATGGCCTAGGCCATATACAAGGGAACCATAAAGAACTTGGTTACCGATGTAGGTACCAAAAGAAAACTAGGTTACGCATATCAATATCCCATCATCATTACATCATTGATAGTAGCTGAAGTTATATAGCCAAATAGAATAACATTTTCCTAACAATACAATCAGCTGTTGAAGAGGATGTTCCAAGTCTTCTTTTCATTCCTTTCTTTCCACAAAATGTACACAAAAACTGCTGGAATTTTTCTCCAAATGGTGTTCTTGAATCCTTTCAAGGAAATCAATAAATCACTAAATATCGATGCCAATAAAATATTGCCAAAAGAGAGGTGAAGCTGACTTAGTAACTTCTACTAGACGGATGTTGTGAATCCACACTTGAGAAAGAGATGGGTGTGTGACCCTTCTCCTTCATTGCATAAACAGCATTGGCTTAGGGTGACTAGACTTCACCGCACCAAGAGATCTTGGGTGAGGAGCCTTTCTTTAACTGCAAGCCTGAGTGCCATGGAAAATTTTGTTTATACTAGATAATGGAGTGCCAAGGAACATGGCCTGCATTTTGTTGAGATTGGTCAAGACCCACCACAGAGTTAGAGGATTTTTGGGTTTAATCGGTTATTAAAGTAAATCTGTCTGTAATTATGATAATAGCAGTACCATATGAATTTGCTTAAAAGGGATGGGTTCAAGTGGAGCAATTAGATGTGGGCTGCCTTTAAAGCTTTGGAATGTGCCATGAAATGGGCAACAGTTCTAGCACTACCAAACTTTGATGAAGATTACATTATTGAGTGAGATGCATTGGGATGGGGCCCCAATGCAACACAATCTGGGCAGTCTCCACCTTATTTTAGCAAAGCTTTAATATATTCAAAATCTAGCCAAATTGTTATGAGATTGTAATTTATATGGGGTAGTTGATTTGGCATTAAACAAAATCACTCTCAACTTTGTTCTTAACATTTTTCTTCCCTAGCATCCTATTTTGATGACATGAGCTTTGGCTAGTTAAGAGAAAAACCAACAATCTCTTGACTAGGGTTCAATTAATGAGAGAACCTATGGTCCTCCTAAACTTAAGAATTCTAAATTTCTGGAGAGAATAACACTTCAATACTTTTGTACAATTTAAGAATTCTAAATCTCTTCCCTAACTGCTGCTCCTACCTTTTCTCTTATTGAAAAACTACAACCACAACAGTTAAACACACAAATGACTTCTAATTTGAAAATACAAACAAATAACAAATACTGTATTGATGCATGCCAACACCACACTATCTACACAACTCACACAACATGACACCACACACAAATATTACACCTGTCATACCACTGCACCACACAAAACAAGCACTAACCTACATGTAAATGTACACCACATGCACAAGTATACAATACAACATTGCACACACTCTTTGCAACAATCAACTTATAAGAAAGAGCTAATGGCCTTGGTATTGGCTCTACAAAATTGGTGACTGTATTTGTTGGGTTGAAATTTGTGGTCAAGACTGATTAATGCAAACCTTAAACACCAGTTGGCATTGGACCAACAAAATTAGCTCTCTAAGCTTTTGGGCAGCAATTTGATAACCAATATAAGTCTAGATAAGATAACAACAAGAATTCTTATGCCCACTATATGGTGTCGGCCAAATGGATCCCTTACACCCTATCACAGCAATACTTTCAAGTTCCACATATGCGAATGTTAAAAGGAAATAAAGGTCAAGTTAAATCTAAAAGCAGGGACCCTAGGGAAAAACATACTAAGATAAGAAGGACAATGTGCCAGCATATATGCAAGATCAGTACCCATTCTAGCCCAAGCCTTCAAAAATGGCTGCAACAAAATCTAAGAATGCAAAGAACAAGTAAGTCCTTGCTGTCCAATTGATAACTTCCCAATTCATGAACACAACCCAAAAAATAAAAAAAAAGGGAGGCAGCAGCAGCAGCATTATTCTCAAGCAATTTAGATACATACGCAGCCAATATGAACTTTAAAAAGTAAAAGATCAAAGGCTCTTTTATCAACTCTTATCAGCCAGGAGACAATTTATCAAGGAAAGGTATCATGATGTTATTGCTATTCTAAAAGCACCGATAACACTCCTTTTAGGAGAGAACATCCTTCCATGGAATCTTTCAAGACATGCATATGAAATCAGAACAGAAGAACATCATGCTGAGTAGGTAACGATGCTCACCGTTATATTATAAAATAAAGACAGGGAAAGTCGCTGGCCTTTGATTGCATCACCATGACCTGTTAGCTTCAGTAACCCCTGACCGAATACTGCCAAATTTGTGTTTGAACTAATAACAGAGTTATGCTGTCAGAAACAAGAGAATGCAACGATTAACTCAAAATTGCCTATTTCAAACAACAGAAAGTATTTAATAGAACTAGCCATACCCTCAAAACTACAAGATTCCTCACTTCAAGGATAGATGTGGTGACAACAGTATTTCCTCTGCCATCAATTAGAATTTCAGAATTCCACATGAGTAGCATTTTGACATAAACTCGAAGTGCACCATAGACCTTCATTTTTAACAGTGAGAAACTCCATTATATCCTCAGCAGATGTAACTCTGCACAAGTAAGGAACTTCTACAAGATGCCCAACAATTTCACCACATGGTTGATACATATACTTGAAAAACGAATGAGCGACACCACACATAAGATATAAAGAAATGCCAAATACTGATCCTGTTGACTATCATTAACTCCCTGTCGAAACTACCAAATGATTTATTGATCAACACCACATATAATATATTTGCTGAGCTTCGATTTGAACAAATAGCTGTTATTCCAATGCCTCATACCTCACATGTATATATTTTGAAGTTACTGCATGTCTATTTCCCATAAGATCCATGTGAAAAAAACCTTTTCCACAACTTTCTAATGAAGTTCCCTCATTGTGTTATCTAATTCTGTATTTATCATGAAGACATTTCTAAAACAAAAAATCTTTACTTCTTGAAATTTACTAGCACCAATGAATATGTCATCCTCCCTAGAAAAGTATGCACTACCAACAATGAAAAAGCTATGAATAAACAAAAACCTTGACCAGCCACTTTGACAACAGTGATATCATAATGCAAGCACAATGCATGAGCTATGTACTGCCAGTGACTATAGTGAAAACTATAACAAAACAAATTGTGGGCTTCCTATAACTTGTAGCATAAGACTTGAAAAAAATAATTTTCCTGAGCTCTGACTTTACTGCACGTATTCACATATAACACTGCAATTAGTGAGACTTTCAATAATCTATAAATTATTGCATTGCATCAGCAGTATAAGCGAATGGAGAGATCCTTAAAACATGATCATGTAATTTACTTTTTCAGCAAGAAGAACAACAGATTACACCAGCATTTCAAGGTTCTTGTTAAGTATTTAATCTTATACAGCAAATTCTTTGAGCAATCATTTAATAATGACACAAGAACTGAAAGGATCACAATGTTTCTCTATGACCATCAAGCATTAAGGAAGAAAAAGTAATAGTGAGAAATAATTGAAAACATTACCTTTATGATAGAATCACTCATCAATAACTCTTCAGCAACAAGCTCAAATTCAGAGACTGGGAACTCAGACAATCCAAAAACAATCATGCTCCCACGATAGAGACTGATCTGGCCTCTCACCTATAAATTGGCAAAGTATGACATCATTGAAAATTTGAGGAGGATAAGTCAAATGAAGCCCATTGTTGGAAGCATTTAGTCAGACATACTCATTTGAATGGTAGTGTCAATACAACCTTACAAAAATAAGAGAATACAGTAGTGGCAAGAATAAATTAATGGAGTGGTGGATGGAGCCAGTAACAAAGTTAGATGAAACAAGACCAGACTCACAATGCTTAGGCTGGAACTAATACATGCATAAGACCTAATAAGAGTAAAAGTATAGAACAATGCTTATGCTATCTTATTTAATGTGGGACATGATGGAGGGACACAATTATAGTTGGTTATGGCTGCCTTCAAGTGCATCTTCTTATCCGAAAAAAAACAAAGAACCTCATGAGATCCATCATCAGTTTCTAGGTTTTAATCATAGGGCCAACCACTTGATATTCCTTGTACAATTAATTTGAATTGAACTCCATGACATGAAAGAAAAGCTAGATGCGTTCAAGAAACTAATGACTTGCATAGCCAATACAAGCTGTGCAAAATTCCAGCTAAGAGAGAATAACTTCTGCATATTTTCGTGTTAACCCAGCATGAAACTGCTGAAGGAGCAACATAAAGCACCACAAAAAGAGAGAGAGAGAGAGAGAGAGAGAGAGAGAGAATTATCTGTAAAACAGACAAAGAAGCCACCTGAACCCTTGTCCAAAGTAGTGGGACCAGCACTTTTGCATTATTCTCTACGATAACATGTGACCATAATTTGGTTGTTGGAAAATCAAGTAGAGGTGTTTCTGTTTCTGTAGTCATATAGTCATTACTGACTCTTAAGCTTCGCAAATCTGCATTGAAATATGTACCAGCTGCTCCTGCATTCTGAGGACAACCAATGCTTGATCCACCTACCATATTAAAAGTTTATGATAAGACATTGAACCTTATCAAAGCATTCCACCTTCTTCAAAGTGACTAAATAAATGAATCATCAAATGTGCAAATTATCTATAAGAATGAAAAAAAGTGCTATCAGCTAAAGAAAGCCATATATATCCAAATCATAAAAAATCAAGAGCTATCCATTTGTCTTGTTTGTCTATGCTAAGTTTAATGCAAGTGACAATGACTGGATGATATTCAGGAAGTTATCAACTGCATTTTAGTGGTAAAACAGTTAGTTTTTACACTAGACAGGGTTTCCTGGCTGATGCCAGAAAGAACAGATTCAGAATAGAAACCAGTAACAGGTCAGGAACTGTAGTAAGTCTAGAAATGGATATCCGGATATCCACACAAGTGAATGGTCATAAACACATGGAATTTATTGTTAGCAATATGCTCAACTTCATAGAAGGCATCAGTCCAAAATTCTTTTTGTATAGGTTTGTGTATGGTGACAAAGACAAAACTCAGATGCCTCAAAATCATAAATATTGAAGAAAGTCATTTCCTATATCTTGGATTCTCAGAGTAATAGCTTCGAGAACAAAAATTAAAATTAGGCAACTGAGTTTTTTTTTTTTTAAATTATTTTTTATTTTGTTGGGTCAGACACACCCACATAAATATCACTTTCCTTCCTTTGATGAATATATAAGTCCAAAACACTACAAAAATGGACAAAAGATGCTGTCTGGCATTTCTTCTTCCCCGGCCCTCAAAGTTATTGGAAGGGTTTTGCTAAAGGATCAAATGAAAAGCCAATCCTTCTGAGAAAAACTAGACAAGCTCTAAAAGGAAGATAAATAAGTAAATTACAAGATATACAATTTTCGTTCTTGCATATCTTTGTTTTCCGAATCATTGGTTGAATTTGTTATTCTTTTTTGCACCCCCCTCTCATTTCATCTTTTTATTCATTCAATTAATTGTACATACTAGAAAGACTTTTAGGATCTCTATCAATTCACAACAGTGGGGCAGATCTTTAGTTATTATAATACTTTCATTTTATAACTCATCAAGATATAAACTCACATATGTATGTCTTTCTTACAAGCCAATTTTTTTAATCACTTCTTCCCTTTTCTTATTTTATTTTATTTTATTTTTTCAATTACCCCACATGAGCGAATTCAGTAGGACGAAGCATTATACCACTATTAGAGTAATTTCAGAGTTCATGCAATTTCTTATTTCTATCATATTCCTATTAAATCAAATTAGAAATGAAATAACAAAAAAAAGGAATATAAAAATTAAGAAAAACAAAAACAAAATTCTATTTCATTTTTAATTTGATTTCTTTTTCTTTTAATTCATTTTTTTTATATTTATATATTTATTAGACAAAAACAATTCATATAAATTGTCACACGATAAAATAAAAAATGCTAAACAGGGTTTATAATCATATATCATTTTCCAGCAGGACTCTTGCAAGATGGCCTAGTGAACAGTAAATTGCCAACTCTAGCACATCAGTCGTTAGTCAGAAGTTGAAATGACACAGACCATGCACAGAAACTTTGACATCTTCCTGTATGCTGTAACAATCCAGTGATATTCTGCCACCTCCACCTCCTCCCCATCCTCTTCCACCTGCAACGCTTATCAGCCCATATCCCTTCCTGGGAAATTACAAATTTATGTGAATGACCAAAAATTGCTGATTTGTTCATTACTAGGCAAAGAAATTAACGGCAACAAAATTAGCTCAACTATGTCAACTTGCAATTGAAAATAGACTTTATTTGGAGTACATGAAACGAAAAGGGAGGGGAGAATAAAAAAAAAACAAATGTAGATGAATAAACTTGGAACTTCCCTTCATGAAAGAAGCATTAACTCTTTTTTTTTTTTTGGGGGGGGATATAAAAAGACTCGATTGACTGACCAGTAAAGGGTGGGCAGCGGGTGTATGTGGGGGGTTGGTTGTCTGAATCAAAACAATTAAAGAAGTTAAATAAAAAAAACCAAAGGGATGCGATAACCTAAATAGCAGGTGACTAGTTAGAACATAATGCTGATGTACATATTGACACATTAGGAGGCTTGCATACCCATTGTAATGACAACAATAAGCTAACTACAGAAGAATTGAAAACACCAAACCAAATCAAGATCTCAAAGTGCCAGCTTCTTGTAGAAGGGAAGGGAATGTGCAGATATCAAGTGAGTGGGGCACATTAGAACTGCCATATTGTCTTGTAGTTGTTGTATCCATCGATAGCGGGCCCTATCATCATGCCTATGGACATAGACAGAAGAATTGCTCGGGAAGCAAGGAACAAGAAAATGAGAGGAGATTTGGGGATGATTCTCTGATGTTGTAAATATAACTACTTATTGGGTACATTCTTGGAAACCTATGAGTTGACAAATACCATTACTTTCAGAAAGTAGCTAGGCCAGAATGGCCTGAAAAATCAACAAAAACATACGGGAATATACAGCCTGTAGGTGTCTTTTTCATAATTTAATTCAGTCATCAAAATCAAGATTTTGAGAAAGGCACAGGTGATAAAAAATTGAAATGCAAGCATGTACATTTTCAGTGATCACAAAAATATTTTATCAATACCATGGACCGATATCATTTTTAAAGAAGACAGTTCAAAAAGTAAACAAACAAGGATAAACCAATTCTTATGCAAACTTTATGAACTGGTTAAAATGATATGGACTGAAAAAGTACTTGGGTTCTTTCTTGTTTAATCTTTCTTTCCTGAATCCCTATCTTTTTAAATGACAAGGTTTGGAGGATTAACAAATCCTAATGGCCAAACTGACATCCGAGCATGACAAACATCTTTAAAGCATTAAAACCGCAAGAGGTGATAAAAGGTAATACAAAGCAAAATTTTTGCAAGACTTTGGTACTCACAACTTTATGGCGTAGATATATATACTTCCACCAGATCCTCCTCCTCCTTCGAGTCCGCCATCCCCACCTTCTGTTAATACAGAACCATTCACATATAGTGTATCCTGCACAAGAAGCTTAACACGTCCTCCACCATTCCCTCCAAACTGTTTCTTAGAAGATGTGCCACCACCCTTGCTTCCATAACTCCACGGTGCTGACAAATTGGACCAAGAATAAACATCGCCACCCCAATAACTACTGTTACTGCTTTTAACACATGAAGCACCTCGGCCTCCATGGCCCCCGCCAGAACCAACAAAACCAACAGGTGTGCCACTAGTTTGAGAGGGAGGTGCACCACCCAGTGCTGTGGCATTTATGGAAGCGCTGTTTTCCATGGTCATGTTAGCTGCAGAAAAAATAACTGATCCGGCAACCACAGCTGCATGGTGACCTACTTTAACATTACCAGTCACATTAAAAGTGATCGTGCAACCTTCCACTGGACATTCTATAAAGACATGGGGGAGTATCTCAACATTTCCAGTACCAAACACATAAAGATCAGAGCTACGGTACAAATTTGATTTTAGCAAACAGGTTGTATTGAATGAACCTACGCCATCTAGATCCTCACAAGTTACAGTATCATTGAATGAAAATTGATAGGCTAAAGATAATCTTGGATAAAGGGATTTGGCTGTGAGAGAACTTCTGTTGTTTAAAACTGAATCAAGGCCATCCAATGAGTATTCCAAAATGGTGACTGCACCTTTATTATGAGCTGAACATAGAAACAGAACAGACAGTAAAATACTTCCCAGAAAAACCGAACAGGGTGTGTATCGGAACATTAGGCAGGGATGTAAGACACCCACTTTGATTTATAATATCACAACCTCAACATTGAGATATAAAAATCACTCATCTATACAATCAGCAGATGCCGAGAGATACGTCATATCAAGCCATAGTCACCGTGTATTTTGTAGCCTAGAATATCGTATTTCATTCATACTAAATTGCTTATAGTCTCCTGGTTATTGTGTCTCATGCTGACATTTAGATCTCTAATAGAAATTCCATGTAATTGCTTTGCTGTATAGACAGTGCTGTCTCCAGTCAAAAAACTTTTATCCAAGGTCCTGTCATCAAGAAAATTCAAACAGATTACAGCCTGACCATCCCACAAATATGTAGATATCACCATAGAGTACTGGAAATAGCAGTTTGAAAAACCAAAACGAAGTGAACAGAAACACTTGTTATGTAACTTTCACAGGTTTGAGAAACTGATAAAATTATGTGCAACAACAAAGGTCGGTAGTCAATTCTCGTGATGTACACCCAATCAAGAGATTTACCTACCAGAGTAATTGCCAAAGTAAGGAAACTGTATTAGAGTAACTGCCAATCTTGATGAGAAAGAATTAAAGGTGCAACTGCCACAGACAAATAGCTGTTAAAATTTAATTATCTTCTCTTTTTTGAAGAAACAATGCAAGCTGTGAAATTATCCACTGAAATCCTTCAAAATCTTCCAACAGTTAAAACCTTCAATTGTATATTTTACTCAATACTACTCAGGTAAATATAAACATACATTATAAAAGCATAATGAAAGAAGTCTTCTTTAAAGACAAAGTATAAGCTGTGTTCAGAAATAGTGATAGGAATTAAGCTTCAACCAGACCAATTACTAGAGCCTGAGCCTGAGGATTGAAGCTAGTTCAGCGGATCTAATTGAACCAACCAATGAAGATGCACATGCTTTTATGTTTGTATATGAGCTTCATACTAAAGATTAGAAAGATATACATTGTTAGTTAATGAATCAGAGGTTGCTGCTGAAGATCATGATGAAATTCTGCAGAAAATCACACTCCCAATTGACCCAGCCCATCCAAATGGCCAGTGAATGCAAACTGTTAACAGAAATTTTCTCTTCCATTCTAATGGTGCCCTGCAACCCATTGATACAGCCAAATCTTCCATGACCCCATCCAACCAGCCACTCATAGTCGGTTAAATGATTGGCGCGTGAACCAAAAGTCCACATGTTTTGTCCTTTAAGTAAGTATTAAGTCTAATTTCGTATTTTTTTCCCCTTAATTACAAGACAATAAGGTTTTCTTTGTATTGACATTATCAATTAGAACAATAACCCTTTTTGATTGAGTGAATTCTCTCTCAATCCTTTTTGTTGGGATAATGTCAGAAAAATTCATTAATAATGAGGTAATTACAAAGAGGAACCATACAAAACACACTATAGAATTCACATGAGACCTAAAATCTCAAGCATTCCACCAAAAACAAAAGGGTATTGAGGTCAAGATCTTGATATTACAAAGCATAAGTATTGTCCATTACGAAAAAATATCTGAGG
Organism: Combretum micranthum; assembly: GCA_024138025.1. Classification (NCBI taxonomy): domain Eukaryota; kingdom Viridiplantae; phylum Streptophyta; class Magnoliopsida; order Myrtales; family Combretaceae; genus Combretum; species Combretum micranthum. The sequence continues at coordinate 1,757,726 of JAMXBD010000136.1, forward strand.
ATCACCTAGCTACTTTCTTAGCTGTTCTGGAGCTTATGTCAATTCTTTTCTCAATCCTAGTTCTTATTGACCACATAAACTATGGTGAACAACCCGTTTCCTTGATTTGTGGACCATATAGGTTTAAGTGAGGATAGTGCAATCTCCATAGGTGCATAATACCCAAAAGAGAGTCACACGTATATATTATCATTAAAACCCTAAAAAAAAAAAAAAAATTATCGGTACAATGGTGATTCTCGATTGTGTCCAATTTATTGTCGAACCTGGACACATCAAACAATAAAAGAAGAGCATTCATGATCTTTGATTGCATCAATAGTCATTCAATTGATCTTAAGCGCAAGCATATCCCACTCTCTGAGTGTTTACCACTAAATACCTTTCCCAACTATTTTTATCATCACAATACCAGGAACTATCAATGGATACTGGAAAATAGGGTATTCTCATTATAAATAATTGCATGTTGCAAAGATTCAAACACTGGAAGATCAGCACATCAATGACCTAACAATTACATTCATGTTTTTAATATTATTATGTTAGCTTTTCCATTAACCTATACAGAAATAGTGATCAAAACATTCGACAGCAAAACTCAGCCAAAATGGGTTATGTTCTTTTAGTGAATCCCTTGATAATCACTCTCAAGAGTGATCAAGCAAACTTCCCACCTACCAAATAAAGATAATTGCATATCAATCCTAAACAAGCTACAGTAATGAATGGCAGGTTCTGAAACAAAATCAATAGGTCAAAAGTAGTTAAGGAGTAGAAAGTAACTCTAAGCAAAACTCTACATTTTAATTGCCCAATAAAAAGAGGAGGGTGTTGGGGGAAGAGGGGAGGCAGACCTTGAATTTCCTCTCAAATTTTTTTTTTTTTAAAATAATGAAGGGATTTTTGCTAAGATAATAAGATTTCAAGTCAACCTTGTCCATCATAAAGTAACAGGATGTCAAATAGGAGTGTTATAAATTATTGTGCATTTCTTCATATTGGTACCTAATCGACCTTTTTATTTTAAGGCTTGAACCAGCTAAAATGTGCTTCATGTTAGCATTTCCAAGAAACTTGACCTTGTTCAAAACACCACATTGACTACCGTGTGATAGGAAGAGACACCACGATTTCATTGTAATCATAGGGGACAAGCCAATGTCTTCAGCAATGGAGGGGGAGGGGGATGGGGTTGTTGCTGCAAAGATTAAAAAAAAAAACACACACAATAAATAAACACTAAGAAAACAATGGTTTTTCATTCAATCCTGCTATAACTATCCCTATATTCAACTTACTTTTTCATTTTAAGAACTTCTCTAGCTTTGAGGAGTTTGAATCAATGACAAATGGATTAATTCCCCTATTCATCTTGTCAATTTCCTATAAAGTGCTACCAAGATCAGCCAACATTTCCTCTTAAGTTTCAAACCACAAACCAATTGTGCTCCTATATCCTCCACTTACAATTTCAAAGATAACTAAAGAAAATTGCATTTTTCTTTTTTTTTTTTTTTGGCCCAAAGAAAATTGCATGTTAACATACACACTATTCTTTATTCTAAAAGGCCGTAACATATGATCCTGATTGTCAAATGCTGACTTCATCTTCCAAATCATCCAGTCGCCTGTACCATTACTAATCAGCAAAATGATTATACCTATCAGTGTTAGAAACTTAACTCTAACACTCATCAAAATACTACTAACTATATCACATTACTCTTCACAAATATTCAACAGCAACATGTCTATTGGGAGAAAAATTCTATCTACTTCTTTCCTATAGAGCGGCAATCGCAATTACCATAACACAAACAGCTTCCTCAATTCAAATGCATTCACTACAATCTAATTTTAACCCCATCAACCCTAAAAAATTAAAAATTAAACAAATAAACAACAAGACTTGTACTGATTCTTTACACACTCCCCTGCATCTCATCACAATACCGCCAAATACTCAGCAAAACCACACCTAATATTCAACAGCGCCATGACTCTTCAAGGACAAGATTGCATCTACTTCCATTCCTATATCCTCGGTTACAACAATCTAAAAACTAACTAAAGAAAAAACGCATGCGAAATCACTCATACACCAATCTTACCTCCCAAAACCAACTAAAAGTCAATCACAATGGCCATGATATTGACAAATTCCTCTAACTCTTTCAAATTCTATTACTACACTCTAATTCTAACTCCATCACCAAAACAAAATCTCAGACTATTCTCAAAACTTTCCACCATATCTCATCACAATAACACCAACCACTCGACAACATCCATCCTGAAAATGCATATTCAACAGCAATCCAAGTCTTCCAAGACAAAATCAATCCATTTCCAATCCAATGTCCTCCATGACTACAATCTCAAAGATAACCAAGTAAAAATCCCTATTACAGCACTACAATGCCACTACAAGAAAATCGCGAGCGTTACCAACATGGACAGCTTCGTCCAATCCATTCAGACGCCATTATTACACTCTAATCCTAATTCCGTCACCAAAACAAACAGCCGACCCGCCGCATCTCTTCGAAGGTTTTACAAACCTATTAACGAATATTCCACCAGCAATCAGTTAATCTAGCAAAATTTCAAACTGAAACCTTCGAATTCACCAGGATCATATACATTACTCAACAGAAAAAAAAAAAAAAAAGAACTTAGCTCATTACTAACATGCAGCGTAATAATCGTCAAGAAACAAAAACGGATTAGCAATCACGTACAGCTAAAAAGCTTGACCGGAATGTAAACCGTTACTTGGATTCAGCAAGCGTTTCCCATTTATCACCAGAAAGCAGGAGAGAGAGAGTACTGGCGCTAGGAGAGGCAGTACAAGTACCAAGGGAGTGAAGTGGACAGTTAGAGAAACGCAAAGGGAAGGGAAGCTTCGTGATTCCGTTTTCCTTGGCTGTGGAGGTCAAAAATGATTTTTTTTTTCTTTTAATTTTATGATGAACATTCTTATGGACAGTGCAGTGGTCAGGAATGTCATTCATGCCTTTTTTTTTTTCCCCCCATTTATAACGGTTCCATAAGAAGAGCTGGAAAATGCGACCCTGTATAACATACCACCGCATAAAAAAAATATTTATATCATCATTTTGGTCAAAATTTGATATATATGTATATGTACAAGTAAAAGCGAATTATTTGCCTTATGTAATTTTCTTTTTTACAAAATACTTATTAATAGAGACTTTTTTACATGTGCACAAAACACTTTTAGAAAATTAAAAGAATACAAACTTTTTATATAATTATTTATACATATGATATAAATAAAAGCTATATTGTATCTATATCGTATCAATATCTATGACTTATTTATATCATATTAGTATTGATGTTGTTTGATTAGTTTATGAGTAAAACTGCTAGTTTTTTATTAATATCAATTTTTTGAAAAACGATAGAAAAATGATAGCAAAGTCATCCAGAAATAATAAAATAAACTAATATAAAAGATACTCTTAACAATTATATGTTTAGAAGGAAACAATTTTAAATTTGTTTTCATATTTATAAAATCAAAACCCCTCTAGTGGTAATTTCAACAATTTTGTAGATGTTAATGGTTTGAAAACCATAGATGATGATTAAAAATATAAAATAAAAAAGGAATAGATTAATAAAAATTAAGCTGCTTAAAAAATGGTAATGCAAAATTAGGAAATTCAAAATGTGATGCACACTTCCTTTTTTTTTTCTTGTTGCAATATTATTATGGTAATTATCCGTCCAATAAGTTAACAATTGTCATAATCATATCCGTGATTCATTGCCATTAGAATCAATTATATTTGATAAACTTAAAAATTTAATTATGTGAAATAATAAAATATTTTTAAAATAAACCATTTTCTATATTTTAAAACTTATTTATGGTATGGACTTTTTTTCTTGCTAATTGCTAATTATTTATGGAAGCCCGAAATCATAATTTATATGTATCATTTTGCACAACTTTGGTAATAGTTATCATGCTATTTACATTATGATAATTTTTTTCCTTGGATGGGTAGAAGATGTTTGGCTCATTATCTCATAATATTACTTCTTTTATTTTATGTATATTATAAAGAAAATACTTTTTTTATATTACCTTTATATAAGAAAAGAAAGCTATAAAGATTACTGTAAAACGGTAAAAAGGTAAATAGAAATTACTGTGTTGGTTTTATAAATTCTGTACGTATTATTAAATAATGAAGTTAACTACCACATAGCAGGTGGCATTTTTTAGATATTTTATAATGATTTATTTATTTATTTATTTATTTATTTATCATTATGTTTGCCCTATCATAAAGATTCTTTTGAATTGTTTTTCTTTTTTAAAAAGGGCAGAAAAAGTTTTATTTGTTTTGTATACATTAATTCCAGTATGCCTTAGGTAGCCTTTTTCTTTTTTAAATTTATCGTCAGTGGAATTAAGGCATGGTTTGCCTAGCTGGATGTCCTGTCAGTGTCGGCTTCGTGATCTTGTTGGCCTTTTTGGAGTTTTGCTTTTTGTTTTTTATATTTTATTTCATTATCGTCATATGGTTTTTTTTTTTTTTTTCCTTTTCTTTATGCGAAGCGTACCGCTAGCGACTGGGCAATGGATAACACTGATCCACATCTTAAGAATTTATATTTATCCTCCGCTAAGGCGATAAAAGGGGAAAAAACAAAAACGGTTATGCATGTGAATTTGGATAGCCTATTTAGTTTCGTTTTAAATCAAATCAATACTGAATAGATATAAATTAATATCAATAAAAAATTATTAATTTTATTTATAAATTAATCAAGCCAAACTAATACTAAACTAATATTAATCTGATACCTCCAAATAACCTATATTATATTTTTTAACGTGAGTGATGTAATAATGTATAGTTTTTTATAAAATTATTTATAAAAAATTTTATTAATACTTATATATTGTTAACCAATTCATATAGCATGCTTTTGATGGTAGAAAATCGACTCTCCAATAAAATCAAGCAATTCTCATTTCTTTCTCTACTAAAGTTATAATATGATACATATTAATTAAAAACGGTAATTTTTTTTTTTTAAAGCACTCAAACTTGTAGAGCATGTATGGTTATTGAGTACAATGGAATGGATACTTTTCCCTTGAAAAGCTACTATATTGTTTCTTTTAAGAGTATTTATTTCATAAATATTTTATCACTACTAAATAAAGAGATATAATTCCTTCTTAAAAAAAAAAAAACAATTATCGTATGGTAATGTAACTCTTGAGATTTCCCATCATGAGATCAGTGATTGGAAATAAAATTTTATAAATAAATAAAAGAAAATTAGATATTTAATTAGTAAGCACGGAAATGTAGGTAGAAATTTTTTCGCTTGAACCCTATAATAACCAATTTATCATAACCAGACCGAGGTTTGACTCGGACAAGCTACATGGTTAAGGGTCGAATCGGATTCAACTGAATGTAGAATCGGGTTCAATCGTAAGTCAAACTGGGATCATGAAAAGGTAAAAATACAAGGGATAATCTAATTATGAAAGACCAGTATATATGACATCACTCAATTAAATCTGTATTTGACCAAATTCATCAATTAATTATTCAATAAACATGATATAATGGTTATATTTTATAAATTTATAGTAAAGTATAAATAAATATGTAAATTTCTAGTTTTTTTTGTTTTTTTTTTGTCTAGGTCGACTGGTTTGACTGCCTAAGTCAATCCAAGTCTCACCAGTTCGATGCAAAAGGAGTCTAAGGCGAGACCTAACTCAGCATTAGTGCCGGTTCCGATCTAATTGAGTGGAACCAATAGGTCCGAGCCAGTTTTGGCAACGATAATAATAACGAATAATTCTCTCAGTTAGTAAAAGATATCAAAAATAAGATTACTTGGCATAAGTCCACAACTCACTAATCATATACCTATGACTTTAGATTTCAAGCTTAAAATGAAACAATTAATCTTTAAAACATATTGGCTAAAAAGGGATAGTTTGAATAAGAATTATTGCGGTTGGAAAATACACGATGAGATAAAAAACAAATCAATATCTACGAATTCATGCCTCAAATGAGAATTTGAATTACATGAACGTGAAAGCTAGAAAATTCTCTCTCTTTAGAGCCTAAAACCCTAATTTAACTTATCGGGCCTGGAAATCCTAATTGCATAAGTAAAAAAAGAATCTAATATTACCTAATCCTGTAGATATGTACTACTAGATATTAGTTTAAAATTACCTTTTATGAAAGTTGAGACAAAAAAGGGATCCTTAAAAATATTGTCTTGAATTAATTAATAATTCATTTTTATATTCATTAATAACTATCTAATATCATAAAACTATTTGTCTTATAAACGCAATAATTAACTAGCTTTAAATCCTATGCATGAAACCCTTTAAATTTTCAGTTGACACACGGTAGGAGAGTAGAGCTCGAGCAATGAGTTGTGAAATTTTTAAACATTCCTTTATTAAATAATTGATAGTGAAATATGTTGACTCAGTCATACACATGGAAGAAGTATAAGCATTCACTTGCAAAGGAAGCTATTTTCACCCTCAAAATTCTGCAAGTCATCCCCAAGACCATGTAAAAGAGAACTAAAGCAATCTTTAACAAAATTACAACTCACACATATTAAAATATCCCCATATCTCACTTGAAGGCATCGAAAATTCTAGCTTTATTCTTCCTTCACACCAAAATCAACAATAGTAATTACCAACACCAAACCACTTCTTTCACCTATCCTCAATTCCCTAAGTTAAACACTACCTTTTTTTATAAAAGTCTTAGAGAAAAGAGAAGGTTCGACTTTCAACTTGCTCAAAGCTAAGGGAATGTTTTCATCTCTAAAACTATCTTCATAGGGTGCATTAAAATACATGATAGACTTAGAATCACCCTAGAATGAAGATTAAGATATCCTATTTTTATATTTATGCATTTTATCTTTCAACATTCAAACTAAGAGTATGAAAAATGAAGGATTGACAGATAAGCTAGGAGAGAAATAAAAAGATATATGCTTCTAAAACATGGGAACTTTAATTAAATCTTGTCCAAACACTCATATAAGGAATCTAAGGATTAGCATAACTTCAATAATAAAATGATTTTCATGGCTAACATAAAGTTAGAACTATGAAAAATACATATACATAAATATTTCATAAAAATAGGAGTAATATAGATCTAACATTGGAAACTAAAATACAACTGTAATTTAACAAGGAAAACTAGTCACGGTCGTGATCATGGCCGTGATCTCCTCGAAAATCTAAAAGTAATGCCAATCATGGCCATAACCTCGACCGTGATCCTCGCTGGACTAAAATTTAGACATATCACGATCGTAACATGGAGAGTGATCTACTTAGAAAGTAATTTTTATGCACATCACGACTGTGATGTGCCCTGTGATCCTCTCAGATCTCATTTTCAACATCCATCATGCTCATGATAACCCCCATGATCTTTATTGTGCTCCCATCATGGCCATAATATAGGATGCCACCTTCTTAGGTCATAAAACTTGCATTAATCACGGCCGTGATGTCTCCCATGATCTCCTCTAACCTATATCTCAACACCTACTACGACCATGATGCACGTTGTTATCTTTACTGACTAAAAATTTTTATACTTATCACACTCGTTATCCCATCTGTGATCATCAATCATGACCTACATCATTCTGGTGACTTGACTCGTCATACAAGCAAAAGTTAATTTTCCCTCATCACTGTCTGAATCATGGTCGTGATTTGATACTTTGTTTCATCACCACTCATATCACACGTGATCTACACTTTGACTCCAAGACCTTGAAACTTACAAAATTTCTTAAATTAACGAAAAGATAAAGGCTTAGGAAAAATTAAGGTTTTTAATGTTTGTTGGTTAATATGAAGATATAACTTAGAATGAAGCAATTAATCTTAAGAGATGCATACATAAGTTAAGATATAGGTTTTGGTCTTTATAAATTTAAGGCCATAAAAGATAGATCAATGTAAGCTATGTAAATTCCAACTAGTGTGATCTTAATAATTAAAGATGTATATTCAACTCAAGATAAAAAGAAACAGAATGAAAATAAACATTCAATATGAATCTCGGCTAAGTATAAGGCAATGAACAAAAATAAGCTCATATAAACTTTATAGCTTAACACATCAAACATCGACCTTAAGAACATTGAAACAAATATCTATGCTATAAAATTGACCCCAAGATAAGAGAAAAGTATAAGTAAAATTAAAAACTCGAGTTTAGA